>CM045730.1:10885000-10980000 GCA_024760905.1 Plotosus lineatus | reverse complement strand
ACTCTGTCTTCATCCTGAGTCGGCTGGGATGGGCGCCAGCCTCCCCGTGACCCTAATTAGGATTAAGTGGTTACAGAAAATGAACTGAAATGGACTGAAAATAGATCCCGATCCAACCACACCCACTTTATAGCACTTTTCCAACTCATTCACTACCTCACTTCAACTTGTATCAGTTCAGTTCATTTTCTATAATCGCTTAATCCTAATGAGGGTCGTGGGGAGGCTGGCGCCCATCCCAGCCGACTTAATGCAAGGGCAAAGTACACCGTGGACATCTCGCCAGGCCATCATAGAACAGAAACATGCTGATGGCTATGTAGCTACTCTTGTCGAAAGTCAGCAATGGTTCTTCATATGAACCTCACACCATAGACAGTGAGAGGCATGGCCGGCCTTTGATAACCCAGTTAGTACACTGGGGAACAGTGACAACCCGTTGAAAGTGGGACTTGAACCCCCAACCTTTGGATGAGTGATCCAGCATCTTTATCACCAGGCCACCACTGCCCTATTTATATATCCTGTATATGTTAATCTAAAAGGTATAATTAATTTCAAAGAAAATGCCTCAGTGTAGAGTTTAGCACATCTATCGCACAGAAAGAAAAGATGAGTGCCAATCTTGGCGAGGGTGTGTCTGTGTGGAGTTTAAATGCTCTCCCCATGTTCCAATAGCATCAATTTTTTTTCCATCCTCTGATTGGTTGGTCAGAGCAAAACAAACTGAATAGGCCAAATTCGCATCTCGGCTTGCGCACGGCATCATGGGATCGCGACGACCATACAAGCTACCAATATGGCGGAAATAAACCTTGATGTGGATGAGAACTGCACTATCCATACGTTCAATTTATGGAAAGTCCCTGAACTTTGAGCGTATTATATACGTAGGGGTCTACCCGGTTGTTCGTGCAAGTGTAAAGATGAACTTGTTGCGCTTGCATTTGTGGCGACGTTACAAAAGCTACCTATAGGTTTGTCAAAGGTTGAGGAATCTAAACAAATCCAAAGTGACTATGCTAGCTTGTTGACATTTGAAGTGGATGAGGAAAACGTGACAATTCCCGACCCCTTGGGACTTGAATACGGCTGGAAGACAGAAAATGACGCCTTATCGAAGTGGCCCCCGTGTATGTACGCTGACATAGCGGATTTTTTGTTAATGAAGGACCAGGCACCCCTACTAGCGCGACTTTGTAATGACTACAAAGAAGGTAAATACAAGTTTGACAGCTGTCACCGAGTGATCTGACAGCTCTTGTTCTATTCTTCTATTTTACAAATTAACATAACAGTCATTTTCAAGATCTATGTCTATGATATTTAATGATTACGGCATTGCCGATTTTTTATGGTAATTTAACGGGTAAATAAAAGGTAATATTGTCTATAGGGTCTATGAATTCGAATAAAGACCACTTTCATAATAAATTTACTGCTTTAATCCAATGTTTGCGTCCCTCCGGATCCTTCAGCTGGGTAGAGAAGGTAAATAATGTGAATGGCGGCGGACATGTACACCCATGCATGTATACTGCAAATTTCCTTTTTCCAACCCTTGAGATGATAAATGTCGTTCCCACAGTTCACTACGGCACAATGCGCATCTGGCATATCGATAATTTACGGCTTAAGGCAGACTTTAAGCGGCAGTTGTTTGTTGGATGTGTTTACATACAAAAGCAAGTGGCTACAAGAAAGTTGGTAGCCATGACTCTTAAATCAGCTGTTGGGTCACGTTCCCCGCACATGTGCAGTCGTAATGCGTATTTGGTCTATAGTCTGTAGCAACTTGCACAGGACACATTTAAGTTAGAATTTTTTACACCCACAATGGTTGACGGGGGAGGAAAAATTGACTTGCTGTCAGAAATTCTTAAAAATCCATTTGCAAGGCGAACTTTTCCAGAAAAGCTAGACATCGTAAAGAGAGGTCGAGGAAATGGAGGTAAGGTTTTCCCTCTTTTACTTTTGGCTCTGCACCAATTTAAGGGCAGTTTCCACCAGTAAACCACAGTGAAAGTTATGCAATGCTTGGAGTTACTAGCAGAAATGCATGAACTCTCTCTCTCGCTCTCTCTCTTTCTCTCTCTGTGAAATGCCACGCCTTGTTATATTGGGTTTTTGTAATATTATTGATGGTTTGTATATATGCGCTGTGATAACCTGGTGAGCTGTCCAGGGTGTACTCTGCCCTCACCCGGAGTCGGCTTGGATGGGCACCAGCCTCCCCATGACCCTAATTAGGATTAATCGGATAAAGAAAATGAATGATGAATGAATGTATATTTGTGAGATGATAGTGGTGGTATTAGGAGGTGGATTAAGTCCGTTAAGTCCCACTGAAGGCCCAGGTACCGAAATTCACTGTTTGTAAGAGCCCTGTAAGTTGTTATTACTCACTAGTCATTTCACAAACTCCTTAATCCTAATAGGGCTGTTGGGAGGATGGAGCCTATCTCAGCCGACACTGGGTAAAGGAAGGGTACACCCTAAAAAACTTGCCAGACCACCACACGGCGGCACTCACGCAACCATTCACCCTCACACTTACAGGTAATTTAGAACAGCCTATCGTCACAAAGAGAAGCTAAACACACACACACACACACACACACACACACACACACACACACACACACACACACACACACACACACACACATATCTAGGACACAATGTCTTTGCCAACAACGCTCTGCCAAAGCATTGAGAGTTTGATTAGTGCTCTGCCTTGCTGCTTCCTTCATGCCCCCGAGCGGTAATCCATTATGGCCGTCCACGGTCTAAATATATTACTCCGTTTAGATAGGCCAGATTAAATGTGATTATAATAGCCCCCCACAACCCCCTATTCTGGCTTGAGCCTCTCAACTCTCAGATCAAAGCTATGAAGGGACCGAGAGCCAAGAAAGTGCCAGAGTGAGAATGTCTGCACTAACTGACAGAGAGAGCATGCCCTGCCTCCAGTCTCCATCTGAACCCTGAATGCACAGCGTGATGGCAGCGTCATGGACGGATCAGTCAAAACAGAAACAGTCTTTATTCAGCACCAAAACCCAGTCCACTTTGTCTTCTCATTCATTTGTCAAAGCGCTTAATCCTATTAGGGTTGTACAGAAGCGTGTATGTCTCAGCTGACACGAGTTGAACGCAGGGTACATCATGAACAGTTCACAGGACCATCTCGGGGCTAATACATACAGTTATTCACCCCCAGAACTAGGAGAAAATTGGGACAACCAATTAGCCAAAAGTGCATGTCTTTGGACCGGAGTACATGACATTCAAACTCCACACACACACATCCCGGCCAAAGACTTGAACCCAGGACCTTTCTGGCAGACTAGCTACTAAACACTACACTACCATGCCGCCTATAAAACAGCGAGATTTTCTGAAATATCCTCATTAATTTCTAATTCAGGCTGCACAGGGGTATAGTGGTGAGCACATTTGCCTCACAGCAAAAAGGCCAGGGTTCGATTCCCAGCTTGGGAATTTCTGTGTGAAATTTGCATGTTTTCCCTGTGGTCGTGTGGGAGCTTCTCTGCGTGCTTCGGTTTCCTCCTATGGTCCAAAACCATGCACAGCAGGCTAACTGGCTGTTCCAAATCACCCCTAGGGTGTGAATGATTGTGTGGGTGTACAATGCCCTCGCACAGGGTTGGCTGAGATGGGTACCAGCCTCTTCATAACCATAATTAGGATTAGAAAATTAATTAATACTATATATACTGTATATATACTGTATATATACTGTATATATATATATATATATATATATATATATATATATATATATATATATATATATATATATATATATATATATATATATATATATATATATAGGTGGCAGTGGTGGTCTAGTGGATAGAGCGCAGGATCGCTGATCCTAAGGTTGGGGGTTTGAGTCCCCGCAGGGTTGTCTCTGTTCCCCCAGTGTAGCTAACTGGGTTATCAAAGGTGGGCCATGTCTCTCACTGTCTATGGTGAGAGGCATGTAAAACAACAATTGCTGACTTTTGTAAAGAGTAGCTGCAGCAAAGCCGTCAGTGTGTTTCTGTCCCTTGCTAAAGGGTTGTGACAGGAAGGGCATCCGACGTAAAAACCTATGTCAAAATCAAAATGTGCGAATCATATGATTCCCTGTGGCGACTCCAAAGAAAAAAAGAGAAAAGCCGAAAAGAAGAAAGAAAGAAATATACTGTATATATATAGGGAGAGAGCGAGTAAATATAACATGCCAGGTATATATTCATATACAATACAGTATATGTAATTTAAAGTCATTGATATAATACGCAGTAAACAGTCATTTATTTCATTCATTTTCTGAACTGTTTAATCCTATTTAGGGTTGCAGGGAGGCTGGTGCCCATCCCAGCCAACTCTGGGCAAGGGCATAGTGCACCATGGACAGCTCGCCAGGCCATCGCACCGCAGAAACATTCTGACGGCTATGCAGCTCCTCTTGTCAAAAGTAAGCAACAGTTCTTGGGGGGGGCAGTGACAACCTGTTGAGAGTGGGGCTTGAACCCACAACCTTAGGCTCAGTAATCCAGCACTTTTACCATTACACCACCTCTAATTCTTAATTAACTAATTCTATATTATGTGTGATGATGACTTTGTGTTTAAAAATAGAGCAGCATCAGGTCCAGTTAGTGCAGCTTTACAAGTACAGTATCTACTGGGTCTTTTACAGAACCAGCCACGGTTCTCCTGGAAATGTTGACTGTTACACTTGATTGTTTATTTGCATGTAAGCCACAGCAGCCTTCATTATATGTTTATCTGAAAGGTCGTCTCTTGTATGTAAACTGCAGCTTTAATTCTTTACTAATACTGTACTAACGTTTCTTATGTAGAATTTCATTTTGTGCTGGAACTGTAATGTTTGGGAAACTAAAATGTAATTTTTGTACTAATTTACTAATACAGTAATAGCTCACCTTACGAAATTAATCCGTTCCAGAGCCTTTTTCTTAACCTGGATGTTTTGTAAATTGAACCGCATTTTACATGTAAAATGTGTGATTCGTTCCAAGGCCCCCAATACTACCCCCTAAACCCTTTAAAAATTATAAAATCAGGTTTTGAGGCCTCCTTCTGCTTCAATATTGTACTGATGGTAGACGGGTTTGGCCATATTCCTTTGTGATATCACTCAACTGCATGCCACAAGCCCGCTTCTTCTTTTCACTCGCACCGGGAATCACACACGCTTGTGTATGTGTGTGTGTGTGTGTGTGTGTGTGCGTGTGTGTGTGCGCGCATGTGTTGACCATGTCTTCTTTGCAGAGTTATAATCTTACAAATGTTTATTGAAGGTTAAAAGCCTGAGTCAAAAAATAAAGCAGGAAACTCATGAAACAACAGTAACTCTGTCCTTTACACGAAAAGCATTATGGGAGATGCAGCTCCATAATAGCCAATGGGAGGGAGCTGCGTCATCCCTCCTAGACAATGGGAGGCCAGCGGGGTGGGATGTTGAGAGATAGCCAATAGGAGGGAGCTGCCTCATCCCTCCTGTCCAATGGGAGGCCAGTGGGGCGGGATGTTGAGAGATAGCCAATGGGAGGGAGCTGCCTCATCCCTTCTAGTCAATGGGAGGCCAGCGGTGCGGGATGTTGGGAGATAGCCAATGGGAGGTAGCTGTGTCATCCCTCCTAGCCAATGAGAGGCCAGCGGGGTAGGATGTTTGACGATAGTCAATGGGCGAGTAGCTCCTGCATTGTTTGAATGTTTGAATGGTGCGTTTCATAAGGAGAGCTTGTTTCGTAAACAGAGACAAAAAAAATTTTGGAAAAATGTTTTTCATAACCTGGATTTTTTGTTTGCTAGGACTATTGTAAGGTGAGGTACCACTGTATACAAATTATAAAATAAAAATCTATAGCAAAGTTTATACTAAGAAAGGTGTATTGTATAGAGACAGTATATTGTGGCTGCACCTGGGAAGTCCATGGTGAATCTGTGTAAAGTGTATCCTTATACAGTAATAAACAATTTCACCTATGGAATTTTCATGTGTCTTTCAGATTTGTGTCATGAGCTCCATGCAGTGGGTATCAAACTGAAAGCTTGATAAAATGGAGTCAGGCATCGGTAATTGTTGAAGAACCAGGTCTAGAGTTTTTGGTTTTCCGGCAGCTGGTGACTCATCTGTTCCAACAGCCTGGGGAAGCTCATTCTATCACTTGAACGCCACTGGAAAACTGATGCACATTTTCCTTTCTCTTGGAGTCATGGTGAGTCAGAATAACCAGGTGTGCCTGGCCAGACACACACAATAAAAACAAATCCCTCTTTATTAAGTCGAGTTGACCCATGGTAAATATTTTACTTCCAATTTCCAGATGACCTTGCAGCATATTCCTACACATACACCACTGAAGAAAACAAACGGTCAGGAATGAGGAATACTGCACAGTGCAATGATATAATATAACATCTGGTGAGGGGCCGGTGGTGTAGTGTTTAAAGTGCTGTGCTCATGATCAGGAGGTTGTGTGTTCGAATCCCAGTTAGACCTCCACTGTGCTAAGACCCCTGGGCAAGGTCTCAACCACAAGTGTGCCTCTGTTCACGAAGCGGTATAAATGGACACCAGTAAAAAAATATACTGGGAAGGTAACCTGTGATGGACTAGCATCTCATCTAGGAGGAGTTGTACTCCTGGTCGCTTCACGCTATGCAAACCAGGAATAAGAACTCGCCTGATGAGCCACTAGACTCAAGTATAAAAAGCTTAACAGACTTTTTTTTAACCTATATTAAATGGTGATTATAAAGGCAGCTGAGTCCAGATGTGTAATCATAACTCAACCACTGTGGATTATTGTAATGGCTTAATAATTCATCCCTGTATTTGTGGAAGGAGAGAAAGAGGAAAGGCAACGTCTAAGTAATGACTGGTGCTGTTGTTTACATATCATTCATCCAACCGAATCATTCACCAAGAACTTTCCCAAATCCCTAAACATGAGAAACTCAAGCTCCTGGTATGTAAAGAAGAAACACCAGGACTAATATTGTGATTATCATTTGCCTTGGTGTGAAAGAGAGGAGAAATATTGATTTCATCTTTGTTTTAGAGGCTAAATGCATGAGTTACAAGCAGAATCACTTTTGTTTTTCTTCTGTATCTATTTACAATAACAATAACAAGATTGTGTGACTGGAGGAACAATCGTACAACTGCGATTTTTTTTTGACCACTTATATCAACCACCATGTCTGTGCTGACAGCCGCCAGTTTTGTTATGATTATAGTTCCATGTTGCGCTCTTGCCTCAAGACGGCAATATCGTGATGCCCACTGCAAATTTCATAGACAATCATGTATAGAAGAAGGTAACTGGTCATTTGCGCACTCATTTGCTGACCGGTTAATTCTGATTTAGGGTCAAGGAGAGGCCGGTGGTCAGTCGATACTGGGTAAAGGTGGAGGTGGTCACCAGACCATCTCAAGGCAACATATTTATACACATAACCATTCACAGTGACATTCTTGGAGCAAGTAGACTTATGTTCATCTCATTGGACTGTCGAAGGGTGAACAGACAACCCGGAGGAAATCCACGCAAACACAGGGAGCACATGCAAACTCCATACAGAGACACCCTTGGCAAAGCCAGGATTCAAACCCAGGACCATCATATTGTGTTGATACATCATTGCACCACTGTGCCCCCACCCAACCCCACCCCACTCCACACTCTATTTTATGTTTGTTTAGCAGACTTGAGAAGTCATTGAAAAATTTTTAAGTTAACATGCACTTTATTTATCCATCTATTATAATTTATAGGTGGGAAAATGTCATGTTCAATCACAATGGCACATACAGTGAATATAGAAAAGAAACACTATTTAACAATATTTGCATTGCATTGCTGTGCTTCCTGAGATAAATGCACACACACACACACACACACACGCGCACGCGCACACACACACACACACACACACACACACACACACACACACACACACACACACACACACACACACACACACAATATTTTTTCAGCTGTATTTACATAATACAACTTAATAAAGAGCCAGATCTGCCAAGCATGTGGGTGCAATCCTAAAATAGCACTGATAGATGTGGCCAGTTTTGCAGAGGATCTACAAACAATGTGCTATTTTCTAAACACAGGCACAGCCAGTTCTAAATACAAATCTACGAAGAGCAACACGATTTCAGACAGGGTTGTGAAATTCATTAAATTTTTTATTCATTTGTTGAGCCACTTAATGCTATTCGGGTTGTAGGGAGGCTGGTGCTTTTCTCAGCCTACAGTCGGGGTTCATCCTGGACAGCTCATGACGCCATTGGAAATTGGACTCAATTGGAAAGCCAACACACACACACACACACACACACACACACACACACACACACACACACACACACACAGTTTTCTCCACTTCAAAGCTGGATCCATAATACCCCCATTTCACTGGAGCGCGGAATGCAAGGATGATGGCATAATGGCGCGGAACGCACTCTACGGAGGAGGTTCGGCATTTTTACATGGAGAATTGCTCAAAAACTTGCACCTTTGGAACACCTTCGGAACGATCTCAGAGTGTTCACAAAGCACACAGAAAGACCACAGTACAATGTTGGAATACATACGTAAAAGCACTCGGATCACCTTCGGAACCAGTGCGGACAGCAAAGGAAGACCTTCGGATAATTCACGGAACGTTCACGGAAATTCCTTTTTAGATGGAAGACCCACGGAATGATCTCGAAACAGGCGGAATGAAGGCGGAATGTTCACGTTCAACACGGAATGACTAAGGAATGACTGAGGAATACCTGGCATAACCACGTTTCAACAAGGAAAAATCGGCATATATCAAAGGATTTGCTCATGATTCCGCCTATAAATTCATTCCATGTATAAACATTATAAACACATTATAAATTATAAACATATAGTATGAATGAGGGAATGAGTTTATAATGTACAATAAATTTAAAATTTAACATTATGTTTGTAATTTATCATATGTTTCTAATGTGCAATATGTTTATAATTTACAATTAATTTAAAATTTAATATATGTTAATGTGTTTAATGTCAATAATGTCAATAGTTTCTTTTTATTTGCACCTCAATAAATCATTCCAGAATAAAAACCATGCACACAAGTCTAAACCACAGTGATGAACTGGAATAATTTATAGTGGAAGTGACTTCCTTGAGTGTTTCGCTAGTCTTCCGTGTTATCCGCAACCATTCCGCAAACGTTCCACATGTATTTCGCAAATCTTCCGTGAGTATTCTGTGGGGATTCTGAGGCCGCTTTTGACCACCCGGAAGAAGGAGGAATGTTCGCAAAACATTCACGGAAGACTTGCGAAATAAAAGGAATGATCACGGAACGTTTGCAGAAAGGATGGAGCATTTGCGGAAGGACTGCGGAACGTGAGGGAACACGGTCGGAATATTTTTTAAAACATGGAACTTGTTCAAAAGCACGTTCGTGGAAAATTTTGGCCTGACAGAAGAGGAGGAATACCTTTGGAATCATACAGAAGATGACAGAATGACTGAGGAATGTTGGAGGATGAGTACAGTTTTGCTTCCTCGAGTCTGCCGCGCTCCAGTGAAATGGGGGTATAAGGAATCAACAACATTTTGCAATGCAAAAGTATCCAGCCAAGGTTTGTTTTTAGTGACTATCCAGCTTGTTCAGTGTGTTCAGTGCAGGATGTTCTCCCTCCATCAATAGCAATAAGATTATTTGGGATAGGTGTGTACTACTTAGATCTCTGATGGAGAAGATTGTAGCGTTAACATGCGCATACAGACTGTAGAGAGGAATAGTGAGAGTGAGGGTAAAGTTGATCCTATAGCTGGAAGTCTGGGTGCCTTAGGCGGTAATTGTAACCCTCCTCCGGCATCAGCACCCTCGCAGTGGGACGAATGGGTGGCAACTCACCGACATACTTGTAAAGCCAAAGCTAACCCTGAGGCTCGCCCATGGCAGCATCACTCGTCTGCTCTTCACGTGTCAAACAGGTTTGCTCTCCTCAGTGAGACACCCGCTGAGAAATCTGAAAGAGCTCCAGTTATACAACGTGATGTAGCTTACGCATCCTGTGGTTACTTAACTGCTGGATGTCCAAGTGGTGTTTTGAAAACAAAGTAGGCTTTATTGGTAATTGGAGTACTTTTGAGGGTAAACCTGGCTTGATAGGGCGGTTTGGAATCCATCCCACTTGGGAAGGTGCTACTCTCATTTCTTGCAGCATGGCATGTATAGTCTAAGAACAGGACTAGTCAGTCAGTGACTATCCAGCGCACCAGAGAGCCAACATACAGGCTAATCCAAATGGCTGCTAGTTGCATAGAGTTGTCAGTCAAGGTCAAGTTCAATGCTATAGAAACTGTGTCTGTTTACCAAATTAAACAAAATGAAAACAAAAATCTAAAAACTCTTCCAGAATTTGCATTAATAATCTTATTAACATAAATTTAAATCATATTGAATCTAGAGTCTGCACCTTTGATCTAAAGATCAGGTTATTAAATGTTAGATATTCTGCATCTAAAGCGCTTATTGTTAATGAAATCATTACTCATCAGTTCAGTAGAATGTGTTTAACAGAAACATGGATGAAACCCAGTGAATATTTAGCATTAAATGAAGTGAGTCCTCCCGGATACAGATATACACACCAATCTCGTATAACTGGCAGAGGAGGAGCGCTGCAGTTATTTATACTGACAATCTCGACCTTATACAAAAATTAACACGTTTGAAATTCCATACACTAACATTACATATGTTGCTGGAAAAAATATGCCCACGCCTTCTTCTTCTTTTCCTTTCGGCTGTTCCCTTCAGGGGTCGCCACAGCAAATGATCTGCCTCCATCTCTCCCTATCCTCTGCATCTTCTACTCTTACTCCAACGACCTTCATGTCCGCCTTCACCGCATCCATAAATCTTCTTTTTGATCTTCCTCTGGGCCTTTTGCCTGGGAGTTCCAACCTCAGCATCCTACGACCAATGTACTCACTATCCCTCCTCTGTACATGTCCAAACCATCTCAATCTAGCCTCTCTGACTTTGTCTCCAAAACGTCTTACATGTGCTGTCCCTCTGATGTACTCATTTCTGATCCTATCCATCCTTGTTACTCCCAAAGAGAACCTCAACATTTTCATCTCTGCTACCTCCAACTCTGACTCCTGTCTTTTCCCCAGGGCCACTGTCTCTAAACCATACAACATTGCTGGCCTCATCACCGTCTTGTACACTTTTCCCTTCATTCTTGCCGATACTCTCCTATCACACATCACATCGGACACTTTTCTCCATCCATTCCAACCTGCCTGCACGCGCTTCTTCACCTCTTTTCCACACTCTCCATTGCTCTGGATTGTTAAGCCTAAGTACTTAAAATCCTCCACCTTCTTTATCTCTGCCCCCTGTAACCTCAAAGTTCCTCTTGGGTCCTTGTCGTTCACACACATGTATTCTGTCTTACTAAGACTAACCTTCAATCCCCTCCTTTCCAGGGCATACCTCCACCTCTCTAGATTTTCCTCCACTTGGTCTCTGCTCTCACTACAGATCACAATGTCATCTGCAAACATCGTAGTCCATGGAGATTCTTGTCTAACCTCGTCTGTTAGCCTGTCCATCACCATAGCACACAAGAAGGGGCTGAGAGCTGACCCTTGATGCAGTCCCACCTCCACCTTGAACTCTTCTGTCACACTGACAACACACTTCACCACTGTCTTACATCTCTCATACATGTCCTGCACCACTCTAACATACTTCCCTGTCACTCCAGACTTCCTCATACAATACCACAGTTCTTCTCTCGGCACCCTGTCATATGCTTTCTCCAGATCCACAAAGGCACAATGCAGCTCCTTCTGACCTTCTCTGTACTTCTCTATTAACATCCTCAAAGCAAACACTGCATCTGTGGTGCTCTTTCTTGGCATGAAACCAAACTGTTGTTCACAAATGCTGACCTCTGCCCTTAGTCTTGCTTCCACTATTCTTTCCCATAGCTTCATTGTATGGCTCATCAACTTTATCCCTCTGTAGTTGCCACAACTCTGTACATCTCCCTTGTTCTTAAAAATGGGCACAAGCACACTTCTCATCCATTGCTCTGGCATCTGCTCACTTTCTAAGACCTTGTTGAATATTCAAAATACCCATATGGGCAAACACAAAAGGACACAGTTCCCCTTGCCCAGATGCAGGTCAGCAGGTCACTGGGATCATGCCCTGGAGCCAGGCCTGGGGGAGGGGCTCGAAGGCAAGCACCTGGTGGTCAGTCTTCTGCCCATGGAGTTCGGCCAGGCCCAGCCCAAAAAAGAGGCATAGGTCCACCCTCCCATGGACCCACCACCTGTTGGAGGGGCTATAGGGGTCAGGTGCAGTGTGAGTTGGGTGGCAACCAAAGGCATGTGTTCTGTCGGACCAATCCTCTGCTACTGACTCTAACTCTTGGAACATGGAATGTCACCTTGCTGGTGGGGAAGGAGCCTGAGTTGGCGCATGAGGTGGAGAGATACCGACTAGTTATAGTCAGACTCGCCTCTACACATAGCTTGGTCTCTGGAACCAACCATCTCGAGAGGGTCTGGACTTTATTCCATTCTAGAGTTGCTCATGGGGCGAGGTGCCGAGCCAGTATGTGCATCTCTGTTGCCCCCTGTCTTGATGCCCACATGTAGGGGTTCCCCTGGCTGCTGAAAGGGTAATTTTCCTCCGCCTTTAGGTGGGGGACAGGTCCTGACTGTTGTTTGTGCTTATGCACCAAATGACAGTTCAGCGTACCCATCTTTCTTGGAGTCTTTAGATGGTGTGTTGGAGAATGCTCCCCCTGGGGAATCCCTCATTGTCCTGGGAGACTTCAATGTTCATGTGGGCAAATATAGTATTACCTGGAGGGGTGTGATTGATAGGTATGGTCTCTCTAGTCTGAACCCGAATGGTGTTTTGTTGTTGGACTTCTGTGCTAATAATGGTTTGTCCATCATAAACACCATGTTCGAACATAAGGTTGACCATAAGTGCACTTGGCACCAGGACACTCTAGGCCACAGTTTGATGACTTTGTACCCATGTCTTCGGACTTGCGGCCACATGTTCTGGACACTCAGGTGAAGAGAGGAGCTAAGCTGTTACCCCATCACCACCAGGTAGTAAGTTGGCTCCGATGGCAGGGAGGCTGCCCTCCAGACCTCACAGGCCCAAGTGAGTTATTAGGGTTTCCAGAGAATGGTTAGCAGAGTCTCCTGTCAGAACGGCCTTTAACCCCCACCTCCGGCAGAGCTAAAACCATGTCCCGAAGGAGGTGGGTGACATGGAATCCGAATGGGCCATGTTTTTGCCCCCATTGTTGAGGCAGCAGCTCATAACTGTGGCCAGAAGGTCTTTGGTGCCTGTTGTGGCATTAAACCCCCAAACCTGGTGGTGGACACGTATGGTGAAGGGAGCAGTCCAGCTAAAAATGGAGGCCTGTTGAGTCTTATTGACCCGAGACAGCAGACAGGTACCGACAGGTCGAACATTTTGCAGCCCAAGTTGTTGCCGATTGAAAAAAGGCATGGGGGAAGTTCGTTGAGGGCCTGAAAAGCGATTATGGATTGGCCTCAAAAAGGTTCTGGACCACCATCTGATGCCTCAGGAGGGGGAGGCAGTTCTCCACAAATACTGTTCACAGTGGAAGTGGAGAGCTGCTTACCTTGACTGGGGATGTTGTCGGGAGGTGGAGGGATACTTCAAAGACCTCCTCTTTCTCACCATCATACCCTATGTGGAGGAGGAAGACTCTAGAGGTTTGGGTGAGGGTCCATCCATCACTAGAGCCGAGGTTGCTGAGGTCGTCCAAAAGCTCCTCAGTGGTCAGGATGAGATGATGGATGAGATCCGCCCTGAATATCTTAGGGCTTTGGTTGTTGTAGGACTATCTTGGTTGACACGTCTCTGCAACACCGTGCAGTCATCAGGGGCTGTACCTCTGGATTGGCAAATCAGAGTGGTAGTCCCCCTTTTTAGAAAAGGGGAATGGAAGGTGTGTTCCAATTATCGGTGAATCACACTCCTCAGCCTACCTGGGAAAGTATGCACGGGTACTAGAGAGGAGGATCTGACCAATAGTTGAACCTTGGATTCAGGAGGAACAATGTGGTTTTCATCCTTGCCACAGCACTATCGACCAACTATATACACTCTACAGCAGGGGTCTCAAACTCATTCCACAAAGGGCCGCAGTGGCTGCAGGTTTTTGCTTCAACCAAGCAGAAGCACACCTGACTTTGCTTATTTAAACAACTGATCTGAATCTTGTGAATGAGTTTAAGAACCTTGCTCTATGGGATCCTGAAGAGGGTGACGGGAGTTTGCCCAATCTGTCCATGTGTGATTTGTGGATTTAGAGAAAACGTTTGACCATGTTCCTTGGGTTATCTTGTGGGGCGGGCTCCAAGAGTACTGTGTACTGGACGTGTTGCTATGAGCTATCTGGTCTCTGTATCACCGAAGCCAAAGCTTGCTCCATATTGGTAAGGTAGGTAGGTAAAGTCTGTTTTTACACCCGAGCAATAGTGGCTCATCAGGCCGGTGCTTATCCCTGAATTCCGTAGCGTGAAGCAACCAGGAGTTCAACTCCTCCTGGCTGGGACGCTAGTCAATTGCAGGTTACCTTCCCAGTATATATTTACTGGTACCCATTTATACTGCTGGGCGAACAGAGGCACACTTGTGGTTAAGACCTTGCCCAGGGATCTTAGCCCAGTGGGGGTCTAATTGGGATTTAAACCCACAACCTCCCGATCATGAGCCCAGCACCCTAACCACTACGCCACTGGCCCCATATTGGTAAGGACAGGTCAAATTAATTTACAGTGGGGGTTGGAGTCTGCCAAGGCCATCCTTTGTCATTGATTCTGTTCATAATGTTTATGGACAGAATTTCTAGGTGCAGCCGAGGTGTTGAGGGCTTCTGGTTTGGTGGCCATCGGATCTCGTCTCTGCCTTTTGATGGACATGTTGTCCTTTTGGTTTCACCAATTCGGGACCTCAAGCTCTCATTGGAGCGATTCGCAACCGAGTGCAAAGCAGTTAGGATGAGAATCAGCAGCTGATATCTCATTAGAATGCCTCCCGAACGCCTCTCTGGTGTGGTGTTTCAGGCATGTCCAACCGGGAAGAGACCCCGAGGTTGACCTAGAACACGCTGTAGAGATTGTGTCTCTCGGCTGGTCTGGGAACGTCTCGGTGTTCCTCTGGAAAAGTTGGAGAAAGTGACTGTGGAAAGGGACGTCTGCACCTCATTGCTTAGGCTTTTGCCCCCGCGACTCGACCCTGGATTAAGTGGAGGAAGATGATTATGATGATGATAATGATGAAAATTTTTTATAATTGTTTAAAATTGGCCTTTTGGTAGTTGCTATGTATTACCAAGCACTTTGGACATCTTGATTTTAGTCCCATCTCATTAACTTCTTCCCTTCCAGAATTTAATCCCTGAGATCTTTTTACGGTGCCTTGCCACCCATAATTGATAGTTAGCTTTCAGCTACACTTCCAAGTGCTGGAGTGCTCTGGGAATAGAAGTGTCTATGCTAATCTAATCAGAATGATAACACATTATCATAGGTAGAGGCCAGTGCGCTTGATATGGAATGGACAAAATGATTAGTTAGACCTGATTGACGTTACAAGTAGTTTTACTGGAGGTGATCCTTTAATTCTCTAGTGATTTTGTTTTCTATATATTTTAAATTTTTGGTATTCCATCTTTTAACTGGTTATTATAAGTTTCATGTTTTCTTATTCATGTTCCAATGCAAAAAATTTAATATTTTGAAGGGGGTTCTCCTAAGAATGGAGCCTCGCCAAGCCTGAGGGTGGTTCCGTGTGGTTTTTCCCAGGCTGGGATGTTTTTTTTTTTTCTGGGTACTTCAGTTCCTTCCACCAGTCATGCACATTAGTCTAGCTGGCTGTTTAAAATTGTCCCTAGGTGTGAGTAGTAGTGTGAATGGTTGTGTGTGTGCTACTATTGATGGTCTGGTAAAATGTTCAGCGTGTATCCTGCTTTACTCAGTGTCTGCTGAGATAGGCACCAGCCTCCCTGTGAACCTGATTATAAGATCAAGCAGCTTGGCAAATGAGTGAGTGAGTCTTTTCTATACTCATGTATATTGTTCTTTTTGTTTTAGACTTTTGGACCTTACAGAAATCATTTTGTGAGACTCTACACGAAGAGCTGCTTATATTCCTTCACTGTCTAACAGAGTCGTGGTTTACACACATTTCTGGAAAAGATGAGGAAACACGGTCATTTTTCTCCAGCTCTACGGCAAATGAACCTGAGACATCTGTTATCTTTGAACATAATGAATACCTTAAGTGTAATAGGGTTTCGCTCATCCTCATTCATAACTGTCCAACCTGTGAAAACCCCCAACACTGCAAGCTCTGCAAGCTCCATTAGTCTCTACACCGGCCTGCACACGGATCCCTCATTACTCCGACTCCTCAGCTACAATGAACCTGATACACAACACCAGTTTATCACTGAAGGTTTTTTAAATGTTATCTCAATGCACATCCCACATTCTTTACGCGCGCGCGCACACACACACACACACACACACACCACCCTCTCTCTCTCTCTCTCTCTCTCTCTCTCTCTCTTTCTCTCAGACACACACACACACACACACACACACACACACACACACACACACACACACACTTCCCCTTCTCTCTCTCTCTCTCTCTCTCTCTCTCGCTCTCTCTCTCCCACACACACATACACACACACACACACACTTTCTCTTTCTCATGCCACACAAAAACACATACACACTTTCTTTCTCTCTTTTGTGCATGCACAGAAACATTATTTCTCTATCTCTTACACACACACACACACACACACACACACACACACGCGGGCACACACACACACACACACACACACACACACACACATTCTGCCTCTCTCTCTCTCTCTCTCTCTCTCTCTCTCGCTCTCTGTCTCTCTCTCTCTCTCCCTCTGTCTCCCATACACACACACACACACACACACACACACACACACACACACACACACACACACACACACACACACACGTGCACACACACATTCTGCCTCTCTCTCTCTCTCTCTCTCTCTCTCTCTCTCTGTCTCCCATACACACACACACACACACACACACACACACACACACACACACACACACACACTCTCTCTTTCTCTTTCTCATGTCACGCACAAAAACACATAGACACACTTTATTTCTCTCTTTTGTGCAAGAAGAAGAATAAGAAGAATAAGAAGAAGTGCAAGCACTCAAACATTATTTCTCTCCCTCTTACACACACACACACACACACACACACACACACACACACACACACACACACACACACATTCTCTCTCTCTCTGTCTCTCTCGTCGATGCAGTCACACCTGGAGTTTCCTTCAGGAATATATCCACATGTTCTATTCCTTTAATATCTTTTATGACTTGGACATCAAAATTATAGTTGAGTGGCCTCTGTAAATTCTGGAAAATACAACACTGGAACAACTGAGTGGAAGAACTGAGAGAACTGCTTTCTGGATGTGAAGGAATCCGATACAACGTTATCCATCCAGCACGACTTCAGATTACATACAAAAAGAAAGGAGAAACTGTTTCAAGACCTCCAGGCTTGCATGCGATGGGACGACACACTGATTGGAACTGAGTTTTGTTGAGATAATAATAATTAAATTCAATTTTCTGTAATATCTTTCTATATTTTTCTTGATTATTGTCTGTTTGTTGTGTAGAATAAATTCAAAGAGTGACTATTAGACATTTGATATTAATAAGAGCCATTGTATCAATTATGTTAATATTATTCATACATTTTTTAATTTAATTTTTGTCGGTATAATTTTATCATGATGGTCATGTGATCTGTAATTTTTTTTTGTTTACTTGATTAAAATTATACACAATATAAGCATATTTAAAAAATAACAAAAATAAATAATAATAATAATAATAATAATAATAATAATAATAATAATAATAATAATGATTATTATTATTATTATTATTATTATTATAGGGCGGCACGGTGGCATAGTGTTTAGCATGTTTGCCTCACAGCAAGAAGGTCCTGGGTTCAAGTCCCAGCTGGGGCGTTTCTGTGTAGAGTTTGCATGTTCTCCTCGTGCTTGTGTGGGTTTCCTCCAGGTACTCTGATTTCCTCCCACAGTCCAGAAACATGCACAGCAGGAAAATTGTCTGTTCCGAATCAGCCCTCGGTGTGAGTGGGAGTATGAATGGTTGTGTGAGTGTTGGCCTTGGGATTGCTTGGCAAGTTGGCCAGGGTGTACCCCGCCCTCACGCTGAGATGGGCACCAACTTCTCTGTGATCCTAATTCGGATTAAGCATCTTAGAAAATGACTGACTGGTGATTATAATATAAATATTATTATTATTATTATTAATAATAATAATAATCAGAACAGTTATAGTCCTCTATACTGTAATGCACAAACAAATTTTGTAAAAACATTTGTCACAAATTAAGAAAGAAAATGGCTAAATCATTTTTTGAAAACAGTTCAATCTTTTCATAAATTAAAACTCTGGACCTTTCCAATACGGCGGATGAGTTCAGGTAAGTATCCTGGAAAAGTGGGAATTGAGTAGTTACACAGTTTAGCTGTTGAATTGTTGTACTTTTGGTTAATATTTTTTTAATTCTCACCTCTAAAGGTCAGGTTGCTCTTCTTGTTCTTCCATGTGTCTGTGAATGAAGCAAAGTTATTGATTGCAAAGTCTGAAATCTGATGGTAGTTCATTTGAAAACTTCTGACTTCCAGTGTTGCGAATAAAAGGTTTTATAATTTATTAAACACTCGGTCACACATTTACTGAAATGCTTAATCCTATCAGGGTACACCCTGAACTGCTCATCAATCCATCTCAGGGCTAACACACATGAACTCATTCACACTTACAACCGCACTTTCAGGCAATCTGGAGCAGGCACCTGGCCTGATGTGCACGCCTTTGGATTGTCAGAGGAAACTGGATTACCCTGAGGAAACCCATGCAAGCACAGGGAGAGCATGTAAAACTTCACACAGGAACTCGCCTCTCTCTGAGCCTGGAACTCGAGCCCAGGACCTTTTCCTTGTGAGGCGTACATGCTAAACACCACACCCGCCAAAGCGCTATCACATTTAGATTAGCACATATAATGAAGGGTTTAATGTTATATCTTCACTGAAACGTAACCTGACCCTCACCTTAACTGCAGAAAAAGAAAGGAAACGAATGTTTTTTTTGTTTGAAAAAATAAATAAATAAATAACCCAGCACTAACAGGATGCGGCCCATAACGTCAACGATTTCATGTTTTACTATCCTTGTGGGGACATTTGGGCCTTATAAGGGTATATCATAAAAAACCACATATGCAACCCCAACCCACACACACACACACACACACACACACACACACACACACACATACATTCCACCTCTCTCTCTCTCTCTCTCTCTCTCTCTCTCTCTCTCTCTCTCTCTCTGTCCCTCTCTCTCAGACACACACACACACACACACATTCCACCTCTCTCTCTCTCAAACAGACACACACACACACACACACACACACACACACAAATACACACATACATACTCACATACTAAGATAGACTGAGAGTTGTATATATACACACACATACAGACAGAGAGAGAGAGAGAGAGAGAGAGAGAGAGAGAGAGAGAGAGAGAGAGAGAGAGAGAGAGAGAGAGAGAGAGAGATGCACACACACACACACACACACACACACACACACACACACACACACACACACATTCCACCCCTCTCTCTCTCTCTCTCTCTCTCTCTCTCTCTCTCTCTCTGTCTCTCTCTCTCTCTCAAACAGACACACACACACACCCACACACAAATACACACACTCCCCCCTCTCTCTTTTTCTCTCTCTCTCTCTCTTTCTCCCACACACACACACACACACACACACACACACACACACACACACACACCTGGCCGGTGGTAAAGGTTCTGGATCACCGATTCTATGGTTTGGGGTTCGAGCCCCACTTTCCACAAGGTTGTCACTGTCCCCCTAACCCTAACACACGTCGCTCACTATCTCTGGTGTGAGGTTCGTATAAAAGAACCATTTCTGACTTTCATCAAGAGTAGCTGCATAGCCTTCAGCGTGTTTCTGCCCTATGATGGCCGGTGAGGCGTCCAGGAAGGGGGATTCTGCCCTTGTTAAGAGAGAGTGGATACATGCAAGGGCCAGTGATGCCAGAAGCATCTCAACACACCAGTAACTTTATCAGAATTTGGGATAGAATGTATTGCATTTTTTTCAACTATCACCGTGAAGGTTTACGTGCCTTAATGCACTCATCTATAACATTTTCCTGGTATCTGAGTCTTGGGTTTGTACCCTACAGTGGACCATTTCAGTGTGGAGTCTGAATGTTCTCCCTGGACTTGCATGCGTTGCCTACGGGTACACTGGTTTCCTCCCACAGTCCAAAAGCATGCACATGAACCTACTCCAACTTCCCTCTGGGTGTGTACGGTTGTGTATATTTGCCCTGTAATGGTATCGCAAGCTGTTCAGTTGGCTAGGATAGGTCCAGCCTTCCTGTGACCTGAGATGAGAACATGTGATAGTGAACAGTAGTCTAGTTTAATTCTTATGATATTATTCTTCATTATCACAACGGAATATTTAAAATAATAATTTTTGTACCTCATGGTATCATCAAAAACATAAAAACGGAACAATGTTTGATTATTTTTCTTTCAGTTGCTGCCATTTATAGAGTGTGCATGGGCTCCACAGTAACTCTTATTCGAGCCGTCCCTTCTTTCGCTTTTGTTCCGAAAGGCTGGGTAAATATTAGATTGCTGGGATAAGGCGGGAGACCAGCGGGCTGTAGGCTTGCACAAAGACAGAAACCACAGCTGTCAGTCTATGTATTTAATCCGGACCAGACCTTAGGCTGTGTGTCGATAGGGGAGTCCATTACAATTCTAGTCTATACGTGCTCTCTTATATCAAACAGACCCGAGACACCAAACTGTCAATCAATGTCACTCACTGCTTTATCTGAAGTCTTAGTAAGGACCATGGAAAACCTTTCACATTCTCCCGGGAGCTTCCTGATGTTTACCATCTCCACAGATGTTTCTCAAAGGGATAGGGGTGATTTTTAGCAGATTGATCACCAAAGGAAATCATTATGTGCTTTATGTGCGAAGATGACGTGCAATATTTAATATATACAGTAATTCCGCAGAGAGTTGCTTTTGTCTACGACCAACAGAGTAACAGACTAAAGTCACCAGATATATTATTTCAATTGACCTGAACTACTGTACACCGCAAAACAAACCCCTATTACACATGAGACAACACAGGAATCAGTCTCCCTTGCCCGGACGCGGGTCACCGGGGTTCCCTCCTGGAGCCAGGCCCAGGGGAGGGGCTCGAAGGCGAGTGCCTGGTGGTCGGGCTTATGCCCATGGAGCCTGGCCGGGCCCAGCCCGAATAGGAGACATGGGTCCGCCCTCCCATGGACCCACCACCCGTGGGAGGAGTTTTAGGGGTCGGGTGCAGTGTGAGTTGGGTGGCAGCCAAAGGCATGGGTTCTGTCAGACTGATCCTCGGCTACTTACTCTGACCCTCGGGACATGGAATGTCACCTCTCTGGCGGGAAAGGAGCCTGATTTGGTGCGTGAGGTGGAGAGATACCGACTAGATATAGTTGGGCTCACCTCAATGCATAGCTTGGGCTCTGGAACCATCCATCTCGAAAGAGGCTGGACCTTCTTCTATTCTGGAGTTGCTCATGGGGAGAGGCGGCGAGCCAGTGTGGGTATTCTTGTTGCCCCCCGTCTTGGTGCCCAAATGTTGGGGTTCTCCCCGGTTGACGAAAGGGTAGCTTCCCTCTGTCTTCGGGTGGGGGGACGGGTCCTGACTGTTATTTGTGCTTATGCACCCTTTTTGGAGTCTTTGGGGGGGGGGGGGGTGTTGGAGAACGCTCCCTCGGGAGACTCGCTCGTTGTCTTGGGAGACTTCAACGACCATGTGGGCAACGATAGTGTGACCTGGAAGGGTGTGATCGGTAGGTACGGCCTCTCCAGTCTGAATCCGAATGGTGTTTCGTTGTTGGACTTCTGTGCTCATCATAGTTTGTCTATCACGAACACCATGTTCGAACATAAGGGTGTCCATAAGTGCACTTGGCACCAGGACACCCTAGGTCGCAGTTCGATGATTGACTTTGTAGTCGTGTCATCGGACTTGCGACCATATGTTCTGGACAGTCGGGTGAAGAGAGGAGCTGAGCTGTCTACCGATCACTACCTGGTGGTGAGTTGGCTTCGTGGTGTGGGAGGTTGCCTTCCAGACCTGGCAGGCCCAAGCGTGTAATCAGGGTCTGCTGGGAACGTTTGGCGGAGCCCCTGTCCGAGAGGCCTTTAACTCCCACCTCCGGCAGAGCTACAACCACGTTCGGAGGAGGCGGGGACATGGAATCCAAATGGGCCATGTTTCGTGCCTCCATTGCTGAGGCGGTAGCCCATAGCTGTGGCCGTAAGGTCGTCGGTGCTTGTCGTGGCGGTAATCCCCGAACCCGGTGGTGGACACCTGCGGTGAAGGGGGCCATCCAGCTGAAGAAGGAGGCCTATCGGGTTTTATTAGCCTGTGGGACTCCTGAGGCAGCAAACGGGTACCGGCAGGCCAAACGTGCTGCAGCCGAGGCTGTCGCAGATGCAAAATCTCGGGCGTGAGAGGAATTCGGTGAGGGCCTGGAGAGTGATTATCGGTTGGCCTCAAAAAGGTTCTGGGCCACCATCCAACGCCTCAGGAGGGGGAAGCAGTTCTTCACAAACACTGTTTACGGTGGAGGTGGGGAGCTGCTTACCTTGACTGGGGATGTTGTTGAGAGGTGGAGGGAATACTTTGAGGACCTTCTCAATCCCACCAACACGCCCTCCGTGGAAGAGGAAGACTCTGGGGGTTCGGGTGAGGGTCCGCCCATCACCAGAGTGGAGGTCACTGAGGTTGTCAAAAAGCTCCTCGGTGGTCGAGCTCCGGGGTTGGACGAGATCCGCCCGGAATATCTCAGGGCTCTGGATGTTGTAGGACTGTCTTGGTTGACACGTCTCTGAAACATCGCGTGGTCATCGGGGGCTGTACCTCTGGATTGGCAAACCGGGGTGGTGGTCCCAATTTTTAAGAAGGGGGACCGGAGGGTGTGTTCCAATTATCGGGGAATTACACTCCTCAGTGTACCTGGGAAAGTCTATGCAGGGGTACTAGAGAGGAGGATCCGACCGATAGTCAAACCTCGGATTCAGGAGGAACAATGTGGTTTTCGTCCTGGCCGCAGCACTCTTGACCAACTCTATACGCTCCACAGGATTCTGGAGGGGGCATGGGAGTTTGCCCAATCTGTCCACATGTGCTTTGTGGATTTGGAGAAGGCTTTCGACCGTGTCTCTCGAAAGATCTTGTGGGGCGTGCTCCGAGAGTACGGCGTTCCGGATCCGTTGCTACGAGCTATTCGGTTGCTGTATCACCGGAGCCATAGTTTGGTCCGTATTGGTAACAGCAGATCGGATTCGTTTCCAGTGGGAGTTGGAGTCTGCCAAGGCTGTCCTTTGTCAATATTATGAACAGAATTTCTAGGCGCAGTCGAGGCGATGAGGGGTTCTGGTTTGGTGGCCATCGGATATCGTCTCTGCTTTCTGCGGATGATGTTGTCCTTTTGGCTTCATTAAGTCGGGCCCTCCAGCTCTCATTGGAACGATTCGCAGCTGAGTGCGAAGCTGCCGGGATGAAGATCAGTACCTCCAAGTCCGAGGCCATGGTTCTCAGTCGGACAATGGTGGAATGCACCCTCCGGGTCGGGAATGAGGTCCTGCCCCAAGTGGAGGAGTTTAAGTATCTTGGGGTCTTGTTTACGAGTGAGGGAAGGATGGAGCGAGAGATCGACAGACGGATCGCTGCAGCCTCTGCTGTTAAGCGGTGCCTGTACCGGTCCGTCGTGGTGAAAAAGGAGCTGAGCCGCAAGGCGAAGCTCTCAATTTACCAGTCGATCTATGTTCCAACCCTCACCTATGGTCACGAGCTTTGGGTAATGACCGAAAGAACAAGATCACGGATACAAGCGGCTGAAATGAGCTTCCTTCGCCAGGTGGCGGGGTTCTCCGCCATCTGGGGAGAGCTCGGAGTAGATCCGCTGCTCCTCCGCATTGAGAGGGGCCAGTTGAGGTGGCTCGGGCATCTGGTCAGAATGCCCCCCGGACGTCTCCCTGGTGTGGTGTTTCGGGCATGTCCAACCGGGAAGAGACCCCGGGGTCGACCTAGAACACGCTGGAGGGACTATGTCTCTCGGCTTGTCTGGGACCGCCTCGGTGTCCCCCCGGGAGAGTTGGAGGAAGTGGCTCGGGAGAGGGACGTCTGGACCTCTTTGCTAAGGTTGCTGCCCCCGTGACCCGACCCTGGACTAAGCGGAAGAAGATGATGATGATGATGATACTGTACACCTTAATGATACTCACTCAGCTGCTGGACCGCTTAATCCTACAAGGGATGCAGGAAGGCTGGCGCCAGTCTTGGCTGACACTAAGCAATGGCAGGGTGCACACTGAATAGTTCACCAGACTATCACAGGGCCAACACACACAACCATTCACACACAAACCTACGGGCAACCTGGAACAGTCAATTAGCCTAATGTGCACATCTTTGGATTGTAGGAAGAAAGCCGGACAAAACAATGCCCTGGCATGGGAGGTGGGTGTACTAACCACCACATCGCCATGCCGCTCGTAATATCATGGCACTTTGCTTATTAATAAGTAACCAACCAATAAAAAAAAAAAACTTTGTTTTTGGAGTGGCATGGTGGGGTAGCTGATAGCACCTCCCCTTCACAATAAAAAGGTCCTGAGTTTATGTCCCGGGTTCTGCAGAGGTATTTCTGTGTGGAGTTTGCATGTTCACTCTGTGCTTTCATTGGCTTCCTCTGGGCACAGTGGTTTTCGCCCACAGCACACGGTGCTAATTGGCTACTCCAAATTGCCCCTGGGTAAGAATATGAGTGTGAATGGTTGTGTTGTGTGTGTGTGTGTGTGTGTGTGTGTGTGTGTGTGTGTGTGTCTGTTTGAGAGAGAGAGAGAGAGGTGGAGTGTGTATATGTGTGTGTGTGTGTATGTGTGTGTGTGTGTGTGTGTGTGTGTGTGTGTGTGTGTGTGTGTTGACCCTTTGATGGTCTGGTGAGCTGTTTAGGGTGTACCCCAGCTTTACTTGTTGCCAGTGATAGGCTCTAGCCGCCGTTTAACCCTAATAGGGTTAATGAATATGTTAATATGTGAGAATGAAAACAAGTCTGTGGGGCCGGTGGCGTAGTGGTTAGGGTGCTGTGCTCATGATTGGGAGGTTGTGAGTTCAAATCCCACTGAGGTTCTCACTGTGCTAAGACCTCTGGGCAAGGTCTCAACCACAAGTGTGCCTCTGTTCACCCAGCAGTATGAATGGGTACCAGTAAAATATACTGGGAAGGTAACCTGTGATGGACTAGCGTCCCATCCAGGAGGAGTTGAAGTCCTGGTCGCTTCATGCTACAGAAACCGAGGATAGGCACCGGCCTGATGAGCCATTAGACTCGGATGTAAAAACCAACAGACTTTACCTTTTTTTTACTTACCATGAAAACAAGTGGGGCAGCCATAGCCTAATGGCTTTGAGAGCAAAAGGTTGCAGGTTCGATTCCTGAATCAGCAGGGGAAATGTGTGGCAGTGGGGGAGGCAGCTGCTGCTTCGCTTCCTCCACAGTTTTGGCTGAAGTTCCCTTGAGCAAGGCACCTAACCTCCAACTGCTCTCCAGGTGCCCCAGTGTGTGTGTGGCAGCCCACTGCTCCAAGTGTGTGTGTGTGTGTGTGTGTGTGTGTGTGTGTGTGTGTGTGTGTGTGTGCTCGCTTTGGAAGGGCTAAATGCAGATGCATTAATTTTCCTTCTGGAATTACTACAGTGTATACTGTACAGTATATATATTTATAAAAATAAACATATTTGGTTTAAGAAGTAAAGTTTGGCAAAGGAATGCAACATTCAGGTTCAGCTACAGAGCAACAAGTCTGGCTACGACCCAAAAAATACACATGCAGTCTGTTTATTTTCTTCTTTTCTCTTAAGCCAAGACATGATATAACTCGATCCAAATCCCAAATATCTGTACAGGTAAGTGTCTGATGAGCACAACTCAAAAACACACCCAGACGTATTCAGAGATGAAGATAATCATGTTTGAGTGAAATTAGCTTCACGGCTATTACAGCGTGGATAGATTGATAGATTTTGCATTTCATGAACAGTCACCTGATGTAAATGATTGTTTTGGTTGGCGGAGTAACTGTTTGCTTGGGTGTAGAGCTCTTTATTTTTTCTAAATTTAAACCATGTGGGAGTGTAGTCCTGGAGTAGCCTGTTGCTTTCTCACCAGGCTTGGTGACAGCGTTTCTGTGTGTCTGTGCTTGCATGGGTTTCCTTTGGGTACTCTGGTTTCCTCCCACTGTCCACATACATTGCACATTAGGCTAATTGGCTGCTCCAAATTTCCCCTTGGTGTGAACGGTTATGTGTATTGTCCTGCCACGGTCTGGTGAGTTGTTCAGGGTGTACCGAGCCTTCACCCTTTAGCCTTGAGATAGGCTCAAGCGCCCACATGACTACAATGGTATTATAATGCATTCAGCAAATGAGTGAGTGAGTAGCAGAACACAGGTGTCACATTGGCGTAAAAACCTCACAGCACCAGTTTTATGTTCGAGTCCCAGGCTTGGCAAGGGTGCACATGAATTTTTAATGTTCTTCATGTGCTCAAATGGGTTTCTGATTTGTACTCCAGTTTCTCCCAACAGTCTAAAGATATGCATATCAGGCTAATTGTCTTTTCCAAATTTCCGCTGGTTGTGGAATGTCAGTGTGAGTGGCTGCGTGTATATATTTGCCCTGCAGTGGTCTGGCAAGCTGATTGGAGAGTAGACTGCCTTCACCCATGGTCAATTGTGTCTGGCTCCAACCTTCCTGCAATCCAGGCAATCGACTATCAGATATTCTATTGCAAGTCAGACAGGAATTAATCATATTACCAATGTTCATTATCGCAGGTGTGATCTTTAATATTAAACATTATGGGATAAAACTTTCGAATATTAATTTTTTTTTTCAAAACTTGTGCATGGACTGTGACCATTTTCGACACAAATCAGTCATTTGTTAATTTTCTGAACTGCTTAATGATATATAGGGTTTTGAGGAGCCTGCCGCCCATTTCTGCAAGGGCAGAGCACATCCCAGACAGCTTGCCAGGCCACAACAAATCATTAAAATTTGTAATTGTTTATGGGTCTGATCACGAAACTGGTACATTTTCCAACTACCCAACCTGAAACTTAAATAAATATTTCCATGTCCATGTTTATTTGAGAATCATTACATTAAAATCTTTAGTACATGCCTGGGAGATAATATCATAAATATGTACATAGGGTGAATACAGTTTTTGAAATAATTCAAGTACTTCCTGGTTTACATTTTTTCACGGTCAATTTTGTGACAAGAGAAAGATCTCATGATTTTCACATCTCTCTGAGCCTCTGCTAAGACCTCCAATGTTCCAATAACCATATGAATCGGATCGCAGGTGCTGCACCATGAACCACGGAATTTGCATGTGTGCTGCAAAATCGGTAAATAAGCACCAGAATTAAAACAAGATCGATGATCTCCGTAACTTTTCCTGTCCATGTTACATGGTGTATCTTGTGATCCCACCAATCACTGATAGATTTGCATTTATTAACTTTAGATAATAAAGACACCATCAATCAGCTCAATGTAACTAATTACACAATTACGATCTAAAGCTATTATTAATGAATATAAGCTGTTCATTCTGTCCATGTCACTGACTTTCTGAGTCGTCCTACTGATAATTTGATGATGCCTTTCCAAGGAATATAATCCTACATCCATCAGGATTCAATCCATATTGACCTCATACATTAAAAAATGGGGGGAAAAAAAAACAATTTCTCCTAAATCTGCAGAAAATGTAAAAGACCAATGTCACACATTTCACAACCAGTTTCATAATCAGACCGACCTATATATAAAATATACAATCAACCCAGACTGTCATTATATTATTTATCACTGAGCTCACTGGAAACAGAATGTGGGATAATGAATGATATAACACATAACACTTGTTCCTGAATTCCTTAATCAGTGCCTACATCCTTCACATTGCTCGAGATTCGGAGGAAAGACATGATTTAATCATATAGGACGACTGGCCGAGTAAATATAAGGTATAGAGCACTGTTCTATTTGTAATCTTAGATTGTATCTTGGCTTTAAGCCTATAGAGGATTAAAGACCAGCTAGAATGTACTCTTGAGAGAATTAAAGATGCTGTATGCATACCAGATTTCAAAAACTAGATCCTCCCATGGATTAAACTTTCATGACAGATTACCAGTCATGGGGGAATTTGAAGACTGTACTCTTTCATTTTTCTGAATTATTGTACTCTTAATTAAATACACATCCAGTGTTGCGTTCCTATTTTAAAGAAATATGTGCCTGGTGACCAGATTGTATTTAATCCCTCAGGACATGTAAAGAAGGTCACCGCTCTCATTTCCTTCAATTCATTAACCGCTTGATTGCGTGCTAACCTTACACGACTGGAGCGTGCTCTCAAAATCTAACACGACCTGACCTCGTTTTGTTTTGATCCCAGCGTGAATCCCTCACCTGACAGTAAATCCCTGCTGTTCTGGTTGTTAAAGATCATTATGCATGGAACTGAGATCTGGAGTTTAGATGTAATTACCTGGAGAACTGGAATTGTGTCAGCATAGGTTTTAAAAATTTCTTTGTTATATAGTTCTGGAATCCACCAGAGAACTGAGTATTACTTGAATGAAACTTGTAGATGTTCTCCTACACCAATCATACATTATACATCGAAATTAATGAGTGCGTTTTCATACAAATAATACAATTGTAGCCTGCAGAAAACAAAATGTATAGATTTCGACACTGCCTGAAATCTGAGCCCCGTATGATTCGTGTTCTTTACAAGTCATTGTCGGAACTCTCAAACCCTGTACACATGTCCTACATATACCGAGATTGATTTATTTGAATAAGTTTTGTATAGAAGGGAATAAAACATAGAAAACCAAACACGCCATCTTAGTCTCGACATGTAAACACACCATTTAGAAACCGCAGGTTCAGAGGACGTATCAATAACACAAGAATATAATTAATTGTTTATTTGTTTCACGTAATCAAAGATGACATCACACCAAGTGACCCGAGTATTATATACCTCTTGTTCTCGATACAGTATTACTCTCTCCCAGATAAGATGTCTCATGTTTTAGAGATATAAAATTTTTGAGAAATAACCCAGGGTTGCAAATGTTTACACGTACACTGGAGGAACAGAAGGACGGAAGGACGTACGAAATTGTTTTTCTTGACATTCCAAAAACAACTTGATGGTTAGATGTTTTTTATTTATCACTGGTGTTCCATGTAAAGCGGCGCTATGATTGTGTTTTAATTTCATTGATTCACTGAACTGCTTAATGATATTAATAGTAGTGAGGCTGAAGCCTATCCCTGCCAAATCTTGGCAAAGGCAGGATGTATCCTGAACAGCTCACTGGACCTGTGACAGAGATGACCATTCCTCAACACACACACACACACACACACAACTATTCATACTCATACCTCGAGTCAATTTGGAACGGCCTTGTCTTTTCATGGAAACCCATGGAAGAACGATTCGAATATGCAAACTCCAGTGCTTATGCCCCACAGACAGGATGTGAGCGAGAAGAGAAGGAGAGATTCTGGAGGGAGTTAGATGAAGTGATGCAGAGTACCCTCAGAGGTGAAAGAGTGGTCATTGGGGCAGACTTCAATGGACATGTTGGTGCAGGAAACAGAGGGGACGAGGAAGTGATGGGTAGGTTTGGTATCCAGGACAGGAACGCAGAAGGACAGATGTTGGTAGATTTTGCAAAAAGGATGGAAATGGCTGTGGTGAATACTTTCTTCCAGAAGAGAGAGAGGAGCATAGGGTGACTTATAAAAGTGGAGGTAGGAGCACACAGGTAGACTACATCTTGTGCAGGCGATGTAATTTAAAGGAAGTCAGTGACTGCAAAGTAGTAGCAGGTGAGAGTGTAGCCAAACAGCATAGGTTGGTGGTGGGCAGGATGGTGCTGATGGTGAGGAAGGTGAAGAAGGCAAAGGCAGAGCAGAAGACAAAGTGGTGGGAGTTGAAAAAAGGAAGAGTGTCGGGTTGTCTTCAAGGAGGAGTTGAAACAGGCTTTGGGTGGTCAGGAAGTGCTTCCAGATGACTGGACAACTACAGCGAATGTGATCAGGAGACAGGTAGGAGAATACTTGGTGTGTCATCTGGAAGGAAAGTAGATATGAGACTTGGTGGTGGAATGAGGAAGTGCAGGAGTGTGTACAAAGGAAGAGATTAGCTAAGAAGAAGTGGGACATTGACAAACCAAGAGAGTAAACAGGAGTACAGGGAGACACAGCGTAAGGCAAAGGTAGCAGTGTCAAAGGCCAAACAGAGCGCTTGATGACTTGTATGCTCGGGCTGGAAAGTAAGGAGGAGAAAATGATTTATACAGGCTGGCACAGCAGAGAAATAGAGATGGAAGGACGCAGCAGCAAGTTAGATTGATAAAGCGACAGAGAGGGAAATGTATTGACTGGATGACAGAAGTGTGCTGGGAAGATGGAAAGAGTACTTTGAAGAGCTGATGAATGAGGAAAATGAGAGAGAGAAAGAGTAGAAGAGGTGACTGTTGAGGACCAGGAAGTAGCAAAGATTAGTAAGGGTGAAGTGAGGAGGGCATTGAAGAGGATGAAGAATGGAAAGGCAGTTGGTCCTGATGACATACCGGTGGAGGTATGGAAGTGTCTAGGAGAGGTAGCAGTAGATTTTCTGACAAGAACATTTAACAAGGTCTTAGAGAGTGAGAGGATGCCAGAGGAATGGAGGAGAAGTGTGCTGGTGCCCATTTTTAAGAACAAGGGAGACGTGCAGAGTTGTGGCAACTACAGAGGGATAAAGTTGATGAGCCATACGATGAAGTTATGGGAAAGAATAGTGGAAGCTAGACTAAGGGCAGAAGTCAGCATTTGTGAACAACAGTTTGGTTTCATGCTCCAGAAAGAGCACCACAGATGCAGTGTTTGGCCTTGAGGATGTTAATGGAGAAGTACAGAGAAGGTCAGGACGGAGCTGCATTGTGCCTTTGTGGATCTGGAGAAAGCATATGACAGGGTGCCGAGAGAAGAACTGTGGTATTGCATGAGGAAGTCTGGAGTGGCAGAGAAGTATGTTAGAGTGGTGCAGGACATGTATGAGAGATGTAAGACAGTGGTGAGGTGTGCTGTCGGTGTGACAGAAGAGTTCAAGGTGGAGGTGGGACTGCATCAAGGGTCAGCTCTCAGCCCCTTCTTGTTTGCTATGGTGATGGACAGGCTGACAGACGAGGTTAGACAAGATTCCCCATGGACTATGATGCTTGCCGATGACATTGTAATCTGTAGTGAGAGCAGAGAACAAGTGCAGGAAAATCTAGAGAGGTGGAGGTATGCCCTGGAAAGGAGGGGAATGAAGATTAGCCTCAGTAAGACAGAATACATGTGCATGAATGCCAAGGACCAAAGAGGAACGGTGAGATTACAGGGAGCAGAAATAAGAAAGGTGGAGGATTTTAAGTACTTAGGCTCAACAATCCAGAGCAATGGAGAGTGTGGAAAAGAGGTCAAGAAGCGTGTGCAGGCAGGTTGGAAATGGTTGGAGAAAAGTGTCCGGTGTGATGTGTGATAGGAGGGTATCGCAAAAATGAAAGGAAAAGTGTACAAAACGGTGTTGAGGCCAACGATGCTGTATGGGTTAGAAACAGTGGCCCTGGGGAAAAGACAGGAGGCAGAGTTGGAGGTAGCAGAGATGAAAATGTTGAGGTTCTCTTTGGGAGTAACGAGGATGGATAGGATTAGGAATGAGCACGTCAGAGGGACAGCACATGTAAGACGTTTTGGAGACAAAGTCAGAGAGGCTAGATTGAGATGGTTTGGACATGTACAGAGGAGGGATAGTGAGTATATTGGTAATAGGATGCTGAGGCTGGAACTACCAGGCAGAAGGCCTAGATGAAGACCAAAGAGACGATTCATGGATGTGGTAAAGGAGGACATGAAGGTCGTTGGTGTAAGAGAAGAAGATGCAAAGGATAGGGTGAGATAGAGGCAGATGATTCGCTGTGGCGACCCCTGAAGGGAAAAGCCGAAAGGAAAAGAAGAAGAAGAAGAAGACACAGAAATGTCCTCATTCAGCTCAGGACTTGAACCTGAGCTCTTCTTGCTGTGAGATGGACGCGCGAACTACTTCACCACTGTGTCGCCACTGCCTTTTTAATTGTAACTCCAAAAATTATTATATACCCAACAATCAGCTCTTAATAAATACTAGTGGGTTGTATGAGTGTTGACCCTTATGATTGCCTGGTGAGCTGTCCATGCCCAGAATCAGTAAAGTTTTTGTTACATGTTTTTGTTTTATATATATATACTGTATATATATATCTTGATGAGTTGTTTAGTCTATCAAATGGGCAGAACACACAACCATTCTCACACAGACTGACACCCAGGGGCAAGTAGTAACAGCATATTACTCTTGTATGCAGAGAACATGCAAACTCTATACAGAGACTCCCTAGCTGAGCTCGGGACCTGAACCCAGGACCTTCTTACTGTGAGGTGAATGTTCTCATAACAACGGCACCATGCCGCTCATGTGTATAGTGTACATAATTATTATGATGGGAATTATTATGATGATGGTGAGTAAGGCCAAACTATGGCACTTATTCGATGCGTAGTTGTTCTAAATCATAGAGAGCACCATATCATTGTATCATACTCTTAAAACTGATCAGCCACAACATTACCACTACTTGAATAAGACAGGCTCTAGCCTCCAAATGACCCTAGAAGGACGAAATGACTCGGCAAATGAAAAATGTATGTGCATATAAATAACATACATAAAATGGAAAATTATTTTTGAAAAGTTTGTTAGATGAAACAATTATTCCAATAAGAAATAACAAAAAAAACAATTAATCCATTCCAAAATCCTTTCAAGCTCATATAACCTGACACAAGCATGTATATTTCACCTAATATATTAAAGATAAACATGTAAAAACCCTAAATATTCCATAATAATAATAATAATAATAATAATAATAATAATAATAATAATACATGTACATTAACATTAGTAATAAATAATAATAAATAGTAATAAAACAAGAATAAACAATAAGTCAACTCATCCTTCCGATCACCGATTGCTGCGAATATGTCATGTGGGCAGGCAGGAGGTGGTGCGTAACAGAAGAGGAGGAGGAGGAGAATTTTGTGCATTGCACGCTACGAATGCCAGCAAGGAAAGGCTCGTGGTGAGCTCCCATAAGGCCAGTGATTCTTAAATAGTGGGGCGTGGTGTGATGCTAGGGGGGTGTATATGACCCTGGGAAAAATGCTTTTTTTGCCATACTGTACTAGAATTAAGTGTAATTGTGCATTCACTACAATAGGAGGCAGTGGCGCTCTCATTGTCACGCTATGGTGTAGGGAAAAATCACCGAGTAAACACTATTTATTGTTGTGCGTGGGGTGCCGGGGGGAGGGTGTAAAATGTTTTTCTTCCTAGAAGAGGTATCACAGAAAATAATTGAGAAGCACTATCACAAGGCATTCTCGGAGCTCGGAGGAATACACGTGAAGGAATACAAGGCTAATCAACATGGAAAAGCCATTTCGAGGAGAGATCGGAAAGTGAATTTTTCTCGTTGGATGGAGCAGATTTTTGGAGGGACCGAAGCTCGTATCATGGAAAATTCGTTATAAAAGATATTCGTAAGCCAAGGTACCGCTGTATATATAATGTTATGTTATGTTAATAGTGTTATACATATATACTATGGTGGTGCAATGGTTAGTCCTCACGCAGCAAGAAGGTTCAATTCCCAGCTCAGGCGTTTCTGTGTGGAGTTTGCATATTCTCCATGCATTTGCATGATTTCCTCTGGGTACTCCAGAGATGTTTATATATTTGTGAAGCCAATTGAATTGGCTTTTAAATGAGCTATAAAATATGACTATAGCATGAAAAAGGACTGAGTTGCATCACTTTGTAATCAGAAAATGCGTTTTTGAAGGAATAGCAATTACAGCTGCAAAACCAGCTTCTGAATGTCCGTGTCTGTTTTAAAGCTTCATATTGGTTTAACATTGTATGATTCTGGGATTCTGTAAGTCGGAAGAGTCTTCTGGTACCAAATATGGACAATGAGCAAAAACCCTGAGCAATCACAGGCGCGGCTTGAAAATCGGGCAACATAAGTGGATATTTCAATTGTTTTAAAATATCTCGGACAAGGAATTTTTTGTTAAACGAGCAGTCCAGCATGGGCAGATTGTGTTCATGGATTTTTGAACTTTGTTATTTTCAAGCTGGTGCTTCAAAGGATGTATTAGTAAACCCTTTTCAATTTATTCACCTTACTGATTGGCTGAGAGGGGATATTGTGGTTCACAAAAACCCTGGAATGGCGTTTGGCTTTTTTTTTTTCCTTTCTTTCTGACTTTCTGTTCCAAATTGCTTCTAGATGTGAGTGAGTGTGAATGTGTGCTGCCCTGCGATGATCTGTCAAGCATGTTCAGATCGTTTGCTGCCCTGAAAACAGTAAATGAGTCAGTGGGTGAATCTCAGGGAGTGACTGAAGGGCTTGGGCTCGAGTCCCAGCTTTGCGCGTTTCTGTGAGGAGTTTGCATGTTCTTCCCTGTTTGTATCAGTGTACCACGTGTCTCACCCAAAGTCAGCTGGGATTGGTTCTTGTTCCCCAGCAACGCTGACGGGAATGCAGTATAGATAATGGATGGATGGAATCCATGTGTTTCTGTGTCTATGTCGTCCTTTAAACAGTAATGTTGTGCATGAATCTCAGACCCTGGTTCTATTAAAGCGTGGATTTAATACCCTCTGTGTGGTAAACGTGCAACATAACTACAGATCAGATGTAAAATTTCCATTTATCAATGTTGTGTTGGTGTTTGGGCAGAAACAGATCTGCTCTTGTGGTTTGAAACACTACCAAAGTTCCAAAACAACTAAATCCAGCCCTGACAGTATAACTACCGCAAGGGGTTATTTTAGAAAACCTTGAAAAAGTGTTTGGGATTTGAATTAATAATCAATAAATGGAGGAAGCCTCGCGTGCTCATCCTGTGGCGCGGACAATGAGCCAAGCTGCACGCCTCCAAACGAAGGAAGGGAGTGGACAGAGTAAACACACGCCTGTCTCGCTCCCCTGCTGCACACACAACCTGGCTTGCATTGTGGAGCAGATTGCAATCAGAAAACCCACAACCTCTGAATCAATCGGAGACAATAAACCTCTTCCGTGCTGGGTTTTTTTCTTCTTCTTTCATTTCTTGCTCGCTTCAAAGTCGGGATCACCGAATACGACTGAACGCTTCAGAGAAAAATGATTTGAAGGAGCTCTGAGGGGGCCTCGGAGCAGTAATTGTTCCTTAATGCAATCCTTTTTCTTCATTTTTAAACATTCTTCCCAACGTAATGATTTAATTGCAGTACTGTTGTCCTGCCATTGGCCTCCAATCCCACACAAGTAGAAACAGACGCCAAATATGACGCTTTAGCTCTGCCCTGATCTGGAGCATTTTGACTCACTCTGTCACTCTCTCTCTCAGTTCATTTTCTGTAACCGCTTCATCCTAATTAGGGTCACGGGGAAGCTGGTGCCCATCCCAGCCAACTCAGGGAGAGGGCAGAGTACACCCTGGACAGCTCGCCAGGCCATCGCAGGGCGGAAACACGCTGATGACTTTGCAGCCTACTCTTGTCGAAAGGCAGCAATGGTTCTTTTACATGCCTCACACCATAGACAGTGAGAGACATGGCCGGCCTTTGATAACCCAGTTAGCTCCACTGGGAGGACAGTGACAACCTTGTGGAGAGTGGGACTCGAACCCCCAACTTTTTGGATCAGCGAGCCGGCACCTTATTCCACTAGACCACCACTGCCCCTCTCTCATACTCATTTGCTAATACTATTAAGGTTGCAAGGAGGCTGGAGCATATCTCAGTCGACACTAGACCGTGGTGGTGGTGGTGGTGGTGGTGGTGGTGGTGGTGATGGTGGGGGGGGGGGCACCCTGAACATCTCACCAGGCAATTACAGGACAAACATGCACACAACCACTCACATCCACATGAGCGGCAATTTGGATTCAGGATTCAGGACTCATGATTTTTAATCGCCATTTTTGTTTTTTAAGCACATAGGAAATTCATATGCGGTTGTTCAAGGAGTCAACTTACAAACAGAAAGAAGATTCAAATCAACAGCACAGAAACTGCTATAAAATAACCACATAAAAATTCTATATATAAAAAGATCACAGAAACCCAGTAAACAAGACAATAATAACAACAAAAGTCGGAGCAATCACTTAGCCTATAGCGTATGTCTTTGGACTGTAGGAAGAAACCACACCCAAAGTGGTGTTTGATCTTCCTATTCCCTTTTTCAGGGGTCGCCACAGCAAATCATAATCATTTGGGAGAGGTTTTTACGTCGGATGCCCTTCCTGACACAACCCTTTAACAAGGGACAGAAACACTCTGACGGCTTTGCAGCTACTCTTTACCAAAGTCAGCAATGGTTCTTTTACATGCCTCTCACCATAGACAGTGAGAGACATGGAGGGCCCTTGAGAACCAAGTTAGATGCACTGGGGTGACAGGGACAACTTTGTGGAAAGTGGGACTCGAACCCTCAACCTTAGGATTAGCAAGCCAGTGCCCGTTACCACCAGGCCACCACTGCCCCTAACTGAACAATGAAACATCTGTCTGTCTTCCTTTCGGCTTTTTCCCTTTTACTCGGGAGTCGCCACAACAAATCATCTGATTTGCACGTTTGATTTGGCAGAGGTTTTTACTTCGGATGCACTTCCTGTCACAACCCTTTTAGCAAGGGACAGAAACACGCTGACGGCTTTGCAGCTACTCTTTACGAATGTCAGCAATGGTTCTTTTACATGCCTCTCACCATAGACAGTGAGAGACATGGCCCGCCTTTGATAACCCAGTTAGCTGCACTGGGGGGGACAGTGACAACCTTGTGGAGAGTGGGACTCGAACCGCCAACCTTTGGATCAACGATCCAGCGCCCTATACCACTAGACCACCACTGCCCCTGAAAAATGAAACATCTAAGCCATAGAACCAAGAATGGTACTCCAGTTTCCTCCAACAGTCCACAGACATACATTTCAGGCAAAAAAAAAAATATTTGAATGTCTATGTGAATGGTTATTGGTGTGTGTGTGTGTGTGTGTGTGTGTGTGTGTGTGTGTGTGTGTGTGTGCTGCCATGAAATGTACTAGAGAGTTGTTTCGGGCCTTCACCGAGAGTTGGTTGAGATAGTCTCCAGCCTCCCCATAACTTTTAGTAGGGTTAAACTGTCAGGTAAATGAGTCTGTTAGTGAGAAATAGCATTAAGTGACAGTTTGAGTAGGTGGGTCCGGTGGTGTAGTGATTAGGGTGCTGCGCTCATGATCGGGAGGTTGTGTGTTCAAATCCCAGTTAGACCCCCACTGTGCTAAGACCCCTGGGTAAGGTCTCAACCACAAGTGTACCTCTGTTCACCCAGCAGTGTAAATGGGTTCCAGTAAAATATACTGGGAAGGTAATCTGCGATGGACTAGTGTCCCATCCAGGAGGAGTCGAACTCCTGGTCGCTTCACGCTACGGAAACCGGGGATAAGCACCGGCCTGATGAGCCGCTATGGCTCAGGTGTAAAAAGCCCAAAGGACAGTTTGGGTACAAAAACATGTTTATGGTACCAAGTATTATCAAAAACTGCGCAATGGGGACAGAGATGGTGGATTGACCAATGAAGTCTTCTTCTTCTTTTCCTTTCGGCTTTTCCCTTCAGGGGTCGCCACAGCGAATCATCTGCCTCCATCTCACCCTATCCTTTCCATCTTCTTCTCTTATACCAGCTACCTTCATGTCCTCCTTCACCACATCCATGAATCGTCTCTTTGGTCTTCCTCTAGGCCTTCTGCCTGGTAGCTCCAACCTCAGCATCCTACTACCAATATAATCACTATCCCTCCTCTGTACATGTCCAAACCATCTCAATCTAGCCTCTCTGACTTTGTCTCCAAAACGTCTTACATGTGCTGTCCCTCTGATGTGCTCATTACTGATCCTGTGAAGTACTAGTATGAAATGATGATCTTAAGCTTTTGCACCAGTGCGGTTATTTCCAGCCCGGACTTGACCTTGATTGACTTTTATGTCTCAGATAAAAAAGACCAAGCCTTTGTTTTTTTTCCCACACCCCTTCCCTTTGTTCCTCGACTGCCTATGTTTTCATTTTTCCAAATTTTCCGATTCATTTTAGGAAACGTTTTACCCCGGATTGTTTTCTATAAACAATCAGTAAACATAACCCAGGTCATGGAAATGCTATAAATATTTGAGTTACTCATTCAGGCAGTAAGTCTGGCAGTCCTCTCCTCGTGCCCTATGATCTTTTGACTTTGCTAATGAAAATTCCTTGTGAACGGCTCAATGAACACAAGCCAACCAAGTTGGTAGATCTTATCATCCTGATGAGGTCATCCTTGGCAGAGACATTCCATAAAACAATATCTTGTCGACATGAGATCGGGGACAGGAGTCCTGGAAAAGTGAAACTGGCCAGCATGAAGACACATAAAGTAAATAGATGTGATGATACAAAGAAGGAATAGTGAAGGAATAACCATTGCATGCATGTTTTGACCTGCATTATAGAAAGTTGGATGCGCTCCAGATTTAGGAAGGTGCTGGGACCTCCGGTTCATCATCTGAAAGAGAGGTGACCAGGGTAGAGCAACATAAAGAGGTGGGTACTGCCTGGGGTAAAGCATGGGTATTTCCTGATCCCTAACTCTCCAGCGGTCCTTCAGGGCACAGTCTGAGAATGACATTCAGACAACCATGGTGGAAAAAAATCACATTGGATTATTTGAATCACACACAATGCACTTAAGCCACAGAAAGGTCTTTGAAGTAAAGAAAAGCAGCTCTGGGACAATCCATGACTGAAAACTATAAGAACAAAAATTTCCTGATTGTACTCACAGCAAGCACCTGCTGTATTATCTGGTGCTTACAGTGTATGTACCGGTATGTGCTTAACATGTAATAATATCCTCATCGATACAGTTAGCCCTTTACTTACGAAATTAATCCGTTCCAGTGCCTTTTTGGTAATCTCGAGTTTTCGTAAGTAGAAATGCATTTTACATGTAAAATGCGTGATTCGTTCTAAGGCTACCAAGACTACATTATGCCTGGAGTGTATGCATAGGACCCAGAGATGCAGGAGACCAAAAGAAGGTTCAAATGATTTATTTAACACTAGGAACTGTCAATCACTGGAATACTAAGTCCAGAGAACTGGTCGAGCATGAAGCAAGAACCAGGAGTCAGAGAGAAAGCCGAAGAGCAGAGTCACAGGGAAACCAATCTTCTGACATCGGAGGGAAGCGCACCACGCCCATTTATAGCTGGATGCTTTGCTGATTGCAGATTGGAACCAGATTGGGACCTCGCCTACCGACAACCGCCACGCCCCTCGCCAGCGCCTGCAATGATTAAGGAAAAGTTAGTTCCGCCAGCCAGCACAGGCCATAACGGACTACTCCATAAACCCTTTAAAAATTATAAAAGTACACCAATTTTGTCTGAAATATGTGTTAAAAGTAAAAGAAAATTATTTACCTTTTTTTGAATCTTTCGAACCACCCATGCGATGCTTTAAAGTCCGGGGGTTGCTGGTCTGAAGAACCCTCACCCCACCTCCACACTCCTTCACGAGGTCCTTAAATATGGCGGTTGCTTTTTCCGAAATAATTGTCTCCGTCACTGTATCTCTGCTTTTAATGCCTCCTTCTGCTTCAATATCGTCCCGATTGTAGACGGGTTTCGGCCATACTCCTTTGCGATTTCGCTCAACCACATCCCACTTTTGTATTTTTTTATTATCTCCTGCTTCACTTCGATTGATAACAGAGCCCGCTTCTTCTTTTCGGTGTCACCGGGAATCACTTTCTTGGGGTCCATGATGGATAACGAAATATAATGCTGCAATGATCACTCTCAAGAAAAAGCCAATGAGAGAGCAACTCGCGCATTGTTTGAATGTTTGAATGGCACTTTTTAATGTTTGAATGGTGCGTTTAAATTTTTGAATGGCGCATTTGAATTTTTGAATAGCGCATTTGGCGCTTTTCGTAAGAAGAGGTTGTTTCGTATACAGAGGATAAAAATTTAGGAAAATGTTTTTCGTAACCTGGATTTTTCGTATTCAGAGGTTTTTGTAATTAGAGGGCCGACTGTATAAGTTAAATGGTGGGATGTGGTGAAGTGGCGAATATTACTAATCACTCACTCAGTAATCCAAAAAAGTGCCGCAGGGAGGCTGGAGTTCACCCAGTGTCTTCTGAGATAAACTATGACAACCCATTGATAGTGAGGTTCGAACCCCCAACCTTGGTATTAGTGATCCAGCACCTTTACCACCAGACCACCACTGCCTGGTTGGATGCTCAAGCCCCACTCTCAATGGGTTGTCACTGCTGTCTCCCCAGTGCACTAACTGGGTTATCAAAGGCCGACCATGTCTCTTACTGTCTGTGGTGAGAGGTTCATGTAAAAGAACCATTGCTGACTTTCACCAAGAGTAGCTGCATAGCCATCAGTGTGTTTCTGCCCTGTGATTGCCTGGCGAGCCGTCCAGGGTGTATTCTGCCCTCGCCAGGTGGGATGGGCGCCAGCCTCCCCACAACCCTAATAAGGATTAAGCGGTTACAGAAAATGAATGAATGAACTCATAAAACCATTCACACATAAGGCCAGTTCAGAACACCAGTTAGCCCAATGAGCATGTTTTTGGACTGCAGGAGGAAACCAGACTACAAAGAGGAATTGAGGTGTCCTCTCCGCAGAAGGGTCCTCTCCCAGCCTGCGATTCAAACCCAGGACCTTCTTGATGTGAGGCAGACGTACTAACCATTACTCCTCCCCACTGCACTCCTATAAGACAGGGGTCCCCAACCCCCAATACCAGTCCATGGATCATTTGATACTGGTCTGCAAACAGTCTTTCATGGTAAAAATTATATCTTTTTATTCGAACTTGTGGTTCTTATTTTGAAAAATGGCTGTTTTTGACATTGCCACGGAAGCACTGAAAGCCCTTCTTCCATTTCCAACCACATATCTTTGTGAGGCGGGGTTTTCTGCGGTGACACCCACCAAAACAAGACTACGGAGTAGACTCTTACCGGTCTGCGGGAACATTTTCATACATAAAACTGGTCTCTGGTGCAAAAAAAGGTTGGAGACCACTCCTATAAGGAACAGTCATTCATTTATTAATATGCTGAACCGATTAAGCCTGTTCGGGTCGTGGGTAGGTTGGAGCCTATTTCAGCTGACTAAGGTGGGGTACACTCTAAACAGCTTGCCAATCCATCACAGGACCAACACATACATATCCATGCATACTCACACCTAGGGGGTATTTGCAAATGCCAAATAGCATAATGTGTATGTCTTTGGAATTGGGAGGAAACCAGGGAATGCTGGGAAACCAATATGAGCACAGGAAGAATATGTAAACTTTCCATTTCACAAATACATTCTATTAATCATTTTCCATACATTTATCTTCAGTAACTGCTGCTTCCTGTTGAATCCAGAGCCCATTCCATTCTTGCTGAGAACGCTGCACTACACATATAGAGCACAATACATAAAATAATGCACTGCCAAAAAGTGGAGCTCCATTAGATATCTCTGTTTATAATTATCTGAGTCTGGAGTCATAAAAGTAGAGCAGCTCCTTTAAGGACTGAATCAACCTCATCCCTGGAGTAAATAAATAAATAAATAAATACCTCCTCCATTTCCTGACTATGCGAGAGTCTTCTGTCTGAAGAGAAAAAAGGAAAATATTAATACTGTTTGCTTTTCACCTCCTTTCACTTGCTTACTTTTGATTTATTTAGGTCTTGTTATATTAATTATCCGTTCGATGAGTTCATGTTCTGTGCTCTTTTTATTGTTTGGTGCTGTTTTACTCAGTGAAAGTTTAGATTGTTTATTTTTATTATTCGGTGCAAGTCTGAGTGGTGGTGTATGATTCTATATTTTTGGGTTTGGTTTTGTTATTAATAATAAGTGTGTATGTGTGTGTGTGTGTGTGTCTGTGTGTGTGTGTGTGTGTGTGTGTGTGTGTGTGTGTGTGTGTGTTGTATTGGTGATGTGTCAGACTTATTGGAGTTCCTGTGCTCGCACAGACACAGTACAACCATCCAAGTCATGTTCCATGCCTATGGGGCTCCAATAAAATTGTTATGTATATACAACTGTACATCAATATCTAATCAGTTTGTTGAGTCTATTCTTTCCATGCAGCATGTCCATTACAGCAGGTGTATTCATTCATTCGTTCATTCATTTTCTGAACTGCTTAATCCTAATTAGGGTCACAGGGAGACTGGCACTCATCTCAGCCGACTCCGGAAGAGGGCAAAGTACACCCTTGGACTGCTCGCTAGGCCATCACAGGGCGGAAGGACACAGACAGCTATGCAGCTACTCTTGACAAAAGTGAGAAACAGTCATTGTACATGAACCTCTCAGTACAGACAGTGAGAGACATGGCCGGCCTTTGCTAACCCAGTTAGTGGCACTGGGGGACAGCAGGTGTTAATGTAGCAAACTGTATCTGTCATAGAATTAAGTATTGCTCACTTACAACTGGGTATATTTATCGGATCCAGCCGAGTACTCATCTTGACAGCATAATCTATATATTGTAAATATAATTGTTTACATATTTTGAGTATGTGGGAAACTATAATGTCAAATATTTATGTTTGACTAAGAGATGTAGAGTAAAAGAGAGGAAAAGGTTATGCTTCATGATAAATACAGGGATCCCTCGCTAGTTCAAGTCAATTCAAGCGGCCTCAGCGAGAAAGTTAAAGCAAAATTGGGGAAAAGTTAAGGAAAATGCCGCAAAACAGGGCCAATTATGCAACAACAAAAAAAAAACCCCAAACAAACATAAACAAAAAACAACCCAAAACCTCCCAACAAAGTGTCTGTATGTGTGTGTATTTATATTTTATTAAAATCTTATGCATTATTTTTGAATGTTTAATTGTTATTATAAGCATTTATAGAGTTGAATATGTATTCATTGATATTATATACACATATACATGTACGTATGCGTCAGTCAGGGGGGTTGATCCTACTTCGCAGAATTCGGCGGTGGCGGAGGGATCTTGGTCCCAATTAACCGCGGAAAGTGAGGGATCCCTGTATATTATAATTCATTGTAATAAATATAAATAATTCATAGGTATGTGTTATCTACTTATCTGAAAGCCTGTATGTATAGAAACTGATCTGAGACCTGTGGCCATATTTTGAGATGCCCCATGACTACAGGTTGAGGAATGCGATAACTCTTGAGAGAACAAAGTTAAAGAGCCCCTATTGATTGTGTGATGACCCCGAACCACTTAAAGTGACACCATAAAACCACCATGTTGGCTGTCGCCTTTAGCCACCATAGTATCTTAACAATAGAGTTTAACATACAAAAAATATATAAAATAAACCATAAATAACCCACCAAGACTATAACTGCCACAAAGAACTTTCGGCAAAAATTTACGAGCCTAAAAAATCCTGAAAGGTTTCTCTTATCCTCCCAGCGAATAAATAATAAAAGACTATACTCAAGACTAGACTCAAAGAGACACTCTCATTCTCGCCCGGCCTGAGAAATCACACTAAGCATACTCAGCCACACTCTCACTCATTTGCTAAGCCACTTACTCGTATGTGGAGCTGATCTCAGCTGACACTGAACAAATCCGGAACACACCCTGAAAAGCTCTCAAGGCCATCACAGGGCCAACACACAAACCTATTCGCAGTCACCGTGGTAGGAAACCGGAGTACCAGGTGGAAACTAATGCAAGCACGATGCAAACTTCACATAGAAAAACTATTCCCAAGGACTCAAACCCATCCCCTTCTTGCTATGAGGCAGACATGCTAACCACTACACTACAGGGCCGCCCACTTTACTGATAAACGACAGACTATTATTTACAGATCTATCATGTAGAGTGACTAACACCCAAAACCTAAAATCCTGCTGGGCCAAGCTTTGTTTTTGCTACTCCAGAGGTCTTCAGATTAGGAGAGTCCTGGGAATTTGGTAATCTCCTTTCAATCTGCAGGTCTTTAATCTCCTTTTGTTCGTTCACTATCAGCGAATAAAATGCTAAAGGATAGAATGTCAGCTCCTTGGTGTATGAGCACAATTTCCCAGATTTGGAGACACCCTGCCTCTTTATCTTTCTCCATCAAGCAATGAATGGGACATGGTCTTTGAAGACATTGTTTAGATTAAAAGTCCTGGACCGTGCTTTTAAGATATCTATGAAGTGCAAAGAGACACAGACAAAGTTTGTCAAATAATTTTGTGGTTAACACTTAAACTGAGTGCCTGGTAACATAGTTGACTGAAGTAGCAGACCGTGGACTATTAATATTGAAGGAGTAGTCTCATCTTGCCCAATATCATAAACAGATGACTGATGTGGAGGACAGCGGTGGCCTAGTGGTATAGGGTGCTGGATCGCTGATCCTAAGGTTGGGGGTTTGAGTCCCACTCTCCACAAGGTTGTCACTGTCCCCTCCCCAGTGCAGCTAACCGGGTTATCAAAGGCCTGCCATGTCTCTCACTGTCTATGGTGTGAGGCATGTAAAAGAACCATTGCTGACTTTCGACAAGAGTAGGCTGTAAAGTCATCAGCATGTTTCCGCCCTGCGATGGCCTGGGGAGCCGTCCAGGGTGTACTCTGCCCTCGCCCGGAGTTGGCTGGGATGGGCGCCAGCCTCCCCGTGACCCTAATGAGGATTAAGCGGTTACAGAAAATGAACTGATGATGACTGATGTGTGAAAGAAAATGACCCAGGGGTGGGGTTATCTGAAGGATGAACCCTGTTGTCTGGACAAGGAACACACAAGGTCCAAAAAAAATTATGCCTGGCACTCAGCCAGCAGACACCTTTGTTGGGTAGAATCCAGTCCAAGTTTTGAGAATGCATAAAGTCTTCCGCCTGATTGAATGACCTCTCCTGATAAGGAATGTAATTTGGAAAATAACCAAGGTCCATGGACTGGAAACCCTGTGCTTCCCTCTCCAGGGTTACCTGTAAACCTTCTCCAGCCTAAAGGGTTGTCCCATACATATAAGATTCATGTCTTATTAGTCTTTGCTCTCCTAGTGATATTTCTGAATGACGGATTCATGCTTTATGGTCAACGGGCCACCACCCTCTCACTATTGCACCCCTGCATCCTATGATAGACCTGACACTCTGCCCCCACCTGCCAACATCACCTATAAAACGTTTATAGACAAATGAAAAGACTCCAGCAACAGTGCTGGCCTGGTGATAAAAGGTGTTGGATCACTGATCCTAAGGTTGGTAGTTCAAGCCCCACTCTCGACAGGTTGTCAAAATCCACCCCAACCCCCCATGCCACTAATTGGGTTATTAAAGGCCGGCTATGCCTTTCACTGTCTATGGTGAGAGGTTCATGTAAAAGAACCAGTGGTAACTTTCGACAAGAGTAGGCTGCATAGCCGTCAGTGTGTTTCTGCCCTGCGATGTCCTTGCGAGCTGTCCAGGGTGTACTCTGTCCTTGCCCTGAGTTGGCTGGGATGGGCGCCAGCCTCCGTGCGACCCTAATAAGGAATAAGGGGTTACAGAAAATGAATGATTGAAGACTCCATTCAGGCAAGGCAATAGTTGCAGTGGAAGAAGCCATCCTTCATTCCTGTCCCAGTGGTGCCCAGGATTGCAGACCCATATCACTGACTTTACATGTCATGAAGACCCTTGAGAAACTTATATTGAAGCAAGCAAAGCTGACCCATGATTAGATCACATCTGACTCCGCTTTAGTATTCTTACCAGTCCTGATTAGGAGTCAGGGATTCCATCATCTCCCTGTTTAATCAAGTCTACGCCCACCTTGATCAGCCGGCGAGCACCATCAGGGTTATGTTTTTTACATCTTCTACTGCATTCAATACCGTCAGACTAACCCTCATGGGTGAGAAGCTGACAGTGACACAGTTGGATACCTCTCTTGTGTTCTGGATTGTGGACCAACCGACCAGAAGCCTACAGTATAGACACGGTGGTCAACAACACAGGAACTCCACAATGGACTATCCTCTCACCTTTCCTCTTCGCCCACTACACAACAGACTTCAGACACTATACAGAGACCTGCCATCTTCAGAAGTTTTCTGATCACTCTGTTGAAGTTGGACTTATCATTGGAAGTGAGGAGATGGAATATTTCCTATCTCATAAATGATATTACAGGTGGCACATCCAGCAGATCCACCTCACCATAAGATGGTCATGGGCACAAGTCCTCAACGAGGGCATGGCTTTCTGCTAGGTAGTCCAATTTATTTACACAGTCGAAAAAAAATGCACATTAGACTAACTGGCTGTTATAAATTGTCGTTAGGTTTGATTGCGGATAGTTGTGTGTGTGTTGCCCTGTGATGGATTGGCAAGCTGTTCAGAGTGGATCGCACCTTCATCCAGAGTCAGCTGAGATAGACTTAAACGTCCACAGGCCACAGGCAATTCGGCCAGTAAATGGATGAAACGTGTAAGCTCATTTTCATCAGTTCAGTTCATTTTCTGCAACCGCTTAATCCCAACTTGGCTCGCGGGGAGGCTGGCGCCCATCCCAGCCAACTTCGGGCGAGGGCAGACTCGCCAGGCCATCGCAGGGTGGAAACACGCTGACGGCTTTGCAGCCTACTCTTGTCGAAAGTCAGCAATGGTTCTTTTACATGCCTCACACCATAGACAGTGAGAGACATGGCCGGCCTTTGATAACCCAGTTAGCTCCACTGGGAGGACAGTGACAACCTTGTGGAGAGTGGGACTCGAACCCCCAACCTTAGGAGCAGTGGTGGTCTGGTGGTATAGGGTGCTGGATCGGTGATCCTAAGGTTTCATGGCTTGAGTCTCCTTTGTCCTTTAGAAAAATGAGACGTTGCTATGCAAAGTTATTCTGTTCTTGATCAATTTTGTTCTATCGTAAAAACCTTTCTATCTTGGCGGGAACAGACCCAGTACACAGGGCTCATGGGATCACTGACTGGATAGATGAGTATAAAAATGACGTGAATCCAACGCTATGGCCTTCACGATCAGCAGAACTCTACACGATTAAACACACATGGGAGACTTTGAGTGATGTGTTAGACATGTCTCCCTACCTCTATCAACAAAAACAACAACTGAGCGAATGTTGTTCTGAAAGAATGCTCTTTGTTCATCCTGTAGGTCTGGGGAGTTTATGTTTATGTTTGTGGCAGTCATGTACTGACTCACTCTGTTGCCAAACCGCTTAATCACACAAGGGTCACATTGAGGCTGGTCCTCATTGGTTCATCAGACCATCGGGGGCAGCACACACAACACACGTACAACCATTCATGCTCACACTTACACCAAAGGGCAATCTGGAACAGCCAGTTATCCTGCTCTGCATGTCTTTTGACTGGAAATGGAAATCAGAGTATCTGGAGGAAACCCATGAAATCATGCACACTTGACACAGAAACGCACTCACTGAGGCCAGGAGTCTAACCCAGGACCTTATTGCTGGAAGACTGATGCGCAAACCAGTACATCACTGTGCCGCCTCTGTATGGAAACACCGTAGTATCATTTTGTGGATTCTATCACACATATATACTCGGGTTGTGGTGGAGCTGGGACCAATCTCAGCCAATACAAGGCGACTATCATAGGGCAGCAGACACACACACACACACACACACACACACACAAAGAACCAATTACACTCATCCAAATAGCCTAAATGGCATGTCTTTGGACTGTGGGAGGAAAACAGAGTTCCCAGGGGACACCCACACAAGGAAACACCCTTTCTGAGCTCTAGAACCATGACAGAAAGAACATATTACTCAGCAAACATATCTTTAGGCTCATTAACAATGATTTGCTGCTTCAGAAAACCACAATAACCTCTGACATCAGTCAAGTGAAAACTTGTACCGGATGTCTGGCTTGTTCACAAAGGCTTAGGCCATTTGTTCTGATGCCAGTGCTTATTCAAACAAACGGGCGCAACCCGTCTGCCATTCGTTGGCAATGCCATGTCTGAGGGGCTGTTGAGGGCATGAAGGATCAGACACTGAACAATACCACACAACCCCCACATTTTCACATACTGTACATTCAACTATATCACGCGATGGTCCAACTTACCAGGGTACTGACTGCCTTATTGAGCCTGCTGGTCCATTTAAGCTTTTCCAGAAAAAAAATCCAATAATAATAATAATAATAATAATAATAATAATAATAATAAACAATGTATTACAGTGGTTTTGCTATTTTCGTTCCTGTGTGATGTTATCTGTAAGACAATCGTTTTCATTTGTTAAATGTCTTGATTCATTTAAGATAGCTAGGCTCCATTGGGACGGCACAATCGCATAGAGCTTAACACGCCCACCTCATAGCAAATAGTTCCTGAATATGGTTCCTGTGCACGGCTCGGATGTTTCTGTGTGGAATTTGCATAATTTCCCTGTGTTTGTATAGGTTTCCTCCAGATACAACTGATTTTTCCACCCATCTTTTACTGATACTGATGGGCGGAGGCAAGGTACACCTGCAACAGCTCACCAGACTATCACAGGACCATCATGACACACACATACACACTCACACCTAGGGCCAATATGGAATACCCTATGGAAGAGGAGTGTCAAGAGGAAGCCCATGCAACAACAGGGGGAGCTTTCTAAGTCAGTACAGAAACACCCAAGCCTCAAATCCAGAACATACTTACTGCGAGGGGGTATCTTTTTTTTTTCCATCCGAACTAAGGTTGCAGGAAAGTTGGTGCCCATCTCGGATGACTCTGGAAGAGGGAAGAGTACACCCTGGACAGCTTGCCAGGCCATCGAAGGGCAAAAACAGGCTGACAGCTAAGCAGCTACTCTTTACAAAAGTCAGCAATGTTTTTTTTTTTTTTTTTTTTTTTTTTTTACAGGAACCTCTCGCCACAGACAGTCAGAAGCATAACCCAGTTAGCTGCACTGGTGGGACTTGCAATTTCATTCCTACTACAAACCGGATTCCAAGAAAGTTGGGACACAGTACAAATTGTGAATAAAAACTGAATGCAATGATGTGGAAGTGCCAGATTTCAATATTTTATTGCAAATAGAAAATAGATGACAGGATCAAAAGTTTAAACCGAGAAAATGTACCATTTTAATGGAAAAATATGTTGATTTTAAATTTCATGGTGACAACAAATTTTAAAATAGTTTGGATAGGTAGCAATAGGGGCAGTGTAGGGGCAGTGGTGGTCTACTGGTATAGTGCGCTGGATCGCTGATCCAAAGGTTGGGGGATCGAGTCCCACTCTCCACAAGGTTGTCACTGCCCCCCCACCCCCACCCCCACACCTCCAGTGCGGCTAACTGGGTTATCAAAGGCGGGCCATGTCTCTCAGTGTCTATGGTGAGAGGCATGTAAAAGAACCATTGCTGACTTTCGTAAAGAGTAGGCTGCAAAGTAGTCAGCGTGTTTCTGTCCCTTGCTAAAAGGGTTGTGACAGGAAGGGCATCCGACGTAAAAAAAAAAAAAACCTCTGCCAAATCAAACGTGCGAATCAGATGATTCGCTGTGGCGACTCCCGAGTAAAAGGGGAAAAGCCGAAAGGAAGACAGACAGGTAGCAATAAGAGGCTGGAAAAGTCAATTGCACTTATAATGAACAGCTGGAAGATCAGTGAGGTCAATTGGCAATATGACTGAATATAAAAAGAGCTTCTCAGAGTGGCAGTGTCTCTCAGAAGCGAATATGGGTAGAGAATCACCGATTCCCCCAATGTTGCGCAGAAAGACAGTGGAGCGATATCAGAAAGGTGTTTCCCAGCGAAAAATTGCAAAGAGTTTGAAGTTATCATCACCTATAGTGCATAACATCGTACAAAGATTCAGAGAACCTGGAACAATCTCTGTGTGTAAGTGTCAAAGCTGAAAAAGCACACTCGATGCCCGTGATATTCGGGCCCTTCAACGGCACTGCACCACAAACAGGAATACCACTGTAAGGGAAATCACAGAACGGGCTCAGCGATACTTCCATAAACCATTGCTGGTGAACACAATCCACCGTGCCATCCGCCGTTGCCGGCTGAAACTCTACAGTACAAAGAAGAAGCCATTTTTAAACAGGACCCAGAAGCGCAGGCATTTTCTCTGGGCCAGGGGGTCATTTAAAATGGAGTGTGGCAAACTGGAAAACTGTTCTGTGGGCAGACCAATCATGATTCAAAGTTCTTTATTTAAAACTGGGACGCCATGTCTTCCGGACTAAAGAGGACAAGGACAACCCAAATTGTTATCAGCGTTCAGTTCAGAAGCTGCATCTGTGATGGTGTGGGGTTGCATGAGTGTGTGTGGCATGGGCCGCTTGCACATCTGGAAAGGCACCGTCAATGCAGAAAGGTATATTCAGGTTCTAGAACAACATCAGCTCCCATCCAGACGTCGTCTCCTTCAGATAAGACCTTGCATTTTTCAACATGATAATGCCAGACCACATGCGGCATTACAACATCATGGCAGCGTAGGAAAATTATCCGGGTATTGAAACGGCCATCCTGCAGTTCAGATCTTTCACCTATAGAGAACATTTGGCGCATCATAAAGAGGAAGGTGCAACAAAGAAGGCCCAAGACAGTTGAACAGTTTGAGGCCTGTATTAGACAAGAATGGGACAGCATTCCTATTTCTAAACTTGAGAAATTTGTGTCCTCGGTCCCCAGACGTTTGCAGACTGTTGTGAGAAGAAGAGGGGACGCCTCACAGTAATGAAAATGGCCTTGTCCCAACTTTCTTAAGATTTGTTGACACCATGAAATTTAAATCAACTTATTTTCCCCTTAAAGTGATACATTTTCTCAGTTTAAACTTTTGCTCCTGTCATCTATGTTCTATAAAATATTGAAATTTGGCACTTTCACAAAATTTGCATTCAGTTTTTATTCACAATCTGTAGTGCCCCAACACTTTTGGAATCTGGTTTGCAATTTAGAACAATGCACAAAAAATAAACAACTGTCTGTATTCCTTTCGGCTTTTTCCCTTTTACTCGGGAGTCGCCACAGCGAATCATCTGGTTCGCACGTTTGATTTGGCAGAGATTTTTTACATCGGATACCCTTCCTGTCACAACCCTTTTTAGCAAGGGACAGAAACACGCTGACGACTTTGCAGCTACTCTTTACGAAAGTCAGCAATGGTTCTTTTACATGCCTCTCACCATAGACAGTGAGAGACATGGCCCGCCTTTGATAAGCCAGTTAGCCACACTGGGGGGGGGGGGGGGGGGGGGGAGGGACAACCTTGTGGAGAGTGGGACTCGAACCCCCAACCTTTGGATCAGCGATCCAGTGCCCTATACCACTAGACCACCACTGCCCACACACAAAAAATAAACAACATCTTACTTTAATAATACTATACATTTAATACTGACAAACATAAAAACTTGCAAAATAATTTTTAATGAACAACTGTAAGGCAGTGGTGGCCCGGTGGTAAGGTGCTGATCCTATGATCCTGAGGTTAGTGGTTCAAGCCCCACTGTCAACGGTTGTCACTGTTGTCCCCCCAGTGCGGCTAACTGGGTTATCAAAAGCCGGTCATGTCTCTCACTGTCTGAGGTGAGAGGTTCATGTAAAGGAACCATCAACATGTTTCTGCCCTGTGATGGCCTGGTGTTATGTTCTGGGTGTAGTCTCCCCTTGCTGAGATGGGTGCCAGCCTAATTAGAATTAAGCGGTTCAGAAAATGAACAGACAATTACATATCAACGGTTTGTTTGTTTACTTTTTTTTTTTTTTTTGGGGGGGGGGGGTTTGCTGTGTTTTGATATAATTAGTCCTTTGTACTCATCATCACTCCCACCTTTGACTTACCCAAATACAAACACACACATACACACACAAAATTTTTACGGTGGCACAGAACATGAACTTGTTAAACAGATAAGCAAACAAGGCTGATGATACAGATGACGGCAGAAATGAACGAGTAAAAAGAAAAGAAAGCTCAGTGTTACCCTTTCCTTCTTTCACTTGTCTGTTGGCCCTACAATGGTCTGGCAAGCTTCACCCAGTGTTGGCTGAGAGACCCTTATAGGAGTAAGTAGTTCAGCAACTGAGTAAGTGAGTGATCAGAGAGATTTTTATGGCATGTCTGCATACAGAAGCAGGTAGTAATACAAATGAATAATTATTTACCATGAAATCGAACAATGGTGACTTCATGGTGAAGAAGCAAGCGATTGAAAGCCTCTATAAATATCTCTGACGTGATGTTGCAGTGTCACAGTCACTTGTGCAGAGGTGAAACAAATATGAATCCAGAATGTGATCCATGATTGTTTAGTCTTTGTATTCCACTGTGTCTTTCATTAGGCCCGGACCAATTCACATAACAAGGCTTCATTGGGACAGATTTATTTCATGGCCAGATGTTAGATGAGAGGAGAGAGAAAAGAACATCTTCAGTTTGTCTCTTGGGGCCTTAGGAACGATGATTTACCCTGACAGAGATGTATATAATATGGGGCTATGGTTATTTTTAAAAGTGTGTGTGTGTGTGTGTGTGTGTGTGTGTGTGTGTGTGTGTGTGTGTGTGTGTGTGTGTGTGTGTGTGCACACCCCACCCCCCACCCCTTCCCCTCCACACCATACATTTTTTTCGGTTGGATCTGTTTATTCTAAACTTGTGTGAGACAGAGAAACGTTTTAATGAATATTTGACATATTGATTGCTTCTCAGGGAGAGGGTGGGAGCTGGTGGCAAGTTGTCCAACTGTGCAGCTTGACACTGGGTGTAATTTACCAACCACTTAATAGTCGGGGAACCACATTGAGGTTTTCGAAACTTAGCGAGGACTTTTATCTCAGAAGAATTTATAGTCTCGCCTGACCTCCATGTCATACAGTCCACTTTAGCATATCACATATATTTTATCTGTTACTCTGGCATTTAAATTATTTAATAAAACAAAAGTTTCGAATGTTGACAGTAGCATTAATGAGGTACTATGAAGCAATCCTCAGTGTCTTAGTCCTATTTGAAACATTGGTTTATTTGTGCTTTGCGATGCGTAAGTTAAAAGTTACAGCAGTTGCAGAATGTTTGTTTACGTTTTATATTTTTAATGCGTTGTGGTAAATTCCTTTCTATTAAATTCAATTCAATTCAGTTTTATTTGCATTTTGCTTTTTTTTAACAAAAGACATCGTCACAAAGCAGTGTTACACAGTAAAACAGTAAAAGTAGGTGTTTACAAAGTATAAACGAATTTAAAAAGTTTGTACAACCTCTACACACCCCTAATGAGCGACGCCCGCAGCAACGGTAGCAAGGAAAAACTCTCTCGGTAGATGTGAGGAAGAAACCTTGAGAGGAACCAGGCCCAAAATGGAAACCATAAAGATACAAACCATATACGAAGGATTCATTACAGTCCAACATGCAGTCCTCATTCATTCATTTTCTGTAACCATTTAATCCTAATTAGGGTTGTGGGGAGGCTCGTGCCCACCCCAGCCAACTCAGGGCAAGGGCAGAGTATACCCTGGACAGCTCGCCAGGCCATCGCAGTGCAGAAACACCCTGACGGCTATGCAGCTCCTCGTGTCGAAAGTCAGTAATGATGCTTTTACATGAACCTCACACCATAGACAATGAGAGACATGGCCGGTCTTTGATAACCGGGATTTAGCTCAGTTGGTAGAGCGTCCGCTTTATCCTCCGGAAGGTCGGAGTTCGAATCCGGCCGTGTCATACCATGAGATGTTAAAATTTGGGAGTTGTTGCTTCCTGCTTGGCGCTCAGCATCAAAAGGATAGAACAACGCAACAACTGGTGCTGTACAGTGGTGACGGTACCTGGAATGCAGGGAGCACTGGAGTCTCATGTGCATTGAGCATACGTGTGTATGAAATTGGTCTATATAAGCATTCATAATAATAACCCAGTGAGCTGCAATGTGGGGACAGTGACAACCCGTGGAGAGTGGGACTCAAACCCCCAACCTTAGGATCAGTGATCCAGCACCTTTACCACCAGGCCACTACTGCCCCCAACATGTAGTCTGGGTGGTTATACAACTGCAATTCCTAAATATTTGTGGGGAAAAGAATTTGCATCACCAGAAGTAAAAAATCATCTCCACAGTCTGTGAGTGCACATCAGGGCCCATATAGATCTAGAGCACTCACCAGCTAGCATCAGCACACCAGGACAGATCACACTACTTAAAGAAAGCAAAAGGACCAGGATCACCAGCATCCCAGAAGGAGAATGTGTACCTCAACAAAAACAGAGAGGAGAGAGAGAGAGAGAGAGAGATGGATAGATGGATAGAGAGATGTTGTTAGGCATAATCATAGTAGTGGAATGCAAAAAGAAGATTTTTGTTATTGCTGAGGATGGCAGTAGAGACCCAGGTGATGATGTGCTGGATTACCGATCTTAAGGTTGGGGGTTCAAGCCCCACTGTCGATGGTTGTCACTGCTGTCCCCCTAACTGGGTTATCAAATCCTGCTATGTCTCTCACTGTCTATGGTGAAAGGCATAGAGAAGAACCATTGCTGACTTTCGACAAGAGTAGGCTGCATATCTGTGAGCACGTTTCTGCCCTGCAATAGCCTGGTGAGCTGTCCAGGGTGTACTCTGCCCTTGTCTCAAGTTGGCTGTGATGGGCATCATCCTCCCCGCGACCCTAATTAGGATTAAGCGTTTCAGAAAATGAATGAATTATTGCTGAGTGCAAGCAGGGACTCTGGCAGGACTGGTTATGGCGGGATAACTAAAAGAGAAAGAACTAGAATTAAGACAGACATGAGGGCACCATGTGACATTGGGGCAATCAGCCACTCTACTGTCAATGGACCTGGGTGAGCATGTAGAGTGGGGAGCGACAGCATCCCAACATCACAGTTTACCAGAACTCCCTATGCCTGAGACCTCCGGATCTACTCCTTTACCCAATAAAAGGCTATTAACTAAATGCTCCACTAAACAAGCACGTTTTTATCCTCGTCTGCAAAACAGAGACAGTCTGAGTCCCAAACATTAACTGAAAGGCTAGCCCATAACTGTGGGGCTTTGTAAGAGAAGCTCCACCCCCTGCATTAATCTTCATTATTTGAGGTATTACTAAGTATCCTGCACCTTGTGATCTAAGGAGGCAAGCCAGATCGTAAACAACAAGAAGTTCGTGAAGATAATGTGGGTGAAAGCATTAAGTGCTTTATAGATTAAAAGTAGTATTTTATACTTTATTTGAAAATTAACTTGGAGTCAGTGCAGTGTAAATAAGGTCGGGGTGATATGCTCGTGTCTTCTGGTTCCAGTAATGAATCTTGCTGCTGCATTATAGACTAACTGAAGCTTGTTTATGCTCCTATTAGACCATCCAGCCAGTAACACATTAAAATAATCTAATCTCGAACTAACAAAAATGAAAAAACTTTTTCTGCATCATGCAGTGACATCATATTTCTTATTTTAGCAATATTCCTAAGATGAAAGAAGGCAACCCGAGTAATATTATTTACATGAGCTTCAAATGAAAGACCAGCATCAATAATCACTCCAAGGTGCTTTACTACTACACATGATGAGACTGAAACACCATCCAAACTTATTACATCATCAGAAACCTTAACTGTAGCTGCCTAAGATCCGAGTACAAGTACTTCTGTCTTATCAGAATTCAAAAGGCAGAAGTTAGTAAGCGTCCAGTGTCTACTGTCTTTCACACATTTTTCAACTTTCTTCAGGTGATGTCTTTCATCTGGCTTTGCTGAAATATATAACTGTATGTCATCAGCATAACAATATGATATTACCCAAAGGGAGCACGTGTAGAGAGAAAAGTAACGGGCCTAGGACACAGCCTTGTAGAACACCAAGCTGAAGATTAAAATGTACAGAGAAATCAGCATTTACATCTATAAACTGATAACGGTCAGTTAAATAAGATTTAAACTAGGAGAGGTCCGTTCCCTTAACTCCAACTTTTTTTTCTAATCTGTTGAGGAGAATCGTATGATCAATAGTGCCTAAGGCTGCGGTAAGGTCAAGTAATACAAGCAGGGAGACACAGCCATGATCGGAGACCACCAGTAGGTCATTTACCACCACAAGTGCTGTTTCTCTGCTATGATGAAGCTTAAAATCTGAGCGATCCATTTCGTGAATCTTCTTTTCCTTTCAGCTATTCCCTTTTTCAGGGGTCGCCATAGCAGGTCATCTGCTTCCATCTTCATGGGTGTCATATTAATGATTCGCATATTAGATTTGGCATAAGTTTTTATGTCAGATGCCCTTCCTCACATAACCCTTAGCAAGGGGCAAAAACATGCTGAAGGCTTTGCAGCCACTCTTGACGAAAGTCAGCAATGGTTCTTTTACATGCCTCCCACCATAGACAGTGAGAGACATGGCCGGCCTTTGATAACCCAGTTAGCTGCTGATTGGAGGCCACCAGTAGGTCATTTATCACCTTAACAAGTGTGGCTCTGTGCTATGATGAGGCCTAAAATCTGACTGATACATCTCGTGAATGTTATTCCTACAAAGATATGAATATAATTGCTGCACTATAGCTTTTTCTAAGATCTTAGAGATAAAAAGGAGGGTTGATGTTGGTCTATAGTTGGATGGCTTATATTGGTCGAAATCAGGCTTTTAATCAGAGGTTTGATAGCTGCTAGTTTAAAGGATTTAGGTACATAACCAGTGTTAAGGGAAGAATTTATTACATTTAATAAAGGGTTGTTCACTTCTGATAAATATTTGTTTAAAGAAATATGGAGGTACTGGATCAAACACACAGGTTGACGGTGATGAGGAAATTAATGAGATGAGTTCTGTATTTTGAATGAGGCTAAAATAATTAAGTTGTGGATCTACTGGCATTATATTATTTACTGCTTTGCTTATTAACAAACCTGTCTTTAAATTTAGGGAGTCAACTTTTTGACTCAGGTGGTACGGTGGCATAGTGGTCAGCGCATCCGCCTCACAGTAAGAAGGTACTATTATGGCAACCCAGTGCGCTTACCTGGGTTATACAGGCCAGTCATCTTTCTCATTGTCTATGATGGCAGATTCATGTAAAAAAAAAATATTATTGTCTTTTGTCAAGAGTAGGCTGCATACCCATCAACATGTTTCTGCCCTGCAATGGCCTGGCAAGCTGTCCAGTGTGTACTCTGCACTTGGCTGAGATGGACACCAGCCTCCCTGTCACCCTAATTAGAATTAAGTGGTTCAGAAAATGAACAATGGGTATTTCATTTATTCTCGCACCCATCAAATGTGTCAAACACATGGTGAGTTGGCACAAGGACTGCTGTTATTTTGGCTTTTATGGCTAGTAGCAGGGGCAGTGGAGGCTTGGTGGTGTATATAGAATTAAGCGTTTCAGAAAGTGAATGAATGAGCTACTAGCAATATGATTGTGGCCTTCATATACTATTGGAAAATCATAGCTGAAGGTTGAGGGTTCAAGCCCCAGTCCCACCAATCTGCAATTGTTGGACTAAGGCCCTTAACCCTCAACTACTCAGTTGAATAAATGAGTATGGGTGTCTTCTGTGTGTGTGTGTGTGTGTGTGTGTGTGTGTCTGTGTGTGTGTGTGTGTGTGTGTGTGTGTGTGTGTGTGTGTGTGCGCGCACATACACGTGTGCTCAATCTTGAATATTGCCAGTTAGGTTATAGTCTCATAACTAGAATATAATAGTGTAAAAATGTCCAACTTTACTCACCATTATTTATCTGGGGCATGTGTATGAGGAAATATTAGTCAGTTATTTATTATGGAAACTATTGCAATTGTGCAGAATTATAAATTACAAAACCTATTTTTTACTTCTTTTCTTTGAGTTTGGATTGGAGCCTAAAAGTAGCGGCAGCTGTCTTTACTTTTGTCGAATTCGGAGGGGGTTGTATCCAGTCTCTGTTTGTTTGACTGTTAGCAGGAATGTGCAAAAAAATATGACTGAACCAATTTTCACTAAACATGGGTAGGGACAGGGTTTGAGCCTGGGATGAACCCATAACATTTTGGTACAAATCACCAGATCCAGGAATTTATAAAAGCCAAAACATTTATTCAAAGAGTTTATATTTCTGTTAGCAGGAGTAATCTTTTCTGTTGGCCTGGAAAGGACATAATCAATTTTGGTGATATGTAAAAAAAAAAATCCTGTAATTAAAAAGAAAAATGAATAAATGCTTGTTTTTATCTTTTGCTATAACATACATCTGACATCCACCAGGGGGAGACGTTTCATTAAAACGCTGTCAAGTTATAATAATTCATTTGTGCTTGGAACAGGTACCTTATAGTGTATGTGTACTCTAGGACTTTGTTAATTTTAGATGATACATAGGATTGTTTGCCTGTGGTGCTCTCTGCATGCTATTTCACTGGATGCCATTCTCAAATGTATGCAATCACATGAGGAAATCTGTATTTTATTATTTTTTTATCATAAATATTTGGATTTAATTGTCTTTCTCAATTTCATGTTTCAGTTCTTATTCCTTTATATGTACACTCTTGGCTGTTTCTGTAGATATCACCATGGGTTTGTCATGAAAGGGATTAGTGAGTTCTGGGGCAGGGAGGTTGTTTTGCGTTTGGACGGATCAAAGGGAACCTCTTCACCCCTTAATAATTGTTTTCAAACTTATTCTACTCTTGTTACGCTCTGAAGTACTTTATTAAAAAAAGAAAATAAAGTTTACATTCATTAGAACTGCTTCATGCTTTGGCTATGTGGACTTGGCAACTGCCCGCACGTCTGGTTCGGAGGTAGAGCGGGCAGAAGGCAAGGCATCAACAAATGGTAAGAATTAAAAATCTAAATGTGTGTCTCTATCAATATCTCAACAGATTCTGTTTCCAAAACGGATAGTTAATCTAAAGTAATCATTTCTGACTCTCTGTTCTCAATTCGGGCTTTTTTGTCGCTGTTTTTACATCTTATTCTCTTTTTTTTAATGTGTATTTATTTGTACTATGTAATATTTTAGATTTCCTACCATGGATATGAATGGATACCTGGAAAGTACCTTCTTAAAGAAAAGCACCTGAAGACTGATGTGGTGTATGACTCGTGTTTACCAGCATTAGCTAATCTATCTAGTTTTATTTTTCACTACTTCTTGTGCGCGGTGGGGGGTGGAGGGTGTATTTTCCAACATATGTTTGTTTGAATGTCTGATAGCAGAACTGTTCAAAAACTACTGAATTTATTTTGAACAAACTTGGTGGAAGGCTGGGGGCTTGGCCTGGCAAGAGCCTGGAACATTTGAGCATGGATTCATGTAAAAAAAAAGTCCTGAAATCCTAAAAAAACATTGACTTGCGGCAAAATGGTTATCTGGTGCCCACTAGAGGGAGACATTTCATTATAACTGTGAAAAGTTATAACAATCCATTGATGCTTGGAAGAGGAAACCTGCACTCAATGAGTGACCCCTACAGTAATGTTAGGGAAGCGAGCCTCATTCCTAATCCATCAACACAGACTTTATTCATTTTCTTGTCAGGCTGACCAAAACTACCTGATGTGGTATTGCTGTAAATATTGTAATGTCTATTTCTCACCACGTGTAATTGTCATGCAACTCACTAAACAAGCATCAGTCGAAACACAAAGTCAATCTGGTAAAATTGATTAAAGAGTTTTTTATTTGATATAAATATTTTTCAAGTGGCTTCTACCTGTAAAGATCAGTAATTGCACTTTAATTGCTGTCATTAAGAAGTATATGAATACTTATCGATGGAAAGGGGGGGCACAGTGGCGTCGTTATTAGCATGTCTCACAGAAAGAAGGTTCTGGGTTTGTGTCACAGGCTTTGTGGAGTTTACATGTTCAACCTGAGCTTGTGTGGGTTTCCTCTGGGGACTCCTGCCTTCCTCCCACAGTCCAAAAACATGCACATTAAGTTAAATGGCTGTTCATCTCCTTCTGACTTTACGCTGTGCTCGCCATCACCATTTTATTACGTTCACTCAGTACACAAGTGATCAAAATAATTTCTCTTTGGACAGATTTTTGTCAGCAGCCAATAAATAAATTAATAAGTTAGGCAGCACTGTGGCACAGTGGTTAAAACATCTGTTTTATATATATTTTATTAATGGATGAAAGTTTGGAAGAAGGGGCAGCAGTGGCCTGGTGGTAAAGGTGCTGAATCACTGATCCTAAGATTGGGGGTTCAAGTCCCATTTTCAACAGGTTCTCACTGCTGTCCCCCCAGTGCTCTAACTGGGTTATCAAAGCCTTGTCTCTCACTGTCTATGGTATGAGGTTCATGTAAAAGAACCATTGCTGACTTTCGACAAGACGAGCTGCATAGCCATCAGAGTGTTTCTGCCCTGCGATGGCCTGGTGAGCTGTCCAGGGTATATTCTGATCGTAACCAAAGTCGGCTGAGATGGGCGTCAGTATCCCTAATTAGCCTAACCTTAATTAGCATTAACCGTTACAGAAAATGAACTGAAGATTGGAAGAACACTTGTGCGACCAAGTCTGCCATCTGGTGGAATCCTTCAGTAAGACAGGAAATGCATAACTAAATTATATACAGTATACAATTATTTTTATTTTTATTTATGCATTTTACACAAATGCATAAATAAAAAACAAATATATCTCCAGCCCAATGAGAGCAGCTGTTCCCCTAATAAAAGTAATCTACTGTTCTTGGCCAAATAGAGAGGTATTCAGTGTGGTCTGCTACAGTTGTAACCGTTTCAGGACAATGCTGTTCATTCCACACCGTCTTCTCTGACATCTTTCATCTACAAGGCTTATTTCAGCCACAAAGCGATAGTATGCTGGATGGCTTTTTTTGTTTTTGGCACCATGATTTGGAAACTCTAGAGATTGCTATTTGGGAAAATCCCAGGAGATCAACAGTTCTGAAATACTTAGACCAGTCCATCTGGCACCAACAAACATGTCATGGCCAATGTCCCTGAGAAGACACTTTTCCTCCCATTCCGATGTTTGACGTGAACATTGGACAGTGGTGACCTGGTGGTAAGGCACGGGATCACTGATCCTAAGGTTGAGGGTTCAAATCCCACTCTCAACAGGTTGTCACTGCCCCCACCCCACCCCACCCCACCTCCTCACCCCCCAGTACAGCTAACTGCGTTATCAAAGGCCGACCATGTCTCTCACTGTCTATGGTGAGAGGTTCATGTAAAAGAACCATTGCTGACTTTCAACAAGAGGAGCTGCATAGCCATCAGCGTGTTTCCGCCCTGCTATGGCCTGCAAAGCTGTCCAGGGTGTACTCTGCCCTTCCTCCACGACCCTAATTAGGACTAAGTGGTTCTGAAAATGAAACAAATGACGTGAACTCAATAAGGAGATATGGTGGAGTTGCACATTTAAGCTAACTGGCTGTTTCAGATTGGCTCTGTGTGTGTGTGTGTGTGTGTGTGTGTGTGTGTGTGTGTGTGTGTGTGTGTGTTGCTCTATGATAGACTGGCTAAAGAGCCCCCTTGTATGAATGAGCTTGCAGACACGTGGGAGTGACAGGGAAATGAGGGCATGCTGTCCCTTCCTCCCTTGAGACTTCGGCCAATTGGCTTCCATGGAGTCCCGGCGGAGTCCTCCATAGACGTCTGTGGTTATTGACCCGGATTCAAAGGTATGATCTCTGAGTTAATAGCCATCTCACCTTGTCGATGCATCACTTGGGAACCCCAACAGTTTTATTTTTATTGGAACTCCTTGTACACCAATAAAGTTCTACGTTTGAACCTCAAAGCTGACCTTTGACCTTTGTACTTTGCATGTTCTCCCCCGTCCTTGCATTGGTTTTCTCCAGATACTCTGTTTTCCTCCTACAGTCCAAAGACATGCACATTCGGTGACCCTGGATGTGAGTTTGATGTCAATGGTTCTGTCTGTAGGATTTGCATTGGTCTAGTGAGCTGTGTGCACCAGCCTTTGTCCCATATTGGCTGAGATAGGCTTTAGCTTCCCTGTGACTCCTGTAGGAGTAAGCAGGCTGGTTAATCAGTGAGTCAGTGAGTATGCTCTTGCCTCACAGATGACTTTTAACTTCCTGTGTGGGTTTTGCATGTTCTTTTGATGTTTTTGTAGGTTTCCTTGGGGTACTCTTGCTCTCTCTAGTACTGGTACTGGTACTGGTACTGATACTCTTGCTTCTCACCCAAAGTCGGTTGAGATTGCCTCTGGCTTCCCCACAACCCTAATGGATAAGTGGTTTACCTGCCAGATGAATACATGATTTTTTTTTATACCTCAGTAGTTCATCTATGCTTCACATCTCAGAGCAGGACCATCCGTGATTTAGTAACGAGATTTAAATCTAATTTAACAGGAACCTCGTCTACACGGCAAGGCTCACTGTGTGACCAGAATCAAAACTGTTTTTACTTCATTCAGTCCCAGCATTGTACTCCATTCACTCCGGCACAATAAACTTATATCGCAGGGGTACACAGCAGCCGAGATTTTATCTGGAGCTCAGCTTCCAACAGGCAGGAAACACATTCAAGAGCGTGTTAAGGACACAAATCAGATCGTCACCCGGATGAAGCACCGCTGGGTATTTCAATAAATTCATTTTATAAACAAAGGAGGGTGACGATTTTCCGAAACAAACCAAAATTACACTCGGATTGTTTCAGATCACAGTGACGTATTTAAAACAAACACAACTTTTTTCCCCGTCTACAGTATTTGAATAGGAAACTCGTTATTATTTACAGTTCAGCTTATTTTTGCATGTCTGTATCATAAACATGAACCGTAACGCCTTCCTTTTGATATAAATAAAATATACTGAGTCAGTTTAAGTATATCAACACTTTCAAAACGTTTGGAAAAACGATAAAACCCAGTTGCCCTCATATGAGGCTTGCAAGGACATATATATATATATATATATATATATGTGTGTGTGTGTGTGTATATATATAAATAACAAAAATAAAAGGACAGGACAAAGACTTTCTATTGAAACTCCATTTATCACTACAGCTCTGTTTCGAGGGGTGGTGAAACCATCCTCTCTCTTCAGGTGATTATAGAAGAATGATTACAAAGTGCTGGGGGCGGTACTATGTTGATGAACATGGCGTCCTCTAGATGGGGTGGTGTTCATTATGTATTCGGGGGCGGGTTCTTTTAAATATTGGTATCGATACATGCATATATGTGCATACATTTTTTCATGCCCGTGGACTCATATATGTACACACACATATATATATATATATATACATATAGGTTCATCGACATAGTACCGTCCCCAGCACTTTGTAATCATTCTTCTATAATCACCTGAAGAGAGAGGATGGTTTCACCACGCCTCGAAACAGAGCTGTAGTGATAAATGGAGTTTCAATAGAAAGTCTTTGTCCTGTCCTTTTATTTTTGTTATTTGCTCTACCAAAAAGTATTGAGCACTCTCCTACGGAAGGATCTACTCAGAAAATCCTCTATATATATATATGAACATTTGATATGAACATCTATGAATATGAACATTGATCACCAGATCTCATGGAGAATTTTATCATCACACCCGATATACTACAGCTCAAACAAAAGATGCAATTTATGCCTCAGTGAGAAGTTCCTCATTATATACAGACCCGAACTGTCTTCATTAAATAAAAGAAGCGAACTCGTAACTTCATGCCGACACAGGAAAAAATCATTATTATGCAACACACCCCCTTAAGTACACTAAATATTTGATTGTATCAATCTGTATCTATACATTATATATACTTGTGCATGTGTGTGTATGTGCTTACGCACGTGAACGTATATATATATATATATATATATATATATATATATATATCTATATATATATATATATATATATATATATATATATCTATATATATATATATATAAAAGTGTGTACATATATGAGTCCACGGGCATGAGAAAAACTAATGTATGCACATGTATGCATGTATCGATATTTAAAAAAACCCGCCCCCGAATACATAATGAACACCACCCCATCTAGAGGACGCCATGTTCACCGACATAGTACCTCCCCCAGCACTTTGTAATCATTCTTCTATAATCACCTGAAGAGAGAGGATGGTTTCACCACCCCTCGAAACAGATCTGTAGTAATAAATGGAGTTTCAATAGAAAGTCTTTGTCCTTTTATTTTTGTTATTTGCTCTACCAAAAAGTATTGAGCACTCTCCTACGGAAGGATCTACTCAGAAAATTCTCTCTCTCTCTCTCTCTCTCTCTCTCTCTCTCTCTCTCTCTCTCTCTCTCTATATATATATATATATATATATATATATATATATATATATATATATATATACATACATATACATATACATATTTATACATATATATATATATATTTATATATATATATATATATATATATATATATATATATATATATATATATACAGTGTAATTGGACGGAATATGATGTCTTCATATAAGGCCTGTGGGATCTCAAAGTTCATTCACGTGTACATCCACACCAAGGGGCAATTTGGAACAACCATACAGTCTGATGTGCGTGTCATTGATCTGTAGGTCAAAACTAGAGTAGATGAAGGAAACCCTCACAAATCATAGGAGGAACAGCCAAACTCCACACAAATGCTCTCACTGAGCTCAATGTAAGAGGCCATAGTCTACTCCCAGTTCAGACTATGCCCGGGGTACAAGCGGTCTCGGCGAGGCTACACCCTGGATATCATGGTTATGTGGCGGATGACTTTATCTTGGAGAAGAGAGAGAGGTGTCTCCCAATCCTGTAAGATTGTAGATGATGGACCGGAAGTAGCAGTTCCCCTCAACGTCATGGTCGTACAAGTCCCCAGAGTGTCCAGAGTACATAGGCCAAGAGCGGTGAAATTTGTCTTTACGGTTTGCATTTTGTATTCTGGCAAAACTTTCACGCCGGACGCCCTTCCTGTCACAATCCTCTGCATTTATCCGGGCTTGGGACCGGCGTGAGGGCGGACAGACACTTGTTTGTGCCCCGCCCCCCTCACGACTGCATTAGATATAATAATATTAGGTATATAATCTATAATCTGTGAATATGCAGCACTTTTAAGACAAGTAAGAGACTTGAAATAGCAGGTTTTAGAAACTCGCGCTGTATTTGTCGCTGTTTGTTTTGGTGTTTTCTTCCTCAAACACAAAATTTAAGCAGGTTTATTACTCTCGATCTTTCACGCGTATGTTTACTGTATGCTTTTGTTCATTTAAGGATAATTTACATGCATATATCTTCCATAAAAACTGTAAAATTAACTTACCTCTTGACTTTCTCTTTTTGTCAGTGAAGTCACACAAATGGTAAACAGCTTTATGAGAGTGACACATATACACACACTGCAGGTCAAAGTTTTTAGAACACCCCGATTTTTTTTTTTTTTTTTGCACTATAAGCAGTTCAAGTCCAGTGAATGACCATTACATGCACATTTGGCTAATTTATTCATTCACTTTCCAAACAAGCTAATCCTATTTGAGTTGAGGATTAATTGTTAAGCTAGAGCCTATCTCAGCCAAGTCTGAGCAAAGGTAGGGTACATTCTAAATAACCCCCCCACACACACACACACACATTTGTACTCATACTCAGACCAAGGAGCAATCAAGCCTAATGCAATGTGTCTTTGTACTGTGGGAGGAAACAGGAATACCAAAGTAAACTCATGCACACATATGCAGAACATGCAAACTTGACACATAATTAGCCTTACCAAGATTGGGACTCGAACCCAGGACCTTCTTGCTGTGGGGCAGACGTACTAACCAATAAGCCACCATCACTGGGCTAATTGGCTGTTCCAAATTGCACAATGATATGTGTGTGTGTGTGTGACCTGTGATAAATTGGTAAACTGTTCAAGGGGTACCCTGCCTTCGCTTAGAGTTGGCTGGGATAGGCTTCTGCCTTACTACAACCCTAGATGTACTAATTGGTTCTGTAATGAATGGATTCTTTTATATCTGTTGAGCAGCTCTTTGTTTGTATTCTGTTTGAGATTCTTATTTCAATTATATTTTCATTTTAAGACCATACCATAAGGGCAATGTCACATTCTGAATAATAACAATAGCACAGGCCCCGCAATGGTCTAGCTTGGTGATCATGGCGCAACCCGCTTTCCTCCAGTGTTTGGCTGAGATAGGCACACCCTCCCCCTGACCTGAATAGTAGGCAGATAGAGAGTGAGTGATTAAACAGTGGCGAGGGAGAGGTTGGAAAAGTCAGTGTGTTCTGCCATCTGCTGGTCTTTTTGCCTCGGTGCATGTTCCTGCGTCCACCGTCGTCTCGTGAAACAAGTTACAGAAAACAAAAGAAATTATTTACACATTGATTCAGCACAAGAAATCAGTGATTGAGAACATAAAGGGAAAGCAGTTGAATTGCGTTGTTTACAATTTACACTAAATCACAGTTTCATATCACTATAGATTATATTTATTACATTTCACTCCAGAACTCACTTCCTCACTCACTCTCACACTCTCACACACTCTCGCACACTCACTCAGACACTTTCACACACTCACACACTCTCGCAAACTCACTCACACACTTTCGCACACTCACTCAGACACTTTCACACGCGCACTCTCACACACTCTCGCACACTCACTTTGACACTTTCACACACTCACACACTCTCGCAAACTCACTCACACACTTTCACACACTCACTCTCACACACTCTTGCACACTCACTCAGAGACTTTCACACACTCACTCTCACACACTCACTCACACACTGTCACACACTCACTCACACACTTTCACACACTCACTCTCACACACTCTTGCACACTCACTCAGAGACTTTCACACACTCACTCTCACACACTCACTCACACACTGTCACACACTCACTCACACACTTTCACACACTCACTCTCACACATTGTCACACACTCACACACTCACTCTCACACACTCACTCTCACTCACTCTCACACACTCACACACACTCACTCTCACACACTCTCACACACTCACTCTCACACACTCTCACAAACACTCTCACATACTCACTCTCACACATTCTCACACACTCATGCTCACACACTCATTTTCACACACTCAGTCTCACACACTCTCACACACTCCATTTCACACACTCTCACACACTATCACACACTCACTCTCACACACTCACTCTCGCACACACACTCTCACACACCCATTCACACACTCTCACACACTTACACACTCACTCTTACTCCCTCACTCTCACTCACATGCTCACTCACACTCACTCACACACTTTCACACACTCAGTCTCACACACTCTTGCACACTCACTCAGACACTTTCACACACTCACTCTCACACACTCACTCACACACTGTCACACACTCACTCACACACTTTCACACACTCACTCTCATACATTGTCACACACTCACACACTCACTCTCACACACTCACTCTCACTCACTCTCACACACTCACACACACTCACTTTCACACTCACTCTCACACACTCTCACAAACACTCTCACACACTCACTCTCACACATTCTCACACACTCATGCTCACACACTCTCACACACTCATTTTCACACACTCACTCTCACATACTCTCACACACTCCATTTCACACACTCTCACACACTATCACACACTCACTCTCACACACTCAATTTCACACACTCTCACACACCCATTCACACACTCTCACACACTCACACACTCACTCTCACTCACTCACTCTCACTCACATGCTCACTCACACACTCACTCACTCACACTCACACACACACACACACACACACACACACACAAACACACTCACACACTCACACACTCACTCACTCACTCACACTCACACACACACACACACACACAAACACACACAAACACACTCACACACTCACACACTCACTCACTCTCACTCACACTCACACACACACACATACCAGTATGTTTAATGTAATATACTCCATTACCACTACTCTCCAACTGTAAAAGTTCTTTTTTGGAACCTACTGGGCACCATCGCAGGCAACACGTTGCAAAGGTGGAGTACACCCTGAACAGCTCGCTAGCCAAGCAACGGGAAAACACGCACAATTATTCACATTCACACTCAGTCATAGGGCCAGTTTGGAACAGCTAATTAGCCTGATGTGCATGACTGTGCGAGAAATCATGCAACCCGGAGTAAAACAGCCCACGCAAGTATGTGGAACGCATGCCGGTTCCACACTGAAACACCCTCGTCACGCTTGGGGCTCGAACCCAGGACATTTTTGCTGTGAGGCAGATTTGCTAACCACTACACCACCAAGCTGGCCATACTTTAAAAGTACCGTACCCTGCTTTAATTCCGATCAATCAGATTTTTTTTTTTAAATCACAGCTGCTAACTGTAGTAATGATTCTTCCAAGCTGAAGCAAATCAGTTTCCTTTGGTTGTTCAAAAATACGTCACCAAACAAATACCTCAGACAAGAACTGCCATCAACATGGTTACCCTGGAAAGTGTTTCATAATCTCAGGGTCAGGTACCAGTTGGGTCACATGCTTGTTTATATTTACATGAGTGTAGAAGTGTGTGTGTGTTGAAATGACATCAGAAATGACTTCTAATGAAGGACACTGCAGACCAATACTCAGTACTGTACTTCACACCCAGTGAATCACTCTGAGAGCTCTCAATACCTACAATAAAAACACCCACCATAACACCTCACTGGGATCTGGAACAATCTAGAGTCCAATATGAGCTTGTGATCTCAAATAATAAATTGACATGGTGGCATATTGCTTATTACGGCCACCTCACAGCAAAAAGCTATTGGATTCCTACCTAGATCAGCCGGTGAGCGCTGTGAGAGCTTTTAACATTTCCAGTGCATTCGTACCATCAGGCCGACCTTCCTAGGTTGGATGCTGTCAGCATTGCAGGTGGATGCATCTAGTGGATGCAATCAGGTGGATGCAAGACTCTTGTATCCTGTATTGTGGAATACCTGACCAGAAGGCTACAGTATGTGTACCTGCAGCACTGTGTGTCGGACACGGTGGTCAGCAACACTGGTACACCACAGGGAACCGTCCTCTCACCTTTCCTCTTCACGTTCTACACAACTGACGTCCGCTACTACACAGAGACCTGCCATCTTCAGAAGTTTTCTGAGGACTCTGCCATAGTTGGCAGTTGGATGTATCAGTGAAGATGATTAGGTGGAGTATCAGCTGTGGTGGACTCCTTCGTCACATGGTATGAGCAGAATCATCTGGCGCTTAATGTGGCACAGATCAAGGAACTGACTGTGGATTTTAGGAGATCCACAAAACCAGCCACCCCTGTTTCCATTCCATTAAAATGGTGGAGGGTTACAAATACCTTGGAGTTTATACTGGCAGTAAGATAGACTAGGTCAAGAACACGACCGCAATTTGCAAAAAGGGCAAGAGCCATATCTATAGTTTAACATCTGTTGGACATTACTCAGAATGGTCTACGAGTTTGTTGCAGCCAGTGCTGTTAACATGCTGTTGCACGATAGATAGAGCAGCAGGCTGAGGGTTGCAGACGCTAACAGATTGAACAAAGTGATCTGCAAGACAGGCCCCATTGTGGGGATGGAACTGGACTCTCTGAACGTGGTGTTGGAGAGACGAACGTTGTCCAAAATAAACACAATATTGAACAATACTCCCCCACCCGCTTTACAACCTGCTGATCAATCAGAGGAGCTGTGCAGTGAGCGATTGATAACACCAAAATGCACCACTGAACCTCACAGGAAATCATTCCAACCTGTGAACATTAAACTGAACACAAGTCCTCCATATAGCACCAAAATCCACTGTGATACATTTACATTCTACTGTTTATCATAATAATAAGACTGTACATAAAACCCACTGACGCCATTCACTCTCTATCTGTGTATATACATATTATTCACTTCTCACTTTAATCTTGCATACAGATATATTTATATAGATATATATGTAGATTTTTTGTGTGTGTGTGTGTGTGTGTGTGTATATACACTACACAAAAAAAGTTAAGGATATTAGTCAATAAAAAACTGAAATTAAGGCCAATTCACAAAACCGCAAAAAATATCTAGAACATTTCCAAATAGCCTTAACTTTTTTGTTGTATTGTAGAAGATTTATATAGCGCTTTATCCATACTGAATATTATGCTCAAAGCGCTCTTTGGTGTTTTTTGCGCGCTGGGCACCTGTCGCCACTGTGCAGCGCCAGTTATTGCATTGTTCTATCCTTTTTGATGCTCAGCACCAAGCAGGAAGCAACAACTACCAAATTTTAACGTCTTATGGTATGATGTGGCCGGATTCAAACTTCGACCTTCCGGAGGATAAAGTGGACGCTCTACCAACTGAGCTAAATCCCTGGTTTATACGTGTGTGTGTGTGTGTGTGTGTGTGTGTGTGTGTGTGTGTGTGTGTGTATATATATCTTCTTCTTTTCCTTTCGGCTTTTCCCTTCAGGGGTCACCACAGTAAACCATCGGCCTCCATCTCACCCTATCCTCTGCATCTTCTACTCTTACTCCAACTACCTTCATGTCCGCCTTCACCACATCCATAAATTTTCTCTTTGGTCTTCCTCTTGGCCTTCTGCCTGGTAGTTCCAACCTCAGCATCCTACTACCAATATACTCACTATCCCTCCTCTATTCATGTCAAAACCATCTCAATCTCGGCTCTCTGACTTTGTCTCCAAAATCTCTAACATGTGCTGTCCCTCTGATGTACTCATTCCTGATCCCTATCCATCCTCGTTACTCCCAAAAAGAACCTTAACATTTTTATCTCTGCTACCTCCAGCTCAGCCTCCCGTCTTTTCCACATGGCCACTGTTTCTAAATCATACAAGATCGCTGGCCTCAACACCGTCTTGTACACTTTTCCTTTCATTCTTGCCGATACCTTCCTTTCACACATCACATCAGATACTTTTCTCCAACCATTCCAACCTGCCTGCACACGCTTCTTCACGTCTTTTCCACACGCTCCATTGCTCTGGATTGTTGAGCCTAAGTACTTAAAATCATCCACCTTCTTTATCTCTGCTCCCTGTAACCCCACCGTTCCTCTTGGGTCCTTGTCGTTCACACACATGTGTTCTGTCTTACTGAGGCTAACCTTCATTCCTCTCCTTTCCAGGGCATACCTCCACCTCTCTAGATTTTCCTGCACTTGTTATCTGCTCTCACTACAGATCACAATGTCATCTGCAAACATCATAGTCCATGGAGATTCGTGTCTAACCTCATCTGTCAGCCTGTCCATCACCACAGCAAACAAGAAGGGGCTCAGAGCTGACCGTTGATGCAGTCCCACCTCCATCTTGAACTCTTCTGTCACACCGACAGCACACCTCACCACTGTCTTACATCTCTCATACATGTCCTGCACCACTCTAACATACTTCTCTGCCACTCCAGACTTCCTCATGCAATACCACAGTTCCTCTCTCAGCACACTGTCATATGCTTTCTCTAGATCCACAAAGGCACAATGCAGCTCCCTCTGACCTTCTCTGTACTTCTCTATTAACATCCTCAAAGTAAACACTGCATCTGTGGTGCTCGTTCTTGGCATGAAACCAAACTGTTGTTCACAAATGCTGACCTCTGCCCTTAGTCTAGCTTCCACTATTCTTTCCCATAAGTTCATCATATGCTCATCAACTTTATCCCTCTGTAGTTGCCACAACTCTGCACATCTCCCTTGTTCTTAAAAATGGGCACAAGCACACTCCTCCTCCATTCCTCCGGCATCCTCTCACTCTCTAAGACCTTGTTGAATGTTCTTGTCAGAAAATATAATGCTACCTCTCCTAGACACTTCCATACCTCCACCAGTATGTCATCAGGACCAACTGCCTTTCCATTCTTCATCCTCTTCAATGCCCTCCTCACTTCACCCTTACTAATCTTTGCTACTTCCTGGTCCTCAACAGTCACCTCTTCTACTCTTTTTTCTCTCTCATTTTCCTCATTCATCAGCTCTTCAAAGTACTCTTTCCATCTTCCCAGCACACTTCTGTCATCAGTCAATAGGTTTCCCACTCTGTCCTTAATCACTCTAACTTGCTGCACATCCTTCCCATCTCTATTTCTCTGCTGTGCCAGCCTGTATAAATCATTTTCTCCCTCCTTACTGTCCAACCTAGCATACAAGTCATCATACGCCCTCTGTTTGGCCTTTGACACTGCTACCTTCGCTTTACGCTGTGTGTCCCTGTACTCCTGTTTACTCTCTTCGGTCCTCTCTATGTCCTATTTCTTCTCAGCTAACCTTCTTTTGTACACACTCCTGCACTTCCTCATTCCACCACCAAGTCTCCTTATCTACTGTCCTTCCAGAGGACACGCCAAGTACTCTCCTACCTGTCTCCCTGATCACATTAGCTGTAGTTGTCCAGTCATCTGGAAGCACTTCCTGACTACCCAAAGCCTGTTTCAACTCCTCCTTGAAGACAACATGACACTCTTCTTTTTTCAGCTTCCACCACTTTGTCTTCTGCTCTTCCTTTGCTTTCTTCACCTTTCTTACCATCACCTTTCTTACCACCATCCTATGCTGTTTGGCAACACTCTCACCCACTACTACTTTGCAGTCACTGACGTCCTTCAAATTACATCGCCTACACAAGATGTAGTCTACCTGTGTGCTCCTACCTCTGCTTTTATAGGTCACCCTATGCTCCTCTCTCTTCTGGAAGAAAGTATTCACCATAGCCATTTCCATCCTTTTTGCAAAATCAATCAATATCTGTCCTTCTGTGTTCCTGTCCTGGATACCAAACCTACCCATCACTTCCTCGTCCCCTCTGTTGCCTGCACCAACATGTCTGTTGAAGTCTGCACCAATGACCACTTTCACCTCTGGGGTACTCTGCATCACTTCATCTAACTCACTCCAGAATCTCTCCTTCTCTTCTAGCTCACATCCTGCCTGTGGGGCATAAGCACTAACAACATTGAACATCACACCTTCAATTTCTAACTTGAGACTCATCACTCTGTCTGACACTCTTTTCACGTCTCGAACATTCCTGACCAACCCTTCCTTCAAGATGACTCCTACTCCATTTCTCTTCTCATCCACACCATGATAAAACAGCTTAAACCTCGTTCCTAAGCTTCTAGCCGTGTTACCTTTCCACCTGGTCTCCTGAACACACAGTATGTCCACCTTCCTCCTCTGCATCTTGTCAGCCAGCTCTCTATCTTTTCCTGCCATAGTTCCAACATTCAAAGTTCCTACTTTAAGTCCTAGACTGATGCTTTTTCTCTTCTCTCTCTGCCAACGGACACGCCTCCCACCTCCCCTTCTTCGACCAACTGTAGTCCAATTTCCACCAGCACCCTGTTGGCAGCACTGATGGCGGTCGTTGGTAACCCAGGCCTCGACCGATCTGGTATGAAATTTGTCTTTGTGGTTTGCATTTTGTATTTTGGCAATTCCTTCCTGTCGCAACCCTCTGCATTTATCTTGTTTGTGCTCCCTCACCGCTGCATTTTATATATACACACACACACACACACACACACACACATATATATATATATATATATGGGGGCAGGGGTGGTCTAGTGGTATAGGGCGCTGGATCGCTGATCCAAAGGTTGGGGGTTCGAGTCCCACTCTGCACAGGGTTGTCACTGTCCCCCCCAGTGGAGCTAACTGGGTTATCAAAGGACGGCCATGTCTCTCACTGTCTATGGTGTGAGGCATGTAAAAGAACCATTGCTGACTTTCGACAAGAGTAGGCTGCAAAGCCGTCAGCGTGTTTCCGCCCTGCGATGGCCTGGAGAGCTGTCCAGGGTGTACTCTACCCTCGCCCGAAGTTGGCTGGGATGGGCGCCAGCCTCCCCGTGACCCAAATTAGGATTAAGCGGGTACAGAAAATGATGCTTACGTAGGTTTCCTCCAGGACTCCTTTTTCCTCCCACAGTCCAATGACATGCACATAAGGATAACTGTCTGTTCAAAATTGCCCCCACCAAAATTGCCCCCACCAAAATTGCCCCCAGGTGTGCATGTGAGCATGAAACAAGGTGTGTTGCTCTGCGATGGTCTGGTGAACTGTTCAGGGAGTCCAACACCTTCACTCTGTGTCAGCTGAGGAAGGCTGCAACCTCTTTGTGACCCTAACTGGACTGTAGATTGGCAGATGAGAAAGTGAAAACTATAAAGTAAAATTGACAGATAAAGTTATAAAGTAAAAATATTTGTTCTTGATCTCTATGACCTCAAATCAGAAATAAGTGGGGACAATATGGAACACTCACTCATTTATCTAGCTGCTTAGTCCTAATAAGATTCATGGGAGACTGGGCCTATCCCAGCCAAAACTGAACAAAAGTGAGGTATACCCTAAATAGTTCACCAGACCATCACACAACCATTCACACTTACAGTCACACCCAGGGAAAATTTCATTCATTCATTTTCTGAATCCTAATAAGGGTCACGGGGAGGCTAGCACCCATGTCATCCGCCTCCGGGCGAGGATGAGGTACACCTTGAACAGCTCACCAGGCCATCGCAGGGGTAGGGGAAATTGGAGTACCTGGAGGAAACCTACTCAAGCATGGGGAGAACATGCAAACTCCAAAGCTTCCTGATCCATACACCATGACTCATAATGACTGGGGTCACAAGTACACAAGGGGGCTGAATGGGAATTTTCTGGATATTTATAACCGATAAACAAGTGTATTGGTTGTCATGTCCACTTCACAGTAAGAAGGTTCTGGGTGTGAGTCCCAGGCGAGGTGAGAGCGTTTCTGTGTGGAGTCTGCATGTTCTACTTGTGCTTGTCTGGGTTTTTGTTTTTTTGAGGTACTCTGGTTTCCTCTCATGGTCCAAACACATCCACTTAGGGGTATTTGGCTGTTCCAATTGCCAGAGTTGTCTATGGCAGGGCATCAACCAACAGCAAGAGACCATTAATCCCAGCTCTTTGAGCTTCGTGTGGAAATTATGCAGAAAAGAAATGAATGAATGAATTATTCCACCATGCCTGACATAATCATATAGTGACATCCACATCACTTTCAGCAAATAATTTATATAACTATATATGTATACAGAGCAATAAGAAACATTGATGCTAATTAAATTTCCTTTTGATAAAGCAGATCAGGGGCTGTTCGTCTCTCAGTATGTACTATTTTTATTATGCAAAAAGGTATGACATCAAGTAGCACGTTCCAACCTGTTGGCTTTGATAACATCACGACCAACACCTGTTATTTTGAAAGACTTTACAATGAGTGCGTTCCTTTCAGAGGAAAGTTGCACAAGCAGTTTCCAGGGCAGTGGATTGGAAGTGGTACACAAGTCTGTTTACAAAACAGTGGTGGTAGTATTGAGCAACAGTGTATTTACAACAGTGGGACAGCCAAGAACATTACTATACAGTACTCATTCAACAAAACTTTACCGAATGAGATTCAACGCAAAAGCTTTAATGGGCAATGGAGCTAATGCGAGCGGACAGGCTTGTCGTTAGATCTTAGCCATATACAGTATGTTGATATATATAGGGTGGTATTGTGGTGTAGAGTTTAGCACATCCATCTCGCAGCAAGAAAGTTGTGGGTTCAACCCGCATGTCTGGTGATGACAATTCCGAATGGAGGCTGAATGTTCTTACAGTGAATTTGTGGGATTTCTTGGGCGCTCTCATTTCCTCCCTCAGACCAGAGACATGCACATTAGGCTAATTCAATGCTTCTCAATTATTTTCTGTGAGGAACAAAAAAAAAATATTTCCCGCCCTTTGAGCAACTATAAATAGTATTATTTGTCTATAAAATTGTTATTAGTACACCGCTGCATATCATTGTATCTTTATTAACATTAAAAACAAAAAAAGAAAGAAATATAGTTCAACTTACAATAAAGAAAAACTTCATTAACATTGTTTTTTAATCTGTAATAGAAAAGATTTAAAGTGCACTAATGTGCCTGAAATAAAAAAATACATCCTTATTTAAACTAAAGCCGAAAGGAAAAGAAGAAGAAGGCCTTAATATCTCCATCTCTCTCCACCTTTCTCCTCGTTCCTATTAGAAATGTTTCCGTGTTGTTTTTTGAGGGGTTGTTCACGCCACTACATATCATTTGATCGTGTGAAAAACCACTACACCAGGGGTGCTCAATCCTGCTCCTGGAGATCTACCTTCCAGAAGACATTCACTCCAACCCTAATCATGACCACCTAACCATCCAATCATCTAATCAAGACCTGACTGGATCTTGCATGTCACATGGGCCACATTAGGGTTGGAGATAAAGTCATGTGGAAGGTAGATCTCCAGGAGCAGGATTGAGCACCCCTGCACTACACCATAGTGTTACAACGAGAGCTCCACTGCCAACTAGTGGAGCGGCGGTGCAATTGCACTTAACTCTCGTACACAATTCCAGAAAAGCATGTTCCCCAGGGTCATACATGCTCCACCCGGCATCAAACCCCCCCCCCCACACACACACACACACACACACACACACACACGCACACACACCCACAAACACACATCATTCCGTGTATTTGAGAAGCGCCGGGCTAATTGGATAGTCTTGATTTGACCCAAGATGTGATTGTATTTGTTAATAGTTGTGGGTCTACATTTGCCCAATCAATGTTTCGTGAGTTGTTCATGCTGTACCCTGTCTTTCCCAGATTTGGCCAATATGGTCTCCAGTCTCCTTGACACCCTAATAAAGGATGAAGTGGAATGAAGTTATACAACCTTGAATGATGACAAAGTAAGAAATCTTAATAAAAATAAAGAACATAATCAAGTGTAAACAAACATGACTTGTATAGAGCATTACCAGACATATTGTTAAGCAACCAGTGGACCTGTATGAGTGCTTCATCGTTCACATGGGCTTGTTTGGCTGGAGCTGCTTCTGTGCTTCCACAGACAGAGTGTGAATGGGGGCGGGGGCTGCTGCCCGGTTTGGAATGTGACTATCCAAGTGGGTTATTTCAAGAAGCCGCATGTCTTCTCCGAATCAAGCTTCACAAACAAGCGGAGCATGGAATCTTGACACAGCCACCCCCCTCGATCAAATGACACAACTGGCTGGCTGGTATATAAGCTGAGAGGTTGGCCCACTGGACCAGTAGATCAAAATAAACCTCAACAAGAGCAGAAACACCCAGAAGAGCTTTACACGTACCAGAACAAGGATTCAGTGTAAGCAAAAAAGGACTGGGATAACTACAGATATGGACATTCAGACAGGACAAGTAGTGAGAACTGTAGGTCCTATGGAGAGCCTGGAGAAGCAGCTGAGCTGCCCCATCTGCTTGGACATGTTCACCAAGCCAGTGGTCATCCTGCCCTGCCAGCATAATCTGTGCCGAGGCTGCGCAAATGACCTGTATGACTCTCGCAACCCCTACCACTTCTCAGGAGGAATCTTCCGCTGCCCAACCTGCCGCTTCGAGGTGGTGCTGGACCGCCATGGTGTTTATGGGCTTCAGAGGAATCTCCTTGTTGAGAACATAATTGATATCTATAAGCAACAGCTGGAGAACAGCGGTGGTGGTGGTGGTGGTGGTGGTGTTCTGGAGCCTCCTTTAAAGGCCAAGGATACAAAAGAGCCAATGTGCCAAGAGCATACCGATGAGCACATCAACATCTACTGTCTTTCCTGCCAGGTACCTACATGCTCCATGTGCAAGGTATTTGGTCAGCACAAGAACTGCAAAGTATCCACCCTGAAGAGCGTCTACGAAACCCAGAAGGCTGAGCTGCAAACTGCAACCGAGTTGCTTGCAGCTAGCAACAGCTGTGTGCAGGCCATACTAGTGCAAATGGATGACATGTGCAAGGCTGTGGAGGACAATAGCCAGCTCCAGAAGCAAAGACTAGGAGAGAAGTTTGATTTTCTCTATGCAGTTCTGGAAGAGCGTAAGGCCCAGCTGCTGGAGCAGATCACGCAAGAACAAGATGAGAAAACGGCAACGGTGCAATCATTAGTTATACAGTACAAAGAACGGTTGGAGGCTAGTCGTAAGCTAATGGACCAAGCCACGCAAAGTCTGGACAACAGCTGCGTCGCTGAATTCCTCATTACTGCCAAGAAGCTCATCGCAGAAGCAAAAGACACAGCCAAGCACTCCCAGCTACAAAGACCCGAGCTTGGATTCGAGAAGATGGACCACCTCACGCTGTTTACCGGAGACGTAGAGGCTGTGCTCTCAAAAATGGACTTTGGTGCAGGTAATGAAGAGGAGGAGGAGGAAGAGGAGGAATATGAAGAGGCAGAAGAAAAAGAAGAGGAGTGAAATTTGAAGAACTTTGCTTGAGACAATGACTTTTGATGAAGAATAGGTAGATGAAGTCATTAAACAAAGAGCCGTGGTTAGCACAGGAACACAAAATAGCTGCTTTTGAAAACTGCGATAATGTGTGCAATCGTTAAAAGCAGTGTTTTTTTGTTGTTGTTGTTGTTGTTGTTTTTGGGGTTTTTTTGTTTTTTACATGACGAATTGCACCATTTCCACTTTCCACTTTACTTTTATACTTTTTTATTTATACAATGGATGTTCATATTTGAATTATTTCATTCATCTTTAATGTAGACAAGGTTTACACTTGAATATTAGGTTAGTAGGTCAGAACTAGATTTGTTTGCCGTAGCTGTATCAATTTAACTTTAGTGTGTCTGTCAAAATTGTTGAATACTTGAAATGATGCAGTTGATTCAAGAACTACCGAAAAAGTTTATTTTCACTGGATAATTCAATGGAAATAAAGCATACACCAAAAAAAAAAAAAAAAAAAAAAAAAATTAAAAATCGCATTCAAGTCTCCTTTACCTTATATATCACACACTTCCTCATAGAGTTTATGTTCATATGAACGAGCGAATAAACAACGAGAAACATTTCCTTACTTTGGCCGCTTTGCCATTTAAAAGGCGAACTATTTTTGCAGGGTGAAAATGAGTGAAGCCATGTATGCCCAGGAATAGACTACAGCATGCCTCATGTTTCCATCCACGACAATTACAGCTGCCGACACGCATGCCTTCCAGTGATATGAGTCCGGGGGTCAACGGCTGATCCACCATCAACTAGAGATAGTTGCTAGGGTCCAGATTTAAAACAATCGCTGTACAGTACAGACGTGGGGGCGGGGGAGGGGATCATTACACTGCATTAAACTAAATAAATCTGGGCCGTCACGGTGGCACAGTGCTGAGCATGTACGCCTCACACAAACAAGGTCCCGGGTTTGAGTCGCGGGATCGGTGAAGTTTCCCATGTGAAGTTTGCATGTCCCTCCCGGTGCATGCCAGGGTTTCTTCCAGTTAGTCCGGTTTCCTCCTGCAGTCCAAAAACATGCATATTAGGCTATATTTGGCTGTTTTAAATTTCCCCTAAGTGTAAGTGTGAATGATTGTTGAGTGTGTCTGTGTGTGTGTTGGCCCTGCAGTACCCTGTCTGTACCCCACCTTTATTGGGTATCGGCTAACATAGGCTCCAGCTTCGATGCAACCTAAATAAGATAAGTGTTGCTAATAATGAATACAACCTTACTGGTTGATCTCACTGCTTCTGAAAAAGGCTCAGAATTCGTTTAGTTATTCATTTTCGGAATTGTTGAAATCTAATTAGGATCGCGGGAGGCGGGAGGCTTTTGACTTTGGGTGAAGGCAGGGTACACCCTGAAGAGCTCGCCAGAACATTACAGAGCGACACAACCATTCACACTCACATTCACACCAGGCTCAATTTGGAGCCGCCAATTAACCTTAATGTGCATGACCTTTGACAGTGGGTGGAGACTGGAGTACCTGAAGGAAACCCATGATAGCATGGCAAGAACACGCATATAGAAATGTCCAAGCTTTTCCAAACCAAGGACCTTCTTGGAGCAGACGTGGTAGCTACGACATCACCAAATATTTAAATAGACTTACGTTTAAAGCCAGTTTCTATAAAAACAATAACTCTGTGATCTGATGTAGGGCAGAATGCTGGCACAGTGTTAGGTATGTCTGGTGCCCAGCAAGAACGTCCTGGGTTTGGGTGCTGGACTTGGAAAGGATCTTTCTGTCTGGAGTTTGCTTCTTTTTCCTGTGATTGCATGATTGCGTGGTTTTCCTCTAGGTACTCCAGTTTCCCCCTACAGTCCAAAGACATGCATATTAGGCGAATTGGCTGTCCCACATTGCGCTTGGCTAAGACAGGCTCCAGTCTTCCGTCAACAGTAACATTTAATATGTGTATATATGATTGATATTATATGAGGCTTTCAATAGTGTATCTACTGCAGGTCTATTCAGGGGCAGTGGTGGCCTGGTGGTAAAGTAAAGGGCGCTGGATCACTGATCCTTTGGTTGGGGGTTCGAGTCCCACTCTCCACAAGGTTGTCACTGTCCCCCCCCCCCCCAGTGCAGCTAACTGGGTTATCAAAGGCTGGCCATGTCTCTCACAGTCTTTGTCTCTCACTGGGTATCCAAGTAAAATCGGTCTATGCCTAACACTTCATGGCTTTCCATGCCATGGGAATTAAAGATGATTAAAATACGGACACAAAATAAAGGCCCGGTGTTATCCGGGTGGAAATTAAATGTGTATTTGGGATCACCGAGAGAAATGCTAGCGTTATGCTGTTATAAAACAACACACATCTGACATGTAAGATTATATACACACCAATTTCTAACGAGTAACCTTATGGTTGTCAATCTCGTCTTAAAAAGACTTTGAAGAGCGTGCATGGTCTGATCAAGACATGACACATTGCATGAGAGGCCCAGAAGCTCAAACATGCTTCTTTAAATAAGAGCAGGACTTCCCCTGGTTGTCGAATATGGACCAGTGTACTGCATCTAATTTTAAACTTGTGAATCAGCCTCTGCTGTAACTCTCGACTGGACACAGCCTTGATCAACTCCCATAGCTTACCTTAGCTAAGATCAAAGCTATAGTCCTACTATAACCAGCAAGAGAAGACTGCATGCCGTACAGGCACAGAGGACATTAGTCTCAAATGGACGTCCTTCAAAATGCTGATGTGCAGCCTCACGTCCTTCAGAATGCTGGTGTGCATTCTCATGCATCAGTGATCTGCTTTAATATCAGAGAACTTGGTTTGAAAAAGACGGCATATTAATAGAGTGTTTCTCTCTTCATGAGCGTGCAAATCAAGGACACAATAAAAGATGTGACCTAAAAACCATGACCCGGCGCGGAGTACGCCTCTAAGATCCCTGCTGTGTAAAAATATCCAGAGTTCATTTTCAGATGCACCAGTCACTGCCTGTACATGGTTGCACAGGAAATAGACTCGTTCCCTCTGTCACCTCGCCATGTGTCATGCTGACATAAAGAATACAATCAGATCTGGCCACTTTGCCTCACTTGTCTTTAACACAAATACAGTACAAGGAAGGCAAGCCTGGTATAGCCTTACTAAATCTCAATATATTCACAGAGTAAAACTGAACAGGACATGATGAAAATTATTGGTCACAAGGTGGTGTGAGGCCCCATGACCACCCCAAAGCTAATTAATTTCTAATACAGCTTGGCCTAAATACAGGGATCTCTCACTTTCTGTGGTTAATTGGGACTGAGATTCCCACGCGACAATCGAAATCCACGAAGTAGGATCATCCCCCCCCAAACCCCACCCCCAACTAACTTATACGTACATGTATATATGTATCTTCTTCTTTTACTTTCGGCTGCTCCCTTCAGGGGTCTCCACAACAAATCATCCGCCTCCACCTCACCCTGTCCTCCGCATCTTCTTTTCTGACTCCAACGACCTTCATGTCTTCCTTCACCACATCCATAAATCTCTTCTTTGGTCTTCCTCGAGGCCTTCTGCCTGGTAGTTCCAACCTCAGCATCCTACTACCAATATACTCACTATCCCTCCTCTGTACATGTCCAAACCATCTCAATCTAGCCTCTCTGACTTTGTCTCCAAAACATCTTACGTGGGCTGTCCCTCTGATGTACTCATTTCTGATCCTATCCATCCTCGTTACTCCCAGAGAGAACCTCAACATTTTCATCTCCGCTACCTCCAGCTCTGCCTCCTGCCTTTTCCTCAGCGCCACTGTTTCTAAACCGTACAACATCGCTGGCCTCAACACCGTCTTGTACACTTTTCCCTTCATTCTTGCTGACACTCTCCTATCGCACATCACACCGGACACTTTTCTCCAACCATTCCAGCCTGCCTGCACACGCTTCTTCACCTCTTTTCCACACTCTCCATTGCTCTGGATTGTTGAGCCTAAGTACTTAAAATCCTTGTATAAAAAAACATGTATATATGTATGTAATATCAATAAATACATGTTCAATGATATAAATGCTTATAATAACAATTAAGCATTTAAAAAATAACATAAGATGTAAATAAAATATAAATACACACACACACACACACACACATACAGATGGTATTGCGTGAGAAGAAGATGACACACATACATACGCGTGCGCGCAGATGCAACAATCTACGGTAAGTAGTTTTGATGGGGGATTTTTTGGGTGTTTTTTGTTTTGTGTTTGTTTAGGGGTTGTTGGGTTTTTTTTTTTTGCATAATTGGCCTTGTCTTTGTGGCATTTTCCTTAACGTTTCCCCTATTCTTCCTTAATTTCCTTATTTTTTAATTCGAGAATTTTTTTTTTTTTTTTTTTAAACCGCGATGCACTGAAGCCGTATGAATTGAGTGATCCCTGTAGTTGGATTACTTTTACAATTCGACTATTTGGTATAAGTCTGTCTGTCTGTCTTCCTTTCGGCTTATTCCCTTTTACTCGGAAGTCGCCACAGCGAGTCATCTGATTCGCACGTTTGATTTGGCAGAGGTTTTTACGTCGGATGCTCTTCCTGTCACAACCCTTTTAGCAAGGGACAGAAACACGCTGACGACTTTGCAGCTACTCTTTACGAAAGTCAGCAATGGTTCTTTTACATGCCTCTCACCATAGACAGTGACAGACATGGCCCGCCTTTGATAACCCAGTTAGCTGCACTGGGGGGACAGTGACAACCTTGTGGAGAGTGGGACTCGAACCCCCAACCTTTGGATCAGCGATCCAGCACCCTATACCACTAGACCACCACTGCCCTTGACTATTTGGTATAAGTAAAACATTAAAGTGATGGGCATCATGGTGGCGTTGCACTTCCGCCTCAGGGCAAGAAGGTCTTGGGGTCGAACCTCAGGTTGCTCAGGCGAATATGTTTCCCTGTAGAGTGTGCATGCTCCGGTTTCTTCCCACAGTCCAAAGGCATAGGCATTAGGATAATAGGCTGTTCCGAATTGACCCGAGGTGTGGGTGATTATATGAGAGGTGTGAGTATGGTGAACTGTTCAGGATGTATCCCGCCCTTGCCCTGTGTTGACTGAGATAGGCTACAGCCGCTCTGCCATCCTAATAGGATTGAAACCCCTGTTTTGAAAGATCAGTGAATGAGGGAAAGAATGTAATACAGCATGTAATCCGGTATTGGTTATGCTATATTTATTTCACTTATTGTTTAGCAACAGTAATTTATAACATTATGGACGTAAACATTCAACCAAAGGGGGCTTTTGTTCCAGTCCCATGAACAGAGGCTTGTTTTCATGAATGTGGGAATCAATGTACTAAAATAAATTAAGATATAATTTAGCCAAGTCATGATGGCAGACAGAACAGTTATCTTCTGTATTAGGTCTGTAATGCCCACCTGAGCTGTTCAGGGGGTGCCCCTCTTTAGCCCAGACTCCATCCGATCTTGTTTTGTTTTGTTTTTTTTGTCTGTGTGGAGTGTTACACATTCTTCTCAAGTACGTATGTATGATTCTTCTGGGTTCTTCAGTTTCCTCTCATCTCCCAAAATATGTCAAGAGGTGAATTCATTCAATTATTCATTCATTCACTTGCTGAATCATTTAATCCTATTACGAGAGTGGAACCTATCCCCTCTGAGTCCGGGTAAAGGCGGTGTGCACCCTGTGTACAGCTCACCAGGGCAATTTGGAACAGCCAATTGGCCTCCTGTGCATGTCTTTGGACGGTGATAGGAGACCGGCCTACCCAGAGGAAACCCACACAATCACAGGGAGAACCTGCGAGCGCCCTCGCCTCACCCAGGACTCAAATCCAGAACCTTCTTGCTGTGAAATGGACATGATAACAACTATCTAGGAAAAAAAAAAAAGAACACTCACACGTTGGGAGAAATATTCATACTCCATACAGAACCAGCCTCACTGATACTGGGACGCAAACCCAAAACCTTCTTGTTGTGAAGCAGACATGCAGACATGCTGTTCGGGGAAGCGTACAAACCACTACGCCCCGAAGAGGTAAATGGCTGCTCTAAACTGCACCTAAGTATACATGCGAGAAGTCATCATACTCACTTATTTGCCGAACCGTTTAATCCCAATTAGGGTTGCAGGGAGGCTCGAGCCAATCTAAGCCAACACGGTGACAAGGACGGTACACCCTGAACAGATCACAAGACCATCACAGGGTAATACACACAACCATTCACACTTACACTCACACCTAGAGGCAATCTGGAACAGCCACTTAGCCTACTGTGCATGTCTTTGGACTGTAGAAGAAAACCCGAGTACCCGGAGGAAACCCATACGAGCACAGGAATAACCTGCACACAGACTAGAACCCGGGACCTTCTTGCTGTTAGGTGTTGTTCCATCCGCTGTATCACCACCTCACACTGTGTTCCTGGGATAAACTCCAGATAGGCGTCCCTGAATTAATTATATTTTTATAAATAGTAAACTTTTTATTATACAAATTAACATAAGGTATAAACTTATGTATTTTATTTTACAGTCATTTTTTCAACGCATCTGCAGAAATATATACACTAACTGGTTCCCAAGAGTCAGTATGTGTCACAATGGATGTTTGTCCGTCGATGAAGGTGAAGGAATGACATTCTCCTTGAGCTATTTTATATGTAAAAGAACCTCATTCACTGGAAACAATAAGCCTGTCTATCTCTGCCCTTTTCATTTGAAAATGTGAGCATGTGATCAGCACAGGAGAAATATTTTGCCTGCTCTAGTTCACATCTGCTCCAGTCGCGTCGACAACGGCAGCTGATCACAGTTTAACACAACAGCGAGTGAGGTAAATACATTTGGATCATATTTTAAATATCGTAATATGGATCATGTAATGTATTATAAAGTATTCTGGAACATGCAGAAATTAATATCTGTTTAAATATATTGGGTACTTGTCATGTTTTATTTGATACTTCGAATTTTTCAGTCATCATTATACGCAGACATCTGCAGACGGGCATCGGATCAGTACAATAAGGATTTGGGGTCGCAGGATTAACCTGCCACTGTAATGGTAGATTTCCAGGTCTTCTCCATATTCTCCAAAGCCCAGTGAGGGTGATTCTGTGTATAGATTGCATGTTTTCCCCTGTGAGTTTGTGTTCCCCCTGGGTAGTCTGGTTTCCTCCTACAGCCCAAAAACATTGGCATAAGGCTGAATGGCTGTTCCAAATTACCCCCAAGTGTGACTGTGAGTAAACATGGTTAGGTATGTGATTGCCTGACGAGCTGTTTATGGTGTATCCTGCCTTTTCCCAGTGTCGGTTGAGATAGGCTTCATGATCCTAGTAGGATTAAGGGGTTTGAAGAGTAAGTGAAAGGTCGTGTTTTTCTGTCTTTTCAGTTTTATATAAATGTGCGTATATTTTGGTCATCAATAATTAAGACGAAATGCATCAGAACTGTCTCCAAGACACATCAACCTCGCCCAACGCATTCATGTCACTTTTGTTGAAAAACGACTGTTCAACTGCTAATGCCCATAGCACACTGCTCACAATCCATTGGAAAAAATCACCAAGTTTTGTAATTTTTTTATGGTCAATTATGATAACATAAGTGTCTGTACCACTTAAAGCTTTTAAATATGCATAAAAGGGGAGCAGCTGTGGCCTAATGGTTAGAGAGGCAGCTTTGGGACTGAAAGATTTCTGGATCAATTACCACGCCAGCAGGAAAAAAAACAGGTTGGGGGAGTGAGCTGCACCTGCGTTTCATCCACCTTCATGGCTGGAGTTCCCTATTCACGATTGAATATCTGATGTGTTTAATTTTCCATTATCAGTTTATTTTGTATGAATATAAAAGTTTAATGGTAAAATCATTCCAAGCTATGGGCTTAGTATGTCTTAGTCAACCTGTCTACATTTTGTTTTGGTTCTGCATCTGTTTACAATGACAATAACAATAACAAGGATTGCAGCGGAGACAGAATCTTTTGCATGCACGATGACTTTGCATTGATTGACCAGTTTGTAGAGATGGAAAAGTCCCTGATCAAGTCTATAAGGGAGATTAAACCCAAACTTAATAAAAGCTTTCATACATCATATTCTTCTTTGCATATTAAAGCACACTTTTATTATCACTTCTAGTAAAGAAGAAAAAAACAAGTAATTAATCCGTACACATTAGGCTAATTGTATTATGAAAAGTACATGGACTGTAATTCACAAGTATGCAACAATAAATACACAGGTAATTTGGATATGAATGAATGACTAGACATTCCATAAACAAGTCATTTTTTTCCTGATGTATGTGAACATCACCTTATAATGTGTAGATGTAGGCTGTTTTTTATTCGGTTGTTCACTAATGCATGGCTGATTTGTTAGTTTAATGTCCGTACACTGTTCTTTTTGCCATCAACTTGGCTCATATGAACTGACAGATTCAGGTCCTGTTCTTATGATTTCACAAGAGTGGAAACAGCAGGGTTTTTGTTATTTCAAACAAGCTAATGCAAACTATCAAATGGATTTGAGCAGATGACTTGCAGCTTTGAAAATGTAAATTAAAATCACCTGATAATGATATATATATGGTTATGTGTAACAGAAGCGATTGGAAGGCTTTACTTTTATACTTTCATTTCACTTTAAGAAACAGAAGAAGGGATACAATTTAAAGAGAAATAAAAAAGACAGCCATGTTACTTATATCATGAACTCAGGGGTCAGTAATAATCGCATACAGGAGGAAACAAATGGTTTCAGAAAGGCATTAGCTGATTCAGTTTTATTTTAAAAAGATAACACTGTATTTCATCCTAATAAATGTATTTTGGAAACTGAATGGGAAACTTTAAATACTATTTTATCAAGTAGTTAGTGAATTCTGTCACATGTGAAAATTTACTTATTATTACTTGTTTTACTTTATTATTGTTATTACTATTATTATTATTATTATTATTATTATTATTATTATTATTATTATTATTATTATTTAGCCTTCTGAAGCTTTTTGGCAATACAAAGGCAATTCGTTTTGTATTTTATTTTACAGATTTGAAAATTGTTATCTGACTAAATAAAATATTTTAATGTTTTATCTAACCCTGTTGTAAGATCCAGATTACATTCTCTACTACTAAAAAAAAAGTAGTATGGACAAGAAATTGGACCTCTCCAGACTCACGGATGAGGAGGCAAAGCACGTGTGGGAGGTGATCCAGAGAGACTTCGAACTGAGGAAGACGGAGGAAATGAGGCTTGGGTGGGTTTGATAAATTCTACATAAGTGTTTAGTATTCATACAGCATTTAATTTCTCTGACAGCCCTTCTCTTTTCTTTAAATCTCTGATTAGGGTGTGTTAACTCAATAATAGGCTGTAGTGCATTCCATGGTAAGACAATGAAGGTGATGTACAAGCAGGTCAATCCTTTCTACGAAATAGTGAGAGCAGCTCAGTGCTGAACCCATTCCCATGATGATAATCACCAAACAGTCACAAGGTCGGTGTGCTCCACAGCTCTGCTTGAAAAAAAAAAAAGAAAGAAAAAGAAAAAGAAAAAAAACAAGGTGGTGTGAGAAGATTTTTGTTCTCTTTATAAAAAGTTTTCAACCAGGACTTTTGTTTTAAAGTGGTGTAATCAGAGATATAATCCAAATTCCAAAGTGGTGTACTGGTTAGTAGGTCCAACTCACAGCAAGAAAGCTCTGGGTTCGAGTCCTGTGCCTGGCCATGTGGGCTGTGAGCTGTTCAGGGTGTTCCATAGCATTATCCAGAGTCTGCCGAGATAGACTACAGCCTTCCCATGACCCTAGTAAAATTAAATGGTCCAACAAATGAATGAAGAAATAAATGACAATGCATGCAGGGCTGGTACGGTAGCAATGTGATTAGCAATTTTGCCTCATTGCAAGAAGGACCTGGGCTTAAGTCCCATGTCCAACAAGGGCATCCCTGTGTTCTCCCTGGGCTTGTGTAGGTTTACTCCAGGTGCTCTAGTTTCCTCCTACAGTTCAAGGATATGCACATTAGGCTGATTGGGTTATACTGGTATTCCAGTTAGGTGTGAGTGTGAATAGATGCATGTGGGGGGGGGGGGGGGGGGTTTGATGGTCTTGAGCTGTTTAGGGTGTACTCCACCTTTGTGCAATGTCAGCTGGGTTAGGCACCAGCCTTCCTGTAACCCTAACAGAGGAAAGAAAATTTCAGAAATTAAATATTTTGAGCTATGTTTCTCATAACATGCTAATACAGATTGGAGAAATATTTGGAGCAGCAATCATATAAAGATACAGATAATGACCCAGCCCAGTATAACCCCCACCCTACCCCAACTCTGGCTTCTCCAGGGAGTTAAAGACTAAGATTGAGAAGGAGGACACAAAGCGAGAGCTCCTGTGCTCTCAGTCCAGCCTCACTGCTTCCCACTGCATCCGTTGCCTGCAGCCCTTCAAATTTCTGATGAACAGCAGACGCAAGTGTCTGGACTGTCTTTTCTACGTCTGCAAGACCTGCAGCCGCTACAATACAAAGGAGCACGGCTGGGTGTGTGACCCATGTCGAATGTCCAGGTTAGGCTCATCCCTTTTGAATAGAGTGTTAGTAACATAATCTTGACATTAAATATTGACCTCTTGCTTATATAGGGTACTGAAAATTGGAACCCTGGGCTGGTATCATGACAACATACGCTCTCGCTTCAAGCGGTTCGGCAGCGCCAAAGTGATGAGGTCGCTCTACAAGAGATTAAACGAAGAGGGTGAGTGCTATATAAAGCATTCTGATAGCCTGCTGTATTTAAATAATTCTCCTGCATGATCACATTTTCCACTGAACGTACTAAACCAACATAATCACATAACTTGTATTGAGGAGATTCAAGTGTCTTGTCTAACACTAATAAAATAAAGGTTGTTTTTGGACATATGATGCATTGCATATTGCCATAATGGTCGGTCATATGACCTGGAGGAGGAGTCTTGTGAATTCCTCAAGCAGTCTCATCAAAGTAATGACCAACTCCTCAAACCGGACCCCTCATCTCTGTTTTCATTGTCAGAGAGTATGAATTAGGTTATTGACTCGTTTCTTGTGAGAGCCAGAGGGTGTGATGTCATCACAGATCACATGTTGTTCTTGGTGTCTGAACACATTCTGTTGAAGTTATTTATGACCATGCTGCATGGAACCGATTGTGAAGGTCTAAAGTGACCCGTTCACTTCCCGGGTATATTAAATAAGTAAGAAATACAGTGTTGCCAAGCTGCTTGATCTTATTAGGGTCGCAGGAAGGCTGGAGCCTATCTTTGTCGACACTGGGCGATGGCAGGGTATACCCTAAATAGCTCACCAGTCCACCGCAGGGCAACACTCACACATAACCATTCACACTCTCATCAACACCTAGAGACAATAGTGACTGTTGTTATTTCATGCTACCGGGTGATTTTTCAGACAATTTCAAACTTTCAAAGGCTTTTTTCTAAGACAGTATCAATGTCACTTACGACCTTGTGTTGCTCATGAGATGAAATTGACTGTGGGAAGAAACCAGAGTACCTGGAAGAAACCCACATAAGCATGGTAAGAACATGCAATCTTAAGCCCGGGACTAGAACCCAGAAACTTCTTGCTGTAAGGCAGCTGTGCTAACCACTACACTATGCTAACCCTGTCTGCGATCATTATGATTATATATATATATATATATATACATATAAAATGACCTGTTCTTCGGGGATAAACAGTTTATTGCTATAGACTTATAGCAATATCAGAATGATATTTATTTCTTAGATCATTAATGTCCTATTGATGAATAGTACAACCAGGTGGCGTTCATAAAAAGCCTTCTCTTTTTATACTTTAATTCTGGTATTCCAGCAGCTACCATAATTCTAAGAAGAGATTAGCATTAATTTTATTTTGCTTTGTTTGTCCAGGTCGTCGTGACAATGAAGTGCAATCCATGTCTGATGTCCACAGTGAGTTGGTGCTTGAACAATTCAGACCAAAGAGCAGTTGTTCATCCATGAGAGTGACACAATTAGAAAGGAATTATGTACCATTTAATTCACCTGAGTGATTTACTGCATGATATTTATTGTTAGATGTTTACAATGGCCATGACGATGAGAATTTGGATGCAATGGAAGCTCAACGGTATAAGCAGGTAAATCACTGCCTGTTTTAAAAAATATATCTTAAGGCAAACACAAGACACTGTAAATGAGTGGAAATAAAGAACCTACAAACCTCCGTTTAGGCTCGCACTAAAACAAAGCAAACTATAACATAAAGGGGACCTGTGGTGAAACTATCCCTTATGACATCATCAACTCCGTCCGGCAACATCAGTCCATGGTCATTTTTAAAATGGTGTGCAAGTGCTATGACTCTATGACCAGAGAGATGTTGTCTTTCTGTTCGCCTGCTCATCAGGCTCAAGCCTGATATTGACAAGAAACCGTTAGATTGGCCGGACTACGTCACTGACCCATGTAACATAACATTACTTACTGGCTTGATTTAAGCTCCACACAAAACAAGCACAGAAATGCCAGAAAAGCATTTCTTTTTGTTACTAAATGAATTGATGACAGGAAAGCCAAGTTGGAAAAATGTTACCTGCACAAACCAGTTTGGATTTACAGTCATGCTCATCTCTGTAGCATTATTACTAGTTCATGCCACTTGCTGGAAACAATGACAGCTGTTGGTTCATCACCCACTAGTAATGCATGAGATAAAATGAGCAGATTTGTGCCTTTTTTGATCATTAGTAAAATTAAAATTAATAATATGCACAAATGATCTCGCATGGGTCCACCAACTGTGGAAGGGGCTATAGGGATCAGGTGCAGTGTTAGCGAGGTAGTAGCTGAAGGTGTGGGTTCTGGCAGACCAATCCTCGTCTACTGATTCTGGCTTTTTGCGACATGGAATATCACCTCTCTGGCTGGGAACAAGCTTGAGCTGGTGAGCAGGGTTGAAAGATACTGACTTGATATAGTCGGGTTCACCTCAACACATTTGCGCTCTGGAACCACCCATCTCAAGAGGGGCTGGGCCTTGTTTCATTCTGGAGTTGCTCATGGGGAGAGATGGTAAGCCTGTGTGGGAATCTGCATTACCCCCCTTCTTGGTGCCCACATGTTGGGATTTTCCCAGTTGATGAAAGGGTAACCTCCCTCTGCCTCATGGTGTGGGGACAGGTCCCAATTCCTGTTTGTGCTTATGCACCAAATGACAGTTGAGAGTACCCACCCATTTTGGAGTGCCTAGGGGGTGTGCTAGAGAGTGCTCCCCCTAGGGACTCCCTGGTCATCATGAGTGACTTCAATAACTATGTGGACAATGACAGTGTGACCTGGAAGGGTGTAATTGGTAGGTACGACCTCTAGGATCTGGACTCGAATTGTGTTTTGTTGTTGGAGTTCTGTGCTTGTCCATCACGAACACCACATTTGAACATAAGGGTGTCCAAAAGTGCCCAGGATACCCTAGGCTGCAGTTCAATGATCAACTTTGCAGTCATTTCATCGGACATGAAGCCGCAAGTTTTGGACACCTGGATAAAGGGAGGATCTGAGCTGTCAACCGCTCACCACCTGATAGTGAGTCAGGCTGCTCTCCAGACCTGGAAGACCAGGCAGACAAGGCGTTGTAGTTAGGGTCACCTATGAATGTTTTGTGGCGTCTCCTGTCAGAAGGGCCTTCAAGTCCCACCTCGAGTCCAGCTACAACCACATCCGAATGGAAGCCGGGACATGAATGGGAAGTCTGAATGGGCCATGTTCTGTGTCTCCATTATTGAGGCAGCAGCCCAGAGTTGTGGCCAGAAGTGGACGAGTACCAACAGGCCAAACGTTCTGCAGTCTGGACTTTTGCTGAGGCAAAATCTGAGTGTGTGTGTTTGTGTGAGGATTTTGGTCAGGGCCTAGAGAAAGGCTGGCCTCAAAAATGTTCTGGACCACTATCCAATCCTTCAGATAGGGGAAGCAGTACTCCACAAATGACTGGGAATGTTGTCAGGAGGTGGGTGTAATGCTTTGAGGACCTCCTCAATCCCACCAACACACTCTCTATGGAAAAGGAAGAGCCTGGGGGTTCAAGCGGGGACCTGCCCATTACTGGGGTGGAGGTGACCAAGGTAGTTCAAATGATCCTCCTTCCTGGTCAGGCTTCGGGAGTGGATAAGATCCACTATGAATACCTCATCTGGATGTTATAGGACTGTCTTAGTTGACACATCTCTGCAACATCATGTAGTCAACGGGGGCTGTACCTCTGGATTGGCAAAGGTGGTAATCTGCCATTTTAAAGAAGTTAAAGAAGGAGATAGGCAGGTGTGTTCAACTATCGTGGAATCACACTCCTTAGCCAAGCCAGGAAAATCTATGCTAGGAGTACTGGAGAGGAGGGTCTGACTGATGGTTGAACCTCAGATTCAGGAGGAACAATATGGTTTTCTTCCAGGCTGCAGCACTCTTGACCAGCTCTATAGTCTCTACAGGATCCTGGAGATGGCATGGGAGTTCCCATCCATCGAGTTTTTGACTTTCCTATAACACATGACCACGACCAATTTGGGAGAGGCAAAGGCACACACACACACACACACACACACACACACACACACACACACACACACACACACACACACACACACACACACACCCTCCGTAACATATAATTCTTGCCACCTGCCTCTTTTTGAACTGTGGTGTATGCGTACTTTGGGGTGGTCTAACACATTCAGAGGGAAAGCGCTATCCAGCTTCTCATAGGAATGAGCACACAGTGAGGGACTGGCGATTGTTGTGAGTGACAGGGAGGTGAGCGTATGCCGTCCCTCCCTCCAATCAGAGCTCAGCCAATTGGGTCTCATGGACTCCCGTCTATGGGTGACTGCTGCATTAACCTGGATTCAAACTTGTGATTTCTGGCTTAAAGGACACACAGCTTGTCAATGCACCAGTCAGGAGCCGACTTTACTTTCTTGTCTCTAAAACATTGTAATGTTCCAATAATGCGAACCACAGCAAACATTTCATGCAAAATGATCTTGTTTTTTTATGGAAATATGGTATATTTAATTGTCGTGATTGCATGACATGGTGGTGTAATGGTTAGCATGTCCACCTCACAGTAAAAAGGTCCTGGGTTTGAGTCCTGAGCTTCAGAGGGGTATTTCCGTGTAGAGTGTATATGTTCTTCCTCTGCTTGTGTGGGTTTCTTTCAGGTGCTCCAGTTTCATCCCACAGTCCAAAACGATGCACATTAGGCTAATTGGCTGTTCCAAATTGCCCCCTAGGTATGAAATTAGGCGTGAGTAGTTGTGTACCAGTTGGAACTGTGATGGGGTGATAAGCTGTACAGGTTGTACTCCTTATCGTACACCTTCGCCCAATGTTTGCTGGAATAGGTGCCAATCTATTGTTGTAAAAGGACAGTGGTTATTGAAAATACCTGATTTATTAAACAAATACATTAAATTCTTTGTGCTTTGTCCTCACACACAAATACACTCTCATCAAGTTACGAAAGACAAAACGTCTCCTCTCTGTCCATCCTATGGATCTGGAAATAGATGAGTACGGCAGCCATTCCCGGAGACATTCTGTGCAGGCAAGAGTGCTTTTTAATTAATATTTTCTCCAATTGTGGACATTATAGTCTAATTTATGATCTACTGTACTTTCTTACCGTTTCCATCCAGTATATACAGGATGAGCGTGGAATGCAAAGGAATGATTTGGACTATAATGCTGACCCCTACCAACAACATCAGCACCGCATGAATAGGAGGAAAAGTCTGGATCGTTTCTCACGACAAGGTCAATGAAAAGTCTCACACACAGACACACACACACACACACACACACACACTCTCTCTCTTTCTCTCTCTCTCTCTTGCTCCCCCCCTCTCTCTTTTTCTCTCTCTTTCACACACACTCTCTCTCTTTCTCTCTCTCTCCCTCTCTCCCTCTCTCTTGCTCCCCCCCTCTCTCTCTCTTTCTC
>CM045730.1:10852500-10877500 GCA_024760905.1 Plotosus lineatus | reverse complement strand
CTATTCTTTCTTTGGGCTAATTTGGAATCACTAATTCGCTTAATGTGTATGTTTTTGAGTGTGGGAGGAAACTAAGGGTACACAGAGGAAAGCCACACAAGCATGTGAAGTACATGCAAAAACTCCACAGAGAAATGCCTTCACAGAGTCCAGGACTCAAACCCAGATGACCACTGCGCCACCACGCCGCCTGAAAACTGACAAGGTTTTAAATTTTAAATTTTGCTGCAAATACTGCCATCAATGCCATTGTGCTTATGCTGGCGTTACTTCATGGGCAATTACAAAGATTGAAAATTGCTGGAACATTGCTGGTGAGCGAGGAACAGAGCTCTTGTTTTTAAAAGATAACAACTAACACTGAGTATCTCTGTTTGACATCACGGAAATGTTTCTCCTTGACCGGACCGCTAGCGCTGGCCGTAAACACAAGATTTTTACGAGATTATTATTATTTCTGTTCATTTTCTGTAACCACTTAATCCTAATTAGGATCACGGGGAGGCTGGCGCCCATCCCAGCCGACTCTGGGGAAGGGCAGAGTACACCTCTCTGGACAGCTCGCCAGGCCATCGCAGGGCAGAAACACGCTGACAGCTGTGCAGCTACTCTTGTTGAAAGGCAGCAATGGTTCTTTTATATGAACCTCACACCACAGGCAGTGAGAGACATGGTTGGCCTTTGATAACCCAGTTAGTGCACTGGGGGAACAGTGACAACTCATGGAGAGTGGGGCTTGAACCCCCAATCTTAGGATCATTGATCCAGCACCTTTACCACCAGGCCACCACTGCCCCAGTCACCAGGCCATCACTACCGCAGTGACGTTTCCTCTCGGTTTCCTCTATTATTATTATTATTATTATTATTATTATTATTATTATTATTATTATACTTTTTGGAAAACTATTACATCATAGTGTGCTGATTAATATACTTCTGATTAGCTGGCCTTCCCTTACTGACCCCCACATGCACAATTGATCTCTGCCCATCCCAGTCAGCCTCCCAGCACACTGAGTGTGGAGCTTTCAGGCGACCAACCAGAGTAAAGTTTCCCCAGAGATTGTAAAGATTATAAATGGAACGAGGACGCCGAAACAGGCCATGCAGCACACATACTCAGATTCAGTTTCAGGGGGAGGTGCATCACTAAGCAGCTTCCTGAAGATTGGATTATAAATCCACTGATGTCAAATAATGATTTGAAAAATAATGGTTTGGAATCAGGTGGCCCGTGGTAAGGTGCTGGATCACTGATCGCAAGGTCGTGGGTTCAAGCTCCATTATCAATGGGTTGTCAGTGCTGTGCAGGTAACTGGGTTATCACAGGCCAGCCATGTCTCTCACTGTCTGTGGTGAGAGGATCATGTAAATGAACCATTGCTGACTTTCATCAAAGAGGAGCTGCATAGCCTGCGATAGCCTAGCGAGCTGTCCAGGGTGTACCCTTCCCTCATGCAGAGTCGGCTGAGATGGGCACTAGCCTTTCAGTGACCCTAATTAGGATCAAGTGGTTTCGAAAAAGAATGAATGAATGAATTGAAATCGTGAGTTATATCTGATCTTGAAATATCGCTGTGGGTGCACTAGCATGGCCCCTGTAGTGGCGCATAGCATTTAATATAATAAACAAACAATAACTAAACATGAAATGAATGAACACACCACATTAACGTGAAAATTACTTGTTAAGTATATAACGGATATTTCAAAATAAACATGGAATGGTGTCCGGGTGGATTTTTTCCTTTAAAGCACCAAACACGATTTTCTCGTTATTTTACGCTAATTAGAAAGATGTACATTTCCATTAATGGCAGTCCATTAGTAAGGTTAATAGACCCTCTGCCCCCACCCACCCACCCACCCACCCACCCACCACACCCCTCCCCACCACACCCCCTCCCCCCATGAAATATTAATATCGTCTCATCTCAGCTAATTGCTGTTCCCTTTACATGGCTTTCAGAGATCCACCGCAGCGGCTCTCTGTGACATCACAACCGAGGTTCTAAGAACCATTAATGCTACAGAAAATGCTATGAGCGAGTTGACCCCCTCAAACCCTAATGACAGACCGCAGTTAGCAGGCGCAGACGTAAAGCAAGCTGATGCTGCTTACAGGGAGCTTGAGGAAAATGTAAGCCTACAGATATTCTGCAAACATACAGTCATGGCATGTTATCATCCGTATTCTGACTTTGGTCATCAGTATGAATCACTAGAAGTTACTTTAGCGCCATTGGTGGTGTCGCGGTATGTCCGCCTCTCAGCATAAAGGACACGGGTTCAAGTCCTGGATTCGGCGAGGACGTTTCTGTGTGGTGTTTTGCACGGGTTTCCTCCAGGTGCCTTGTTTTCCTCGTACAGTCCAAAGACATGCATGTTAGGCTAGCTGGCTGTTTCAAATTGCCCCTAGGTGTGACTGTGAATAGTTGTGTGTTGGCTCTGTGATGGTCGGGCTGTTCGGTGTGTACCCTGTCTTCATCTGGTGTGTCAGCTGAGATAGGCTCCAGCCTCCCTGTGACATTGAAGGGATCAAACGGTTCAGCAAATGAGTGAGAGGAGAATTTATTGAATGACTCAGCGCTCAGTGAAGGAACGCCAGCGGTTTATAGGTCCGTGGAAGGCGGTTCTAATGTGATCACGACAGCAATGAGTGCAGCGTCATACACCTGATGAGAAGCCATGACTTTTGCTACTTCTGTGAAAATAAGTAAATAAAAATGTACAGAGTATAACTACTCAACTACAGTACAGTATATCCAATCCCTGTCGATAGCGCTGTGGCGTCGTGCTTAGCACATCTGCCCAGGCGAAAAGGTCCTGGGTTCGAGTTCAAGGTGTTTTCGTGTGGTCGTTTGCATGTTCTCTCCATGCGTGTCTGAGTTTCCTCTGGGTACTCTAGTTTTCTCCGACAGTCAAAAAGACATGCACGTTAAGCTAAGCTTTTGCAAATTTTGTGGGGCAGCCATGGCCTAATGGATAGAGCAGGTAGCTTTGGGACCAAAAGGTCACTGGTTCGATTCCCAAACCAGATGGAAAAATGTGTGGCACCCTCCCTTCCTGGCAGTGCTGGTCTGGTGGTAAAGGTGCAGGATCATTGATCCTAAAGTTGGCGGTTCAAGTCCAACTCTCGATGGGTTGTCACTGCCCCCCTCCCCCTCCCCCCTAGTGCAGCTAACTGGGTTGTCAAAGGCCGGCCACGTCTCTTTCTGTCTATGGCGTGAGGCATGTAAAAGAACCATTGCTGACTTTCGACAAGAGTAGCTGCTGCATAGCCATCAGCGTGTTTCCGCCCTGCGATGACCTGGCAAGCTGTACAGGTTGTACTCTACCATTGGCTAGGATGGGCACCAGCCTCTGCATGACCCTAATTAGGATTAAGCGGTTACAGAAGATAGATGAATGAATGATTCTAAATTGCCCCTAGGCATGACAGATAGTGTGGATGGATGGATGGATGGATGTGTGTCGAGTGTGTGGGGCCGATGGCGTAGTGTTTAGGGTGCTGTGCTCATGATCGGGAGGTTGTGTGTTCAAATCCCAGTTAGACCCCCACTATGCTAAGACCCCTGGGCAAGGTCTCAATCACAAGTGTACCTCTGTTCACCCAGCAGTATAAATGGGTCCAGTAAAAATATACTGGGAAGGTAACCTGTGATGGACTAGCATCCCGTCCAGGAGGAGATGAACACCTGGTCGCTTCACGCTACGGAAACCGGGAATAAGCACCGGCCTGATGAGCCACTAGGCTCAGGTGTAGAAATCCCAACAGACTTTACCTTACGTGTGTCAAGTCTGTGATGGTCTGGAGAGCTATTCAGTTTGTGCCCCGTCTTTGCCCAGTGTCGGCTGCAATAGGCCTCATGCTCCCCGTGACCCTGATAGGATTACTCAGTGCGGTAAATGAGTGAGGGAGTGACTGAGTAAAGGTGTTTATTGTTTTTGTGACTCAGTCTTTATAATCTGCCCTTTCCAAAACACTCTCTGCTCTCTTTTAGGTGTATCTGGCAGCAGGGAAGTCATTCAGCATGGAGAGAAAGTTAAGGCAGATCGAAGCGGGTGCGAGGAACCATTACACTAGCCCTATCACAGACTCCGAACTCTCGGAGATGGAGGATCAGCTTGCAGCAGCTGTTGCTATAGTGCAGAACACAGAGAGTGAGGTAAGGTGTTTGGAATACACCTGCTACTCGTACTCGAATACAGTATAGGAAAGTTATGTTTCCTGTTTTATTTTATTTTTTTTTAAACTGGAATCTTATAATAAAGTTATGCGTATTTTTTCTTGTCAGGTCTCGGACATTGAGAATAAAATCGCTGCTCTTAGTGCATCAGGACTATCGATAGAAAAAGCCAAGAAACAAGTAAGGTCATGTTTATTTGATGCAACACTCATTCACTTATGTGTCAAACATCCTACATAATTTCCGGAGAGGCCGGAGCCTATCTCAGCCAATACTGTTCGGAGGCACTGTGCACCCTGAACAGCTCAACAGACCATCGCAGGGCACACACATACACGCAATTATTCACACTTACATCAAGAAACAAGCTGGAACAGCTGGCAAGTGTAATGTCTTTGGACTGTTGGGAGGAAACCAGAGTACCTGGAGGAAACCCACACAATCACAGGGAGAGCATGCAGACTCCACATAGAAACACCCAAGCCCGGAGAACTCAAACCCAAAACCTTCAAGCAATATCCACTTGGAATAATGAACAATTTTTGAACGAGATGATCATTCAACTTATCCCATGGCAATGATGCAATACCAAAAGAATCTTTGATAGCTTTCCACCAATCAGAAGCAAGAAAATATCTGGAATGAATTTCTTCAAAGAGCACGTCGTTCCCGTGTAGTAAAAACTAATCTGAATAATCTTAGTCTCACTCTGACTCATCTCAGTAGGGTCATGGGGAGGCTGGAGCCTATCACAGCTGACACGGGTTGATGGCACAGTACACCTTGAACTGCTCACTAGTCTATCGCCGTCCCAACACACACACACACATAACCATCCACATTCACATCTAGGCACAAGTTGGAACAGCTTAATGTGCATGTCTTTGGACTGTGGGAGGAAACCGGAGTACCTGGAGGAAACCCACGCAATCGCGGCGAGAACATGTAAACTCCACATTGTATGATCCTTACCGGGTCTGGGACTCAAATCAAGGACCTTCCTGCTTTGAGGCAGATGTGGTATTATTGTAGGAATATTAGATGTGGATTATTCTAATATAATTATGATTAGAATAGTTTATTGACATAACATGAAGGAGCTGTTACATCATGGTATCTTTTTTAACCTGCATCCTAAACATGATTTTTTTTTTCTATCTTTGTAGGCATCAAGTATACAAAAAAGAAGAAAGTTCTAAAGTATCCTCATGAACAGAGTACATTTTAGATTCTGAAGGGAGATCCACTGTTAACATTTCTTTATTAGTCACTTCCTCCAGCTTTTATTCACACCACTGCATTAACAAGCCTGCTTTCCACTCCACAAGACTGTTCCTCTACCGTTCCTTTAACCCACAGGACTTCCTTTACTTCTTCTTTAACCCACGGGACTGTTCCTCTACTGTTCCTTTAACCCACAGGACTGTCTTCTACTGTCCCTTTAACCCACAGGACTGTTCCTCTACGGTTACTTTAATTCACAGGAATGGTCTTTTACTGTTCTTTTGACCCACGGGAAGTGTTCTGCTTCTGTTCCTTTAACCCACAGGAAGTGTTCCTCTACCGTTCCTTTAACCTACAGGACTTCCTTTACTTCTTCTTTAACCCACGGGACTGTTCCTCTACTGTTCCTTTAACCCACAGGACTGTCTTCTACTGTCCCTTTAACCAACAGGACTGTTCCTCTACGGTTACTTTAATTCACAGGAATGGTCTTTTACTGTTCTTTTGACCCACGGGAAGTGTTCTGCTTCTGTTCCTTTAACCCACAGGAAGTGTTCCTCTACTGTTCGTTTAACCCAGTTGACTGTTCCACTGATGTCCTTTAACCCACAGGACTGTTCCTCTACTGTTCCTTTTACCCACAGGACTGTATACTACTGTTCTTTTAACCCGCAGGACTGTCCTCTACTGTTCCTTTAACTCACAGGACTGTCCCTCTACTGTTTCTTTAACCCACAGGACTGTTCCTTTACTTCTCCTTTAACCCACGGGACTGTTCCTCTACTGTTCCTTTAACCAACAGGACTGTTCCGCTACTGTTCCTTTAACCCACAGGACTGTCCGCTACTGTTCCTTTAACCCACAGGACTGTTTCGCCACTGTTCCTTTATCTCACAGGACTGTCCCTCTACTGTTCCTTTAACAGACAGGACTGTTCCTTTACTGCTCCTTTAACCCACAGGACTGTCCACTACTGTTCCTTTAACTTACAGGACTGTCCACTACTGTTCCTTTAACTTACAGAACTGTCCCTCTACTGTTCCTTTAACCCACAAGATTGTCCTCTACTGTTCCTTTAACCCACAGCACTGTTCCTCTACTGTTCCTTTAACCCACAGGACTGTTCCTTTATTGTTCTTTTAACCCACATAACAGTTCCTCTACTGTTACTTTTACATACTTGACTGTTCCTCCACTGCTTTTTTAATCCACGGGACTGTTCCTTTACTTCTCCTTTAACCCACGGGACTGTTCCTCTACTGTTCCTTTAACCAACAGGACTGTTCCTCTACTGTTCCTTTTACCCACTTGACTGTTCCGCTACTGTTCCTTTAACCCACAGAACTGTTTTGCAACTGTTCCTTTAACTCACAGGACTGTCCCTCTACTGTTCCTTTAACAGACAGGACTGTTCCTTTACTGCTCCTTTAACTCACAGGACTGTCCACTACTGTTCCTTTAACCCACAGGATTGTCCTCTACTGTTCCTTTAACCCACAGCACTGTTCCTCTACTGTTCCTTTAACCCACAGGACTGTTCCTTTACTGTTCTTTTAACCCACATAACAGTTCCTCTACTGTTACTTTTACATACTTGACTGTTCCTCCACTGCTTTTTTAACCAACGGGACTGTATCTCCACTGTTACTTTTACCAACAGGACTGTCCTCTACTGTTCCTTTAACTCACAGGACTGTTCCTCTACTGTTCCAGTTACTGTTCCTACACAATGATACTTTTCCTGTCTTTTTCACACATTTCCTGCAATATATGTATTTATAATTCAGTATATGTGCTTCTGAAATCCTGAAATAAAGGAAGTTATTAATCATTCCAGAAGTTTTTCTTTGGGAGAAAGTTTTCCTGTATTCCAATGAATTCCTATAAAACTGTCTTGAACTGATTGTTGCCTAAAATCCATGACTCATTTTCTCTCACTCATTTGTCAAACTGCTTTCATCCCACCTGGGTCACGGGAAGGCTAGTGCCTATCACAGCCAACACTGAGCAAAGGCAGCGTACATCCTGAACAGCTCACCAGACCACTGCAGGGTAACACAGACACACATAATCATGCACACTCGCCGGGAGGAAACCAGAGCACCTGGAGGAAACCCATACAAGCAAGAGGAGAGGATGCCAACTCGAAACCCAGGACCTCCTCACTGTGAGGCAGACGTGCTAACCACTGCGATTCCTTTCCTACGACGCTTAGTCATAATTAGAGTCACAGTGAGACTGGCGCCCTTTTCAGCTGACTCCGGTACACTTGGGACAGCTCACCAGGCCATCACAGAGCCAACTCTAACACAAACATCCACACTCACAAACACACACACGCAATCCCATAACCTTCCCTGTGTGGGGTTAATAGCTGAAAGGATACAAGTTATAAGTAACAAGTGTAATGTGCACCCAGCTCGCTAAACTGCAGTGTATGTTTATTGGAATGTTATCAAACTATTATTCATTCATCATTCATTCATTTTCTGAACCACTTAATCCTAATTAGGGTTGCTGGGAGGCTGATGCCCATCTCAGTCTATTCTGGGCGAGAGCAGAGTACACCCTGGACAGCTCACCGGGCCATCGCAGGGCAGAAACACGCTGACGACTATGCAGCTCCTCTTGACGAAAGTCAGCAATGGCGCTCCTGCATGAACCTCCCACCATAGACAGTGAGAGACATGGCCAGCCTTTGATACAAAGTTAGCTGCACTAGGGGACAGGACTGACAACCCGGTGACACTGGGGCTCGAACCCCCGACTTTGGTGTTGGTAATTCAGCACCTTATCACCAGGCCTAATATTATTATTATTATTATTATTATTATTATTATTATTATTATCGTTGTTGTTGTTGTTGTTTATTCTTGCACATGCTAATAGTTGGGTAAATGTTCTCCTGCAACCTTTTTCAGGGAAGCCTCATGGGATTCTGCATGTGATGGTGGACAAATTAAAATTGTTCTATGAGTCAGTCATCATGACCATCTTGATCACATCACACACACAGTGCTAACCACTTCGTCCCATGAGCAACACAAATCACCAGATAATCATTTTCTCTCGTTTTTCAGAGTGATTATAGTAAAATGAATGTGCATGAAATAACAACACTGACTTTTTCACTTTTATATCACTTTTATTTGTGTCCCTCCGACCTTGTGTTGCCCATGGAACAACTTAGTCATCATGCCACCAAAGGTCTTGGTATTTCCTGTCCCTATTTCCTGTAATTTAAACAGTCTTCTCAGCTGGTTTATTCACTTGATGGAGGCCATTTTGGTTTCTATCATGGGATAGATCTGCCAACTTGATTGGTTGAGAAATTAAAAGCTACCCGATGCATCAGCTACCTGAAGCTCATTCTTTACTGCAGTGATTATGCAATCAAAAGCTTAAAGTTCATTTCAAAATATTTTTGCCTGTGCAGTATAACCGAGTCATCAGATTAATTTATTGTAGTTGTGCAACATGAACGCATGAGGGCGCCAAAACTCTATTTGGACAATGAGCACTCAGTTACCTTATTAGGGTCGAGCGAAGGCAGAAGCCTATCTGAGCCAACGCTTTGTGAAGGCAGGCTACACCTTGAACGACTCTCAGGACCATCGCAGGGCAACACAAACGTAACCATTTACCCTCACTTCCACACTGAGGTGCAATTTGAAGCATCCATATAGTCGAATGTGTATGCTTTTGGCCTGTAAGAGGAAGCCAGGGACTCGAACACAGGACCTTCTTTCTGTGAGAAGGGGTGGAGCTAACCATGATGTTACCATGCAGCTAGCTATCCCCAAAATACTGAATGATGTCATTAAATCCAAAATGTGCTCCTGCAAAACATTAATTTTAGGGTGTGCATGTTTATAGAATCATATTATTTCTTTCGCCCGCGAACTATACAGTACAGGTATATCCTTTATTCGGGTCGTGGGGAGGTTGGAGCCCATCACAGCCGGGTGCAGGTACACTCTGAATACCTCATCAGTCCAATCGCATAGCCACATTATTATTGTTAATACTCATATATCAGCAGGGTGTTTACACATTTTCTATCCACTCTACATAGATAAAGGTGACACGGTGGCCTAGTGGATTGCACAGCCAACTCACAGCAAGAAGGTCCTGGGTTTGAGTCTCAGACTCAGTTTCCTCGAGGTACACAGGTTTTCGCGTAAGCCCAAAATGCATTTCAGGTTAAGTTTCTGTTCCAGATTGCTGGAATGTGTCGTTGTAAGTGCGAATGGTTGTGTGTGTGTGTGTGTGTGTGTGTGTGTGTGTGTGTGTGTGTGTGTGTATGGCTCTGCAATGGTCTGGCCAGCTCTTCTGGGTATACCTGTCCCTTGTCTAGTGTCGGCTGAGTAAGGTTCTCGCAACCCTGTGACCCTGGTAGGATGAAGCAGTTCAGCAAATGAGTCAATGAATGTATGTAGCCAGCGTAGTTCTGTGGTTTGTAGAAACAGAGAGAAGACGCACTGCATCTTCATTTAACCCATCAAAGTAAACACACACACACACACACACACACACACACACACACACACACACACACACACACACACACACACACACGGAGCAGTGGGACAGAAACATTGGGGCGCCCGGAAAGCAATTGGTGCTCAAGGGCACATTAGCCATGAAGTTGGAGGAAGGAAAGGTGTAGCCCACTCCTCCACCACCACACATTTTTTTCTCCTGGTTTGGGACTCAACCCAGCAACCTTTCTGTCCCAAAGCCGCCTCTCTAACCATTAGGTTGCAGGTACTCCTGCATATGGAGTGTTAATGTAGAAGAGGATGAAGTGTAATCTTGCTGTGAGGATCGGTAAACTCACTCACGGATTGGCCGAAGTACTGACTCCCATTTCGGTCACAAGGAGACTGGAGCCTGTTTCAGCCAAAAAAGGTACACCCTGTACAGCACAGCACAGCAGGTGTTGAAAACCTGGACAGTGAATTAGTCTAACCTGGCGGAAACTCATGGAAGCAAAACAAGGGCACACACACTGAAGACTTTATCCTACCAGGCTCCCGGGCAGGGTGGAGCCAAGGTGCAAATCCATCAAACCACCAACAAACCTAATGTGCATGCTGTTCCATTGGCAGAGGAAACCTGAGTATCTAGTGGAGACCACACAAGTGAGCAGAGAACAAGGACAGAAACCAGCCGAGTCTGGGACTTGGACCCAAACCCTTCTCAACCGAGCCTGGGACTCGAACCCAAGACCTTGCTGTGAGGCAGATGTGCGAACTACCAGATCAGCAAGTCAGCTGGAGAACAGGAGAAAAGGCTGGTTCTTTGTAGCTCCACCTACATCCAGGAGCACTGGACTGAAACGCCATTGGTCAGGAAGCATCCAGCAGCTGGAACTGAAAACCGATTGGTTCGCAACCCCGGAAGGAATGCGTCGCGTCTCATCACCCGTTGTTTGTCCTTCGGGCTTTGGCGTGTCTTAAAAATAAATGAAAACTTTTCTCTTTTTTTCCCTCCCGCGCAGGTTTTCTTTATTTATTTGCATTCGAATGCCCAGGGTGGGGTGGAGGGGGTGCGGAGGGGCGGGGCGGGGGTATCACTTGGGGTGTGCTGTCATGCTTTGTGCAGTGTGTTGCTAGTGTGCCGGATTCGAGAGGTGTCAGTATATCGTGCCTGGCGGTTCTGATCCCAGTGAGGCGGGTTTGACAGAGCAACAAGCTCCTGGATGAGCCGCGGTCGCGCTGCTGCTGCTGCTGCTGCTGCTATGTGGACTCAACTCGAAGATCCAGTACGGGGTTGTGTTCTCACCGGAAGGGAATGGTTCTGGACATTTCTTTTCAAATAGCTCCAGGCCATTATATTGGACCCTGCGCCGAGGATTCTGTGCTTATAGCATGTTGTAACCCGTCCATTCTGTGATATATACATCTATATTATAGCTGTCAATCATCAGCATCATCATCATCATCACCATCTGATCATAATATAAAAGAGTAGAGTAATAATAATAATAGAATAAATGATGGGAACTCAGGTGACGGGGAGGAAAAGAATCCCGAACCGGGAGAAAGTGTCGGCGGAGGATGATGCTCTGAACCAGATCGCTCGAGAGGTGAGTGTGGATCTTGTATAGAAATGACACGTAAGCTGGGTCGTGGTACTGTGATGGGATGTGATGGGATGTGATCTGATATGATGTGGAGCAGTGCCGTATTGCGCCAACCTCTGAAACACACCTAATAATAATAACAATAATAATAATAATAATAATAATAATGACACCACCACCACCACCAACAACAACAACAACAACAACATAATAATAATAATAATAATATATTGATGATTTATTATAATATCTATAATTAGACTAATGTGATGATCCTGATGCGTTTGCCCTCTTTTAATTCCCATAATACCCCTGATGAGTTATTATAAGGAGCTGTAATGTGATCGATGATTAAACACGCTCTTATTATTCGCGTTAATGATCATAGGGCGCTGTTGTGACCCACGTGACCTGCGCGCATACACGCGCTTCTGGGACATTTCAGTAATAAAAATGATCAAACGGATCAATTGCCCCTCTCCCGGTGTATTGTGAACGCAGGACACGTTCAGAGATCATGTTTTGAGATTTGTGAGAAGTATCAAGCCACATTTTCCCGAGATTCCGCGAGATTAGTGACGTCAGACGATCTGCGTCACACCCGGTTTGTGAGGTGTGCGCGTCACCGCAGGATCATGCCGGTTTTATTTGCGCTGGAGTTTCTACCGGAAATAAAATTATGATGGATACTGCACAGATAAATAAACTTATATAATCTTTTGGTAATATCTATACGGAAGATATTAAACACCAGTGTTTAACTGGCTCGTGCACGCGCGGGCGGGGAAAAGGGGGCGGGGCTCCTTAACCAGGATTGGAGTCAGAATATCTGTGAAAAGGGGCGATACCGTGTGTAGTGGTAATTTAATGTCGACCACACAACAAGAGGTTCGAGACCCAAGCTCTGCAAGGACGGTTCTGGGTGGAGTGTCCTCCTGGTGCTCTGGTTTCCTCCTACAGGCCAAAGACATGAAAATAATTCTAATTGGCTATTCCAAGCTTCCTCTGAGGGCAGTGGTGGCCTGGTGTTAAAGGTGCTGGATCCCTGATCCTTAAGGTTAGGGGTTCAAGTCCCACTCTCAACGGGTTGTCACTGTCCCCCCAGTGCTCAAACTGGGTTATCAAAGGCCGGCCATGTCTCTCACTGTCTATGGTGTGAGGTTCAGCAGGTAAAAGAACCATTGCTGACAACAGTAGCTGCCTAGCCGCCAGATGTGTTTATGCCCTGCGATGGCCTGGTGAGCCATCCAGGGTGTACTTTACCCTCACCCAGAGTTGGCTGAGATAGGTGCCAGCCTCCCCGTGACCCTAATTAGGATTAAGCAGTTACAGAAAATGAATTATTTATTTCCTCCTCAGACTGATGTCATTTTCTTTTTCTACTTATTTAAACTTATATGTTGCACAGAACACGGCACCGTGCTGTAGTGGTTAGCACATCCGCCTCGCAACAAGAAGGTCCTGGGTTCGATTCCCAGCTGTGGAGTTTGCATGTTCTCCCTGTGCTTGCATGGGTTTACTCCCACAGTCCAAAAAAATGCACAGTGGGTTAATCGGCTGTTCCAAATCTCCCCTAGGTATGAATGTTCGTGTGAGTTTTGGACCTGCAATGGCCCAATCAAAACCTGAGTGGAGAACCCAACAAAGGAGCTACTTTAGAACCAGTATCGCTTCATGAATCTAATAGACTTCCAATGTCGAGTTCAGGACCTTCTTGCTGTAAAGCAGACCTGCTAATGGGGTGCAGTTGTTTGTAAAGAATTTAGGTCGGGGTTTATGTTGAAAACTTGCACCCACCTGACCTGTTTTACAGCACAATCTGTATCTCGCAATCTGAAAACTGTTGTCTTGCTAAGTTATCGATCTATGTGATGGTAAATATGATGGCGTTGATTATGGTATTAGCATGAAAGTTAAAGCTTTAGCGATGTTTGATGAGGTGGAGCGGGAGATGGATGTTGAACAGGACTCGAGCGACACAAGAATCGCTGGGCCACTGAGATGGACGCAAAATCGCTTGTTTTTTTACAGTTTATGGACATGAAAAGAAAAATGTGTTGGGCAACTTGGTGTATGCTGGCATCTGTCAATCAACGGTGTCTTTAAGCTTTGATTGGTTATCACTCAAATTGCATTGCACAAATGATCTTCTCAGTTGTTCTCCTACCTGCCCACTTTGCTGTGCTTGAGAAAAGTTTGCCTTGGCATTCGCTGACTTTACACGGTCACATGATGTTTGTTGCTTCCTTTGTGGATGTACGTTAAGTCTGAAATGCACTGTATCAAGTATCACGTATTGTAGGTAATGCAGGAATTTAAAAACATGGGTTGTAATAGATTTGGCAATCACACAATACAAACAAAATTAGTTCTGACATCATCGCAACATAAAAATATTATTATTGTTCTCTTTCATTCATTTTCTGAATCGCTCAATCCTAATTGTGAGCCACTCCACCGAAAGTAGGCTCTTGTGTCCAAAAATGAAAAATTAGATTTTTACACAGTCAGATAGAGGAGGTCCAAAGCTGCAAAATGCAGCAAAAAAGTTTGTCAATACCTTGAAAACTGACCGAGCTATGCCATTTCTTGTGTCAGCATTCAGCTAAAAGTTTCAAAAGACGTTTTAGAGAAAAATGAACACAAAGATTGTACTTCTTCCAACATCATTAGTCGTTAGCAACCAAACATTTTTATGCACCTCAGCCATATAAACTTTTAGAAAACATGTCTAGGAAGAGTTTTATGAAGAGATGATAAGAGAAATCATCCTCCTTTTAATCGGACACGCCCTTTTTTAGTCCATCAGTTACCATGGTAACCCCCAAAAAATTACTATTTTTTTTCCATTTCTGTTTATTCCAATAAGATCAGTATGTATCTTTTTGACCATTATATAAAGGTTCAAATGCCTTCAAATGATACTGATTGAAAAAAAACACTGTCCGGTTCAAACAATCACACTGAAATGAAGAAAACTATATAACAAAACTCTCTGATCTCTTTATACAAGTAAGCTTCATCAACTCTGCCCTCAGCATTATCATCTTCATCTATATCCTGATCAGCAGAAAGGATCACATGTTCTTCAATAATACTACTCATCACACTTTTATTAACATATGCCTCTTCTTCATCAACAACAAAATCAAAATCTTCACAGCTGGCATCATCGTCATCAACAGTTTGTTCATACGTAAAAGGAATGAAACATTTAATTATTTGTCAGGTCTTGACCAATTTTCGTACAGAACTAAACAACCCATGATCCAGCATGTCCAGTCCAGACAATATTACACACAAATCAAATAATCAAAAAAATTCCATAATCAAATTTTGCATGCAGAGAAAAATACTCACCGGCGAAGTAATCTTCAACAATGCCAAGCATTCCGGCATCTTCAAAGCCGAATTCTCGCGTCGAATTTAACATCTATACTAATGCTGCTGGACATCACAGATGACATTTCACTCTCCTTTTCCAGAAATTGTGTATTCACAATCTTATAAATAAACTTAATGACTGTTATTGAAGAGAAAGTCGAAGATAAGTTCCGCATGACTAGAGTCAGAAAGTAAACCTGAAGTTAACGTGCGACGGGCACTGCGCATGTACAAGCCCAAGCTGACCAATCAGTGTGTTTGTTTCAGATCTTCCTTAGCAACTAGCCTGCATTGTTTACGAGCATATCGTCTTCATAATCTTTATTTTATTTGCTGAAACAGTATTTTAATATCAAAACATATACTTCACGGCCGTTCTTCTGGTGTATGGATTATATTATGTCTTGTACTGAACTCGGTGAATAATTGCAACGAAAACCAGTAAGTTTGCTACTGTTTTAATCTAGTTTTATGAGGGTACTCGTCAGAAAAATGGAAAAAAGAGACATTTTTAGTGAGTTTTAGTCAAGTTCACGTGAGCAGGTAATAGTTGAATACTTGTTTGAATAGTTTATGCAAAAATCCGAATTTCAATAAGAATGTACCATTTTTACTTTTCTGGCCTTTATCTCAAAAGTGGTCTGTGCGACAAGCGCCTACTTTCGGTGGAGTGCCTCACAATTAGGGTCACAAGGGAATTGGTGCCCATCTCAGCCGAGTCTTGTCGAGGACAGGGTACACCTTGGGCAAATCACCAGGTCATCGCTGGGGTGACACTCACACAAACATTTAAACTCACATTCAGACCTTGGGGCAATTTGGAACAGCCAGTTACAAACTGTGCATGTTTTTGGACTGTGGGAGGAAACTGGAGTTCCCAGAGGAAATCCACACAGGAACGAGGAGAACATGCAAATTCTACACAGAATCGAACCCAAGACCTTCTTGCTGTAAGGTGGACGCACTAACCAGTACGTAACCTAAGGTAGTCTGTTTGGAGTTTACACCCGAGCCAATTGGTCATCAGGCCGGTGCTCATCTCTGGTTTCCGTAGCGTGAAGCGACTAACTGAGATTTGAACATACAACCTCCAGATCATGAGCGCAGCACCCTAACCACTATGCCACCAGCCCAACATAGTGCACCAATGCAATGTCCAACCTTATTATTGTCACTGGGCTTTTTATACCCGAGCTAAGTGGCTCATCAGGCCAGTGCTTATTCTCAGTTTTTGTAGCGAGAAGTGACCAGGAGGTCAACTCCTCCTGGATAGGACGCTAGTCCATCACCAGCTACCTTCCAAGTATATTTTTACTGGTACCCATTTATACTGCTGGGTGAACAGAGGCACACTTGTGGTTAAGACCTTACCCAGGGGTTTTCGCACAGTGGGGGTCTAACTGGGATTTGAACACACAACCTCCCGATCATGAGCGCAGCACCCTAACGACTACACCACCGGCCCCACTATTATTGTCATGTTATTGGAAAATACTGGTTATGATCATTGTTACTGAAACAAAACCCACAAAGCCGCTGTAGCCTGAATTTCCCAAAGTTCTGTCGCACAGCTCAACATGTTTAGTTCTGTCCTGAAAAAAACGAGTAAATAGCATGATGGAAGTAACACAGATTTTTTTTCCTACAGCTTCACTGAATACCTTACAGCATTTTTTTTGTTCTAACGCCTCCTCTGGGAATGGTCACGAGGTGCACAGATTGGGGATCTAGAGTTTTATGAGGACACACAACACCAGAGGCCTGCAAGCCACTGTTCATTCTCAGTCTTTTTATTCAGTAGTCCCCTGGATTCTCGTCGATACTGAAGGGTTAGTTATCCCGTTAAAACTTTGTGAACTTTAACAAAAACAGCATATTGTGAACAAGTTGCAATACAGTGTTGTCTAAAGCAAAAAACTTTCTGTGTGGATCTGGCATTGAGGAAATGATTTCCAGATGTAGTCCATTAACTTTAAAGGTCACGGCATGTCAGGAGAATCACGGGCAACATCAGCATGTTCCCATGTTAGCGGGAGATTGATTATGTAAGATACCACACATGAAAGAACTCAATAATCACCCAGTCACTTACTCATTTGTTGAACACATCATCTTTCTGAGGTCGCTGTCTCAGCCAATATTGGGCAAAGGTGGGGTACACCTTGATCAGCTACCCAGATCATCACAGGGCGAACACACACAAACACACACACTCACAGGCACAACTATTCAAAATCACTCACATTTACACTTGGGGCGAATTCGGAACAGCCAGTTAGCCTAATGTGCATGTTTTTGGACCAGGAGAACCCCACGCAAACACAAGGAGAACATGTAAACTATGCAAGAAGGCCCTTGATAAGCCTAGGACGAACCCACAACCTTCTTGTTGAAAAGCGGATATGCTAACCACTGCCGCTAATAATAATGAAATACTGTATATAGTTTTGCAGCAAGCCCTTATTTGTCATTTCCTCAGTCATCTATCCTACTTTGAACCAAAAGTTCTTCTGGTCTGCCATCTTTGCCAGTTGTCTCAATTCTTTTATTTTTTCCATGATACTATATGAGAGCAGTCTTCCTGGAAGAGCTGCAGATTAGCATATAAATAATTCACTCACTCTGAGTAATTTGCCGAACCATTGAATCTTTGTCGGGTCACAGGGAGGCTAGAGCCTGTATCAGACAACACTGGGTTAAGGTGGGGTTACTGCCTAAACAGCTTGTCAGAACATCAAAGGGCAACACACACACATTCACATTCACACCTAAGAGCAATTTGGAACGCTCCAATATCCTAATGTGCATGCCTTTGGACTGTGGTGTGGGGGGTACCGGAGTACCCAGAGGAAACTCAGTCAAGCTTGGGGGGGGGCGCGCAAACTCCACACAGAAATGCCCTCACAGAGCCCGGGACTCAAACCTAAGACCTTTTTTGCTGTGAAGCCGATGTGCTAACCTGCCGCTGATATGTGGTTAGACACCATTAAGCAGCGGGTCAGCTGTGCTACCGTGATCATAATTGGACATTGTTGTACTTGATGCGTCAGAGGCTCTAATGTCTAATTTCTCCTAAGTTCTATGCTCCTTACATTGATTTGTCTTTTATTTCAATGCTTATTGGTTGGAGAGATTAAGAGGCAGAGATGAGATGCAAATGAGGGAAACAAGGATGCAGTTTAAAACCATTTCCATGCAGGCCAACGTTGGTGGTTTGTGGGTTGAGTTCAACTGGTTAATTCAGAAAACACATATTTGTGCAGGTTGGGTGGGGCGGGCAGGCTGCTAGCTTGTTAATGTCATGTTAAAGACCACAAAAGACTCACTCTTAGTTGGCCTTGTAATACTGAGCCCTTTTGTGTTGCTAACGAATGTTTAGACCTGTCTTTGCTTCTATTTTTTTTTTTTTTTTTTTTTGTTCCTTTGATATTCTGTACTCTTGGTTGTATTTTCTTGCTATTGTTAGCATATTTATTGCCCGTATTTACATCCATCATCTCTCTCTCTCTCTCTCTCTCTCTCTCTCGCTCTCTCTCTCTCTCTCCATTTGTGTGTTGCAAGAGATCCTGACAGCAATAGAATTGATTCAGACATGATCAAGAAAATATAAGGCACTGCCGAAAGGCGGAGCCGCCAGTACTGTTGATATCTCTATTGATTTGTGTCTGAGGCTGGAGTGATAAGAATAGTGCATCTTCTTTCTGAGTCAGCTTCAGTCCTTGAGAAAAATAAATAAATTAACCTCCCCTGTGATTTCTTCTCACTGCCTTTCACTTATTTCCCTCTTTATTTATATTACCTGTCTTGTTAGTTTAATTATCCGTCTAACGAGTTAATGTTCCGTGTTCCTGTTTATGATTGGTGTTGTTACTTCGCAGTTTTTCTGCCTATCTGAGTTAGATTGTTAAAACAACAACAACAAATATTCTGGTTTAGGAGATTCATGTTTTTGAAAAATTTAAGAATTGTTTTTTATTGGTGGCACAGCCGGGCTTAGCTCCAATTTTGCCACTGTTTGAAATGCCACAGTTCTATTTATTTATTTATTTATTCATTCATTCATTTATATTATTGTCCTTATTTTGCTCTGGTTCTCCAAGGATATCATAGCGAAAATGTTTGTCAACAAAATGTTTTGGGATACACATCTCATATACAAAAGCCTATAATTTTTAAATGGAATGATACAATTATGTATATAATACATTCATTTTCTGTATCCGTTTAATCCTAATTAGGGTCGTGGGGAGGCTGGCGCCCATCCCAGCCGACTCTGGGCGAGGGAAGAGTACACCTTGGACAGCTCGCCAGGCCATTGCAGGGCAGAAACACGCTGACGATTATGCAGCTACTCTTGTCGTAAGTCAGCAAAGGTTCTTTTACATGAACCTCACACCATAGACAGTGAGAGACATGACCGGCCTTTGATAGCCCAGTTAGTGCACTGGGGGGGACAGTGACAACCTGTTGAGAGCGGGGCTTGAACTCCCAACCTTAGGATCAGTGATCTAATACATTTACCACCAGGCCACCACTGCCCACATCTTTTTCTTCTTCTTTTCCTTTCGGCTTTTCCTTTCCGGGATCGCCACAGCGAATCAGCTGCCTCCATCTCACCCTATCCTCTGCATCTTCTACTCTTACTCCAACTACCTTCATGTTATCCTTCACCACATCCATAAATCTTCTCTTTGGTCTTCCTCTAGGCCTTTTGCCTGGTAGTTCCAACCTCAGCATCCTACTACCAATATATTCACTATCTCTCCTCACCACATGTCCAAACCATCTCAATGTAGCCTCTCTGACTTTGTCTCCAAAACTGCTTACATATGCTGTCCCTCTGATGTACTCATTCCTGATCCTATCCATCCTCGTTACTCCCAAAGAGAACCTCAACATTTTCATCTCTGCTACCTCCAGCTCTGCCTCCTGTCTTTTCCCCAGTGCCACTGTTTCTAAACTATAAAACATCGCTGGCCTCAACACCATCTTGTACACTTTTCCTTTTATTCTTGCCGATAGCTTCCTATCACACATCACACCGGACACTTTTCTCCAACCATTCCAACCTGCCTGCACATGCTTCTTCACCTCTTTTCCACACTCTCCATTGCTCTGGATTGTTGGCCTTAAGTACTTAAAATCCTCCACCTTCTTTATCTCTACTCCCTGTAACCTCACCATTCCTCTTGGGTCCTTCTTGTTCACACACATGTATTCTGTCTTACTGAGGCTAACCTTCATTCCTCTCCTTTCCAAGGCATACCTCCACCGCTATAAATTTTCCTTCACTTGTTCTCTGCTCTCACTACAGATCACAATGTTGTCTGCAAACATCATAGTCCATGGAAATTCTTGTCTAACCTCGTCTGTCAGCCTGTCCATCACCACAGCAAACAAGAAGGGGCTCAGAGCTGACCCTTGATGCAGTCCCACCTCCACCTTAAACTCTTCTGTCACACCGACAGCACACCTCACCACTGTCTTACATCTCTCATACATGTCCTGCACCACTGTAACTTATTTCTCTGCCACTCCAGACTTCCTCATGCAATACCACAGTTCTTCTCTCAGCACCCTGTCATATGCTTTCTCCAGATCCACAAAGGCACAATGCAGCTCCCTGTGGCCTTCTCTGTACTTCTCTATTAACATCCTCAAAGCAAACAATGCATTTGTGGTGCTCTTTCTTGGCATAAAACCAAACTCTTGCTCACAAATGCTGACCTCTGCCCTTAGTCTGGCTGCCACTATTCTTTCCCATAACTTTCTCGTATGGCTCATCAACTTTATCCCTCTGTAGTTGTCACAACTCTGCACGTCTCCCTTGTTCTTAAAAATGGGCACAAGCACACTTCTCCTCCATTCCTCCGGCACTCTCTCACTCTCTAAGACCTTGTTGAATATTCTAGTCAGAAAATCTACTGCTACCTCTCCTAGGCACTTCCATACCTCCACCAGTATGTCATCAGGACCAACTGCCTTTCCACACTTCATCCTCTTCAATGCCCTCCTCACTTCTCCCTTACTAATCTTTGCTACTTCCTGGTCCTCACCGGTCACCTCTTCTACTCTTGTTATCTCTCATTTTCCTCATTCATGAGCTATTCAAAGTACTCGTTCCATCTTCCCAGCACACTTCTGTCATCAGTCAATACGTTTTCCACTCTGTCCTTAATCACTCTAACTTGCTGCACGTCCTTTCGATCTCTATTTCTCTGCTGGGCCAACCTGTATAAATCATTTTCTCCCTCCTTACTGTCCAGCCTATCATACAAGTCATAACCACTGCCCACAGATATAATACATATATTGTATTACAGGGATCCCTCACTTTCCACGGTTAATTGGGACCGAGATCCCCATGGAACCATTGAAATCCACGAAGTAGGATCACACCCCCCACCCCTCCGACTGCCGTATACGTACATGTATATGTGCATATAACATCAGTAAATACATATTCAATGTTATAAATGCTTATAATAACAATTCTTCTTCTATTTTCGGCTTTTTCCCTTTTCTCGGGAGTCGTCACAGCGAATCATTTGATTTGCAAATTTGATCAATTAAACATTAAAAAGTAACATAAGATGTCAATCAAATATAAATACAAACGCTCCCCAAATTACCAACATTCGTTTTGCCAACATCCTGAGACTGAGGTCGGAAGTGAAAGTGAAATGAAATTGAAAAAGTAGAAACAGAAATGGAATAAAATCTATAGAAAAATATATCATAAATATAAGTATGAAATATGATTAAACATTATCCTGGGGTACACTTAATACTAGGCTCCAGCAGAGGGGGGCATGGCTGACAGGTGCTTTACACCTGAGGTCTGGGATGAGAAGCAGAACCATACATTTCTGAACTCCTGCCAAAAGTTTCAAAGAAGAAACAAATTGACTCCAGTATTGTAATGAACTGGATAAGAGTGAAACTCTCTTTAAATCTGATCAGATCCACTGTGCTATGCATTAGAGGAACCAGGAGTTTAAACATGGGACATACTAATAATGTACAGATGATTATGGAGAGAGAGAGAGAGAGAGAGAGAGATCATAAAAAGTACAAACTCATATAGGTTACTCATACAAGGTTTAAACATAATTTCCCCTCTAAAGAATGCCCTGTAACAACTTACAAACAAAAGAACAGCCGTCCTGAACCTAACTCGTTACTAAGCTGGGGAGCGTCTGTACACACACACATACAGATGGTATTGTATGAGAAGAAGACGGCACACATACGTGTGTCCAGTCCACAATGTGTCCAGTTTTGATGTAAGATTCTGGGTTGTGTTTTTGTTTTGTGTTTATTTATGGGTTTTTTTGTTGTTTTTTTTTGCATAATTGGCCATGTTTTTGTGACATTTTCCATAACTTTTCCCCCTATTCTTCCTTAATTTCCTTATTTTTTAATTCAATTAATGTTTATTTATTTATTTATTTATTTAAAAAAACACGATGCACTGAAGATCCCTGTATTAATCTAAGTAAACATCTTATTTCCAGTGTTCTGGTACAGATCTGTCGTAAATGTTTGGTAGACTGGGAATGACTTGAAAGGAAATAAGTAATTCTGTTTTTCAAGACTATTCACTCTACATTAATGTAACAGCTCCTGAGTCATGGTTTGTTTTTGGTAAATGACCGCAAGCAATGTTTTGTGTCTCATTAGTTAAAGAAGAACTCTATTGTGAAGCACATTAAATATAAAAGGTAAAACTCCATTGGGCTTTTTACATCTGAGCCATAGTGGCTCATTGGACCAGTGCTTATTCCTGATTTCCACAGCATGAAGCAACTAGGAGTACAACTCCTCCTGGATGGAACGCTAGTCCATCGCAGGTTACCTTCTCAGTATATTTTATTGGTACCCATTTATACTGCTGGGTGAACAGAGGCACACTTGTAATTCAGACCTTGTCCAGGGGTCTTAGCACAGTGGGGGTCTAACTGGGATGTGAACACACAACCTCCTGATCATGAGCGCAGCACCCTCAACACTACGCCACTGGCCCCTATTAAATATGCTCATATATAAATGTTTATGAGGTCCTTAGCAGTTCTGGTGCAACTTGCTGAGCGAGGGCTGTATTTTCTTTGTTTTTGTGAGTAGTCATTGTGTTGTGCAAATGTCACACCCTACACAGGAATGTTGCGCAATCTTAAATATAAACAATAATTTATTATTTTTTTTACAGGGCAAGAGCCTTTAATTACCAGTGACATTCAACACCATGCTAATAAAAAAATTCAATATATAAACTATAAATACACTCAGAGTGCAAACCTCTGCCAGTCTGGAAAAAATAACAACATACACAGCACCACATGCTTGACCTGCTACAATATCACATGCATTCTCTTTGACAGTCTTAAACAATCACCATATGCTAACATAGCCACTTCTGAGGGAGTAAGATGCTGGAATGTCAGGTACTTGAGCAGCAACAATAACAGTATACGGGTAGTAAACTAGCATATCAAATATAAACTAGTGACCCTCTGAATAAAATAAAATTAGGCACAAATATTAGATAGGTGTTCACATCAGTACATGTTCACAGGGCTGGTGACATTCCAGTTAGACCCAAACTGTGCTAAAACCTCTGGGCAAGGTTATATATAAATTGATTTAGGGGTGTTTTATGAGATACGACAATGGTATTTATGGATGTATAGTACAGTACAAGCGTCCCACATCAAACGTCACTGTAACAACTTACGTTCACTTTCAACTTACGTCTGGCCGTCCGGAACCAATTAAAAACGTAAGTCGGGGAGTGTCTGTATATTTATGTGTGTGTGTGTGTGTGTATACAGTGATACCTCTGCTCACGAACATAATTGGTTCCCAGAAAGTGTGTGTGAGGCGAAAAGTTCGTCTTCCGAACATTTATTTCCCATAAGAAACCATTAAAATGAGAATAATCCGTTCCCAGGTCCCCATAAAACATAATTTTCTACTAAATAAGCCTTAAAACTACACAAAAATATACCTTATTTTATGTATAATAAATGTCTATTGTATTGTAATTAAAGAAATAAACTGTACTGTATAATAAAGTCGTTTTATTTACCTTTGTGATGGTAGTTGATGGCTTGATGGAATGGAGTGGGAGGAGGAGGGAGGGAGGGAGGGACTTACTGTTTGGAAGGAGAGTTTGGAAACGCCTACTGTTTGGAAACACGCATAGCCACACACGCCCCCTTAATAGCTTGCTTGTTCTTAGGATGGTGGTAGACTTAGCGTACTGGTACTGGGGCGCTGAGTCACACAAGCACACCTCGTTCGTGTTTTCAATGATCTCCGCCTGTGGTGGGGTCTTTTCGATCCCATAATAGCAAAGTACACTCAATATGGTCCAAAATGTCTAGCAAACACAAACCACTTCCGCATTCAAAGAAAGGGGTGATGAACTGTGACGCCCGTGGCGTCGTCAGCTTCTCGTGGCCGCCACCGTGGCGCTGTTCGACCGCGTGGTTTGGTTCGTCCGCCGAAAAGTAGTTCGTCAGCCGAGACTATATTTTCGCGAATTTAAAGTTCTTGAGGCGAAAAGTTCGTGAGCTTAAGCGTTCGTCAGCCGAGGTTTGACTGTACTGTGTTTTTATATATACAGTAAAACCTCCGCTGACGAACGCTTAAGCTCACGAACTTTTCGCCTCAAGAACATTAAATTTGCGAGCATATTGTCTCTGCTGACGAACTAGTTTTCGGCGGACGAATCAAACCACGCGGTCGAACAGCGCCACGGTGGCGGCCACGAGAAGCTGACGACGCCACGGGCGTCACAGTTCGCCACCCCTTTCTTTGAATGCGGAAGTGGTTTGTGTTTGCTGGACATTTTGGACCATATTGAGTGTACTTTTGCTATTATGGGACCGAAAAGACCCCACCACAGGCGGAGATCATTGAAAAACACGAACGAGGTGTGCGCTTGTGACTCAGCGTCCCAGTACCAGTACGCTAAGTCTACCACCATCCTTAAGAACAAGGAAGCTATTAAGGGTGCGTGTGGCTAAGGGTGTTTCCAAACAGTAGGCGTTTCCAAACACTCCTTCCAAACAGTAAGTCCCTCCTCCCTCCTCCTCCCACTCCATTC
>CM045730.1:10742500-10847500 GCA_024760905.1 Plotosus lineatus | reverse complement strand
TGTTTAACATTTATTCTGACATAATGACCGTACTAGCTCACTTCTACCGACATCCCTCAGCCCATTTACTATTTAGAGCAATCTGGGGATATACAGGACTAAAGGTGTAGCTCGGATGTCTCCGAGACACCAGTGGTGGGCTGCAATACAAACTTAAACCTAACCCACTCACGTGTTAGTCAGTGAAAAGCTTGAATTTAATTTTTAAGCAGAATAATAATTTCGGATTGATTTGTTGTTTATGTCTCGTTCAAAGAAAAGCTTTCCTTTATGAAACACTGATGATGTCATTGACGCTTTATGATGTTTTAACACAGAGCCACTTCTTCCTCTTGCATTCTTCCACTCATCTCTCGAACTGCTTAAATCGCACTATGCTGGTGTCCATGTCAGCCAGCACTGTGCAAAGGTGGGGTACACCCTGAAAACCTCAACAGACCATTGCAGGCCAACACAACCATTCACATTCACACCTAGTGGAGAATTCATTCATTCATTAATTTTCTGTAACCGCTTAATCCTAATGAGGGTCGCGGGAAGGCTGGCGCCCATCCCAGCCAACTCCGGAAAAGGGCAGAGTACACCCTGGACAGCGCGCCATGCCATCGCAGAGTCAGCATTGATTCTTTTACATGAACCTCACACCATAGACAGTGAGAGACATGGCCAGCCTTTGATAACCAAGTTAGCTGCAGGTGACAAATGGAGCTTGTGAGACAAAGCACGGCTTATCCGGGTTTCTGATCTTTCAAGTGGGCAAGTGCATATGCGCCCTTGAAAGATCAAGCTCCGTGTGTCATTTGCAACAAATGCCTCACATTCAAGAGGGAAGGACTTAAGAAGCGTGCTTTAATTGAGGTGAGCATGCGGTTTGTGTTTATAGGGAGTAGATGACATTGCTTAATTCAAGTATGAACTGCATTCAGTCCAAACAGCTCAGTCACGCCCCTCAGCCAGAGCGGGGAGAAAGCAGACACACACAAACATTCTAAACATTAACTTAGGCACTGTGCTGGAATAATAATTGAAAAATACTTTAATAGTCCAGCTTTACAACAGTTCAGATGATTATTCCTCTTCAGGCTCTTCAGAGGAAACTGTCGTTTCTTCAGAAGAAAGTCATTTCTTCAGAAGAGACGGCACTTAGCGGGCGTTTGAGTGGCATCATAGAGCTTAACTGGATAATATATTATACATACAAAATGAAAATATATACATACTGTATATATGTATATGCTTATATATATATATAAGCATGCTGTATAATGTTTATATATTTTATTAATAAATATCAGTACAAAATTAAAAAGTATTTCTTAATCATTACTACATTTTACTACATTAACAGTGTATTAATGAGTAAGACTGTCTATAGAATGTGTTTAAGAAGCATATTTTAGTGCATGTAATAGATACATGGGGTTTTACTCCCAGGTACAGAACTCGTGGATTATCTTCATTTGCGGGCGGGGTCGGAACCAAACCCCTGCGAATAACGAGGGCCTACTGTACATGTACACTGCAGTTGAACTACAACATCAATTCCATGAAATCTTGGGACACTGCATAAACTGTAAATAAAATCAATGCAGTGACGTGCAAATCTCAAACATCGTAATTTATTTATAATAGAAAACTACAAACGTGTCACATGAAGAATACAAAGTCAAACGGTTTACTATTTCATAAGAAATATGAGCTCATTTTGAATTTAATGGCAAAAAAACATGATTATAAATTCTGAAAAAAAAAAAAAAAAAAAAAAAATCAGGTGATACCAAAACACAACCAGCTGGAGGAACATTTTGCAACTAATTTGGCTGCTGAGCAACAGGTCAGTCACAACATGGTATAAAAACATCTGGCCAGAAGAAACCAGTTTCAGAATAATGTTCTTTGAGGTATAATCTCATCATCCGTAGTACATCATATCATCAAAAGATTCTGAGAAAAGTCTGACAACTTGGTCTTGCTTGGGTTTTCTCAGGGTTCTCTGGTTTCCTCCGACATTCAAAATGCTCATTAGGTGAACTGACTGTTCCAAATTTCCCCAAGGTGTGAGTGTGAATGGCTGTGTGTATGTTGGCCCTGTGATGGTCTGTCGAGATGTTCAGAGTGAACCCGGCCTTCAGCCAATGTTGGCTAAGGTATGCACCAGTTTCCCCACGACCCCAGTAATCAAGCTGATAATCAAGCTGATCTTTGGGCTCTCAGGGAGTACAGTTAAAAACAGGCATGATTCTGTTATGGAAATCTCTGCTTGCGCTCAGGAGTACTTCCAAAAATCATACTATGTTTGTTCGTATGTATTTATATTGCCAATCAAGTTGGGCTGTTTGCTTTTTTTTTTTAAACTACATTATAGAAATACTATATTGTAAATCCGGATGTTGCAAACAGACGTACAAGGCTGCAGATTGGTACCTTTACAACACACTACTGGTCCTGGTTCTCCAGTTTGATCCTAAGGTTGTGCTACTCTCTGTGCGAAGTCTAACAATTGTCGCTCTCGGTTCTCTGGTTTCATCCCTCTTTGCAAAATATGAAGATATGTGTACTCTCATCACTCATATTTTCCAAACTGGTGTGTGTTTGAGTAGCAATTGAAATGTTTACCAAAGTGTCCATAATATTTATCAGTGGTGGAATTCAGTGTTTTTGTGAATCAAGAGCTATGAGACGTTCACAGAAGCTCTCGGTCTGTTTTTATAAATAACTTTGAAAATTTTGGTATTCTTCTACACGCCCAGCATTCGTGGCCTGAGGTAGGAAAATTCAAATGCCAACAAAATGCACGGAGTTTAAGACACAGAACTAAAACACCACAAAATGCTTTATTTCGTTCATGTTAAACTTTCCTTGGATGAGAACCCTTGTACAGTCTGAAGGTTTTCAAATATTGGAGACCAAACATCGATGAGAGCTGAAACTTTAACCAGTGCAAATTGTGGGGAGATTTTCTTAAATTCGGACATTTGGCGTGGAACGACTCAGTGGTGTTCTGATAGGTGCTGGATAAATGACCTCTACCAGGATAATGTGATTAATGAATAGATAGATTAACCTTTCTGTTCCAACACAACACCAAGGCAGAATAATAATGAGAAACAAATGTGTGAATATCACTGGGGCAAATAAGGACAGTACTAATTACCATCAACGAACCACATATAATTGTCAATTACCCTTCTATAGAAGAAATTTCATAATGTTTAAGTGAGATATGTTGGGCCGGTGGCGTAGTGGTTAGGGTGCTGCGCTCATGGTCGGGAGGTTGTGAGTTCAAATCCCACTGAGACCCTCACTGTGCTAAGACCCCTGGGCAAGGTCTCAACCACAAGTGTGCCTCTGTTCACCCAGCAGTATAAATGGGGACCAGTAAAGATATACCGGGAAGGTAACCTGCGATGGACTCGCGTCCCATCCAGGGGAAGTTGAACTCTTGGTCGCTTCACGCTATGGAAACCGGGGATAAGCACCGGCCTGATGAGCCACGAGGCTTGAGTGTAAAAACCCAAGAGACTTACCTAAGTGAGATATACAGTCTAGAGATATAAAGTGGAGCTATTATAAGGAAAAATATTTTTTATTTGATAATATATGCATTACAAACAATATAGACATTTTCCAATTAAATGTTTGCTGGTAGAAAGTTCTTTTTTATTTTTATTGTTTTTCTTAAAAAAGCTTTCTATTATAGCTGTTGTTGGCGATAATTTCATGGTAGTTGGTGAGAATTTGTTGGCAATTAACGGAAATAATGCATACTACCAAATAAAAAAATATTTTTACAGGTGTACCTCGGCTCACTTAGTTAATTGGTTCCAGGAGAGACGACTTAAGTCGAAAAACTACTTAAATCAAATTAGCTTGTCTCTAGGCTAGCCTGGGCTAGGCTACGCCAAATTTAAATTGGAGTTTTCGTAAGTAGAGGCACATTTTACATATAAAACGCATGATTCGTTTCAGGGCTCTCAAGACTACCCCACAACCCCTTTAAAAATGATAAAAGTACACCAACTTTGTCTGAATTATGTATGAAATATGTGTTAAAAGTAAAAGAAAATTATTTACTAAACCATTGAAATATTTTATTAACATATTAAACCATTTTATTAACATATTTATTAATGAAACCATTATTAAACATTTTTATTAATGCACAAACACACACACACAACACTGTCTCTCTCTCTCTCTCTCACTCTCTTTCTCTCTCTCACTCTCTCACACACACACACACACACACACACACACACACACAAAACACTGTCTCTCTATCTCTCTGTCCCACACACACACACACACACACACACACACACACAAAACTCTCTCTCTCTCTCTCTTTGAGTGCGTGCTCTGCTGAATGCGGGCTCCGCCCACACACAGCGTGCAGCTGACGGAGCTTTTGAGACAGGGTGTTGTATTTAAAGCAGAATTACCTGTTTGAAAGATCTGAGGTCCGGATTCAATCTTAACTTGCTTCCTCGAGAGATCAGAGGTCCGTATTCAATATTAACTTGCTTCCTTACAAGATCGGAGGTCTTGCGGCGCTGCCCACTTCTGTGTACAAAAATGCTTCGTGGCCGAACGCGGAGCTTTTGAGACGGGGCGCGGCTCATCCGGACCTCCTCAAATAAGCTGTAATGAGTACAGAACTCTCAAACCTCTCAAAACTCACGAACCAACAGTACATCTCTCCTTGCACGTGTGAAAAAACAAGCTTATGGGTACAGTACTATGAATATTTAGCTCCCTCCTGGCCAATAGGAGGCCAGCAGGGTGGGATGTTGGGAGACAGCCAATGAGAGAGCAACTCACATATTGTTTGATTTTTTTGAATGGCGCCATTTGGCACTTTTCAGAAGAAGAGGTTGTTTTGTATGCAGAGGGTGAAAATTTAGGATATATATATATATATATATATATATATATATATATATATATATATATATATATATATATATATATAATATTTAATATACTAAATATATATAATATATATATATATATATATATATACAGTAAAACCTCCGCTGACGAACGCTTAAGCTCACAAACTTTTCGCCTCAAGAACATTAAATTTGCGAGCATATAGTCTCTGCTGACGAACTAGTTTTCGGCGGACGAATCAAACCACGCGGTCGAACAGCGCCACGGTGGCGGCCACGAGAAGCTGACGCACGCTCATGGCGTCACAGTTCGTCACCCCCTTTCTTTGAGTGCGGAAGTGGTTTGTGTTTGATAGACATTTTGGACCATATTGAGTGTACTTTTGCTATTATGGGACCGAAAAAGACCCCACCACAGGCGGAGATCATTGAAAAACACGAACGAGGTGTGCGTTTGTGTGACTTAGCGTCCCAGTACCAGTACGCTAAGTCTACCATTGCTCCCATCTTTAAGAACAAGGAAGCTATTAAGGGTGCGTGTGTGGCTAAGGGTGTTTCCAAACAGTAGGCGTTTCCAAACTCTCCTTCCAAACAGTAAGTCCCTCCCTCCCTCCTCCTCCCACTCCATTCCATCAAGCCATCAACTACCATCACAAAGGTAAATAAAACGACTTTATTATACAGTACAGTTTATTTCTTTAATTACAATACAATTATGGCACATAATTGGCACACAATTATGGCACATAATAATAATAGCACATTTATTATACATAAAATAAGGTATATTTTTGTGTAGTTTTAAGGCTTATTTAGTAGAAAATTATGTTTTATGGGGACCTGGGAACGGATTATTCTCATTTTAATGGTTTCTTATGGGAAATAAATGTTCGGAAGACGAACTTTTCGCCTTACACACACTTTCTGGGAACCAATTATGTTCGTGAGCTGAGGTATCACTGTATATGATTATAATGATGTAAACTTTCTTTTCTTTTTTTTTTCATATATTTTTTGAAAACCAACGTATAATCGAGAACGACTTAACTCAAAATGACTTAAGTCGATGTATACCTGTATTTGTATTAACAGATAAAAAAAAAAAATAAAAAAAAAAAGATTATTTATATTAAAGCTGTACAGTAAATCCCTGCCCATTCATGGTTCACTGGTTGCGGCCCCGCATATTCGCAGATTAGTGGCAGCCCACTGGCACGTGTTTCAAATTTAGCCAATTGCTGAGAGCTTATGTTTCTCCCTCCTGCTGACTGGTTGTAGATGCTGTGTACACCTCTTTTTTTCTCCTTCGTGCACATGTCATCAATGTGATTGCTTGAATTGTAAATTCACGTTTTTTTTTCATGTGTTATTAATGATTATTTAAGCAATGCAGCCATGAGGTGGGGGGGGGCACTAACCAGTGTCTCTCCCCCTCATGCCGGTCCCAAGCCCGGAGAAATGCAGAGGGTTGTGTCAGGAAGGGCATCCGACGTAAAACCAATGCCAATTACTTAAAATGCAAATCAAAGTGCATACCTCCATACCGGATCGGTCGAGGTCTGGGTTAACAACGACCGCCATCAGTGCTGTCAATCAACAGGGTGCTGATGGAAATTGACTACTGTTGGTCGAAGACGCCGAAGAAAGGAGAGGTGGGAGGCGTGTCCGTGAGGGCAGAGAGAGAAGAGGAAAGGCCTGAGTCTAGACTGAGAGTGGGGACTTTGAATGTTGGAACTATGCACAGAAAAGGTAGAGAGCTGGTTGACATGATGCAGAGGAGGAAGGTGGACATACTGTGTGTTCAGGAGACCAGGTGGAAAGGTAGCAAAGCTAAAAGCTTAGGAGCAGGGTTTAAGCTATTTTATCACGGTGTGGATGGGAAGAGAAATGGAGTCGGAGTCATCTTGAAGGAGGAGTTTGTCAGGAATGTTCTAAAAGTGAAAAGAGTGTCAGACAGAGTGATGAATCTCAAGTTAGAAATTGAAGGTGTAATGCTCAATGTTGTTAGTGCTTATGCCCACAGGCAGGGTGTGAGCTAGAAGAGAAGGAGAGATTCTGGAGTGACTTAGATGAAGTGATGCAGAGTACCCCAGAGGTGAAAGAGTGGTCATAGGTGCAGACTTCAATGGACATGTTGGGGCAGGCAACAGAGGGGACGAGGAAGTGATGGGCAGGTTTGGTATCCAGGACAGGAACGCAGAAGGACAGATGTTGATAGATTTTGCAAAAAGGATGGAAATGGCTGTGGTGAATACTTTCTTTGAGAAGAAACAGGAGCATAGGGTGACTTATGAAAGCGGAGGTAGGCGCACACAGGTAGACTACATCTTGTGTAGGCGATGTAATTTGAAGGAAGTCAGTGACTGCAAAGTCATCGTGGGTGAGAGTGTTGCCAAACAGCATAGGATGGTGGTGTGCAGGATGACTCTGATGGTGAGAAAGGTGAAAAGGCAAAGGCAGAGCAGAAGACAAGGTGGTGGAAGCTGAAAAGGAAGAGTGTCGTGTTGTCTTCAAAGAGGAGTTGAAACAGGCTTTGGGTGGCCAGGAAGGGCTTCCAAATGACTGGACAACCACAGCAAATGTGATCAGGGACACAGGTAGGAGAGTACTTGGTGTGTCCTCTGGAAGGAAAGTAGATAAGGAGACTTGGTGGTGGAATGAGGAAGTGCAGGAGTGTGTACAAAGGAAGAGGTTAGCCAAGAAGAAGTGGGACATTGAGAGGACCAAGAGAGTAAACAGGAGTACAGGGAGACACAGCATAAGGCTTAGGAAAGTAGCAGTGGCTAAGGCCAAACAGAGGGCATATGATGACTTGTATGATAGGTTGATAGTAAAGAGGGAGAAAATGATCTATACAGGTTGGTACAGCAGAGAAATAGAGATGGGAAGGACGTGCAGGCAAGTTAGATTGATAAAGGACAGAGAGGGAACTCTATTGGACTAATGACAGAAGTGTGCTGGGAAGATGGAAAGAGTACTTTGAAGAGCTGATGAATGAGGAAAATGAGAGAGAAAAAAAAAGAGTAGAAGAGGTAACTATTGAGGAGCAGGATGTAGCAAAGATCAGTAAGGGTGAAGTGAGGAGGGCATTGAAGAGGATGAAGAATGGAAAGGCAGTTGGTCCTGATGATATACCTGTGGAGGTATGGAAGTGTCTAGAGAGGTAGCAGTAGATTTTCTGACAAGAACATTCAACACGGTACTAGAGAGTGAGCAGATGCCGGAGGAGTGGAGGAGAAGTGTGCTGGTGCCCATTTTTAAGAACAAGGGAGACGTGCAGAGTTGCAGCAACTACAGAGGGATAAAGTTGATGAGCCATACGATGAAGTTATGGGAAAGAATAGTGGAAGCTAGACTAAGGGCAGAGGTCAGCATTTGTGAACAACAGTTTGGTTTCATGCCAAGAAAGAGCACCACAGATGCAATGTTTGCCTTGAGGATGTTAATAGAGAAGTACAGAGAAGGTCAGAGGGAGCTACATTGTGCCTTTGTAGATCTGGAAAAAGCATATGACAGGGTGCCAAGAGAAGAACTGTGGTATTGCATGAGGAAGTCTGGAGTGGCAGAGAAGTATGTTAGAGTGGTGCAGGACATGTATGAGAGATGTAAGACAGTGGTGAGGTGTGCTGTCGGGGTGACCGATTTAATTCAAGGTTGAGGTGGGACTGCATCAAGGGTCAGCTCTGAGCCCCTTTCTTGTTTGCTATGGTAATGGACAGGCTGACAGACGAGGTGAGACAAGAATCTCCATGGACTATGATGTTTGCAGATGACATCGTGATCTGTAGTGAGAGCAGAGAACAAGTGCAGGAAAATCTAGAGAGGTGGAGGTATGCCCTGGAAAGGAGAGGAATGAAGGTTAGCCTCAGAAAATCAGAATACATGTGTGTGGAATGAGAAGGACCCAGGAGGAACGGGTGATGTTACAGGGAGCAGAGATAATAACGAAGGTGGAGGATTTTAAGTACTTAGGCTCAACAATCCAGAGCAATGGAGAGTGTGGAAAAGAGGTGAAGAAGCGTGCAGGCAGGCTGGAATGGTTGGAGAAAAGTATCCTGTGTGATGTGCGATAGGAGAGTTTCTCAGCAAGAATGAAGGGAAAAGTGTACAAGATGGTGGTGAGGCCAGCGATGTTGTATGGCTTAGAAACAGTGGCGCTGAGGAAAAGGCAGGAGGCAGAGCTGGAGGTAGCGGAGATGAAAATGTTGAGGTTCTCCCTGGGAGTAACGAGGATGGATAGGATCAGAAATGAGTATATCAGAGGGACAGCCCACGTAAGATGTTTTGGAGACAAAGTCAGAGAGGCGAGATTGAGATGGTTTGGACATGTACAGAGGAGGGATAGTGAGTATATTGGCAGTAGGATGCTGAGGTTGGAACTACCAGGCAGAAGGCCTCGAGGAAGACCGAAGAAGAGATTTATGGACGTGGTGAAGGAAGACATGAAGGTCGTTGGAGTCAGAAAAGAAGATGCGGAGGACAGGGTGAGGTGGAGGCGGATGATTTGCTGTGGCGACCCCTGAAGGGAGCAGCCGAAAGTAAAAGAAGATTAATGATTATTTAAGCCCTATGATGTCACTCAAACTTTCTGCATCTTCTCTAGCTTCTGGTAAGGAACCTAAGCTCTTTATTTATTCATAAATATTATCACAGTACAAAATTAAAACGTTTTTACTTAATCGTTGCTACATTTACCTGCATTATTACTGTATTAATGAGTAAGACTGGCTATAGAATGGGTTTAACAAACAGATTTTAGCGCACGTAATAGTCATACATAGGGTTTTAAAACCGCGTTAATAACTCACGGATTTCCAGGATCCGCGGGAAGGGACGGGACGCAACCCCTGTGACTAACGGGGGGGCTAGTACTGTATATTACTGTATATTTATACAATAATTTGTTGGTAGTTAATGGCAGTTGATAGTAATTAGCTAGAGTGAATGATAATGGTCCAAAAACTGGATCCACTTGCACCAATAACTTCGGAACTACTGTTGAAAAACAAAAGCAACGTTAAACCGCAGCCGTTCTATAACTGATCACTGGGGTTTATTTCACCTGCAGAACTGCTCATAAAGAGGAAAGAAGCTTTATCAATTAAAACAGAAAGTATTCTGATTCCGGTTCACTTCCGGAAGTTCTGATTAATTTTCCATCAATGCTGTTCAAAAACTCCAGCATTTCTAGCTCGAGCTACATCCACCTGCACTCAGAGATTACTTGACCATTCTGGTTGTTTTACTTTCTGAACCTGGAATAACAGTCAGCGTACAGTATTCAATAAAAATAGCTCTCCACCATTTATAAATTGCTATTGGTGGCCATGCTCGCTCATTGGCTACCAGGCCATGCTTTTTATTTTTTAGATAAGATGGCGAAAACAAGCAAACTGGAGCAGACTGCGCGCACAGACTCGTTTCCTTTGGAATGTTTCAGTGGTGTAAAGTTGAGCCGAGCATTTCCAGAGCCAGTCTGTACACAGAGGGCAACTAAAAACAAGCGGTTGCTGGGTTCACGTTGCATTTTTACCTTAATTCATCCCGGGAGAAGAAGGCGTGTGGGTCCTATAAAGAATTTCCATGGCACAAAAAAATTCCTTCACTGAGATGATATCACGGCTATTTGAAGGTAGAAACGTGGCCTCATTACTGCATTTCCTAATTAGGATGAGTGTATTTTAAGCTACAGGGAAGGCTTAAGAAGGACAAGGAAGAGAAGAATATAAACTTCTCAAATAAGTATCAGAGTGTGTTGTAATCAGAATTTGCTGAGCTTTCCATTAATCTAACATTCCTGTGTCCGACAGCTCCGACAACGTCTGAGGAACACATGCACATCATTACATTATTCACGCACGAATCATTAGTCCGTGTGTCCGTGCTTTAGTGTATAAAACTAGCCCATCGACTTCATTTTGGATGGTAGTCCCATGTCCATCTGACGCTGTAATATAGAACAAACTCATTGACTTCCTTTTTGGTGGCTTTCCCTTGCACATTTCTCACTGTATGTAGAACTAACCCTGTTTTAAAACTAGCCTGAAATTGTCTGTCCAGTGTCTACACACCACTGCATAGAAATAACCCATTGAGTTCATTTTGGATATTTGTCCTGTGTCCATCCCATGTCTGTCCCACGTCTTAAAGCCACTGTGTATAACTTACCCAACAACTCCATTTTTGATTGCTTTGCTATGTTTGTGTATCAGAATGAACCCAATGACTTAATTTGTAGTGGACATGTAAGATGTTTTGAAGACAAAGTCAGAGAGGCTAGATTGAGATGGTTTGGACATGTACCGAGGAGGGATAGTGAGTATATTGGTAGTAGGATGCTGAAGTTGGAACTACCGGGCAGAAGGCCTAGAGGAAGACCAAAGAGAAGATTTATGGATATGGTGAAGGAGGACATGAAGGTAGTTGGCGTAAGAGAAGAAGACACAGAGGATAGGGTGAGATGGAGGCAAATGATTGGAGGGATTAATATATATATGTATGTATATATATATATATATATATATATATATATATGATTTTCTGAGTAGATCCTTCCGCAGGAGAGTGCTCAATACTTTTTGGTAGAGCAAATAACAAAAATAAAAGGACAGGACAAAGACTTTCTATTGAAACTCCATTTATCACTACAGATCTGTTTCGAGGGGTGGTGAAACCATCCTCTCTCTTCAGGTGATTATAGAAGAATTCTATAAAATTCTAAGAATTCTTCTATAATCACCTGAAGAGAGAGGATGGTTTCACCACCCCTCGAAACAGATCTGTAGTGATAAATGGAGTTTCAATAGAAAGTCTTTGTTCTGTCCTTTTATTTTTGTTATATATATATATATATATATATATATATATATATATATATATTAATCTGATCATTGCAGAATTTGAAATATAGAATTGGACTAGTGGCACTAGTGTTGGTTTTGGAAATGATGGCTTGTTCCAGTTGTAGTCGGCCAAATAAGGAGCGTGGAATACAGCTGATTGGAGGAACCCAGGAAACAATCTCTGCAAGCAAACGTCTTTCAAATCAACAAGTGATTTCTGTGGTTTTATATTTTTATGTGGAATTTAACATTAGATGACTATTTCAGACGTTTTCGGAATATTACACACGAGTTTGTAACTTTGGGACGATTGAGCTACCAGTAAAAATTATTATAATACATCCAAACTTTGGCAATGTTTTTCTATTCATATTATACACACATTCAGGGGGTGGGGTAATAAAAGTTAGAAACTTTATATTTTGTAGTACCCTAGTTGATGCTGATTGGCCGTTATGTATCACGGAGTTGCTTAGCAACCATTACACACAACATAATAAATAAAAATTTTGCAAAGCCTTATGGGGAGCCCCTCCTTTAGACAGTGAATCATAATATTAATGCCTTAGCACCACCATTTTGCACGTGTCTACTTTTGGTTTGATGTTTCTAATGGTTACGAGTCACCTAAATTTACTGAGAAAGAGCAACTAGCACGTGCAAAGTATGATGTACTTGATGTCATTCATGCAAGTACATTCATTCATTTTCTGTAACCACTTAATCCTAATTAGGGTCGCGTGGAGCCTGGCGCCCATCCCAGCCAACTCCGGGCAAGGGCAGAGTACACCCTGGACGTCTTGCCAGGCAATCGCAGGGCAGAAACATGCTGACGGCTATGCAGCTCCTCTTGTCGAAAGTCAGCAATGGTTCCTTTACATGAACCTCACACCATAGACAGTGAGAGACATGGCCGGCCTTTGATAACCCAGCTAACTGCACTTGGGGGGACAGTGACAACCCATTGAGGGTGGGGCTTGAACCCCAGCGCCTTACCACCAGGCCACCACTGCCCTCATTCAAGTAGCCATTATGAAACATATACAATACACTTACCACATGAAATTAGTGCCTGCTATTTTTGTACTGTAGCTCAGCCATGAAGTGTATGAAGCATGACATAATCAGTGTATAGATGAACACTTGTCGGTATCTCTTGAGGAAGACCAAGCCGTTCTTCACTTTGCATATCCTGCCTTTGTTAGAACTTTTTGGTCAAAGTCCAGAGTCAGCCCTTGATGATGTATCCAAGGAGCAGATAGGGTTAAGAGCCTAATTTTCTGAACCAATTACAGGCTAAATAGCGAAAGGACATTAGCTTGATGGTTTTGGATAAAGAGCTCATTTATGCGTGAAGGATAAAGGTAATGCAATTATTGCAAAATACACGTCAATGAGGACTCACATGCAGTCTGACAGCCACATACCATCAGTAGAAGGCGGACAGCATTTAACCATCATCATCATCATCATCTTCCGCTTAGTCCAGGGTCGGGTCGCGGGGGCAGAAACCTAAGCAGAGAGGTCCAGACGTTCCTCTCCCGAGCCACTTCCTCCAACTCTCCCGGGGGGACACCGAGGTGGTCCCAGACAAGCCGAGAGACATGGTCCCTCCAGCGTGTTCTAGGTCGACCCCGGGGTCTCTTCCCGGTTGGACATGCCCGAAACACCACACCAGGGAGGCATACGGGGGGCATTCTGACCAGATGCATTTAACCATATCTTGCTTTCTTTACTGTGACCTTAAAAGTAATCTCAGCAGCAGCAGCAGTGACTACTTCAACCACAAACACCACAACCTCCTACCAAAAAGCAAACACAACCGACCCCCAAGCAGTGTCCGGTTCGAATGCAGCGTGTCAGATGGAGATGCTCTGGGTATATGTTACAAAGTGGGTTTAACTTACTGAGGGTTTACTCAGGGTTATTGTTGACAAACCCTGACTTCCAACACTGGGGTTAATTACTGATATGAGGGGCATTAAGTTGAATTGGTGTTCATTCATCCGAGGCTTTACGCGTTCAGGTAAAAGTGGTGTTGGTTTACTTCTCTGATCTGTAATATATCCTCTTCTATTGGACACACGCCTTGTATCCTCACTTGTAAGACAAACCTCTGTGACCTGTTTGGATAATAGTAACTGGCATTGCTCTGGGTGTATTTCCCAGAGTGGCATGGTCGGCCTAGGAAGCATCCCCTCCTCTTTTTGCCTGCCCTCATCCGACATATGGATAAATGCACAATCATGATTTCTGGCTATAATAACTTTAAGATAACTATAACAGTAAAGTCCAGCATTGTCGCAGCAAAAAAAAAACATGAAGGCAAGTTTCCAATGCATTACCAATTCATTATAAAAATATTAGTGTTGTATCTTCATTTATCTGATGGGCTTCTATTTTAAACAGTAAAGAAATATAAGAACACAAAATATTATCATATATGAAAATATTTGGAGCATTTATTTACAGCCAACACATCAGCTATACAGTGGTACCTCACTTTACGAAATTAATCCGTTCCAGTGCCGTTTTCGTAAACTGCATTTTTCGTAAGTTGAACCGCATTTCACATGTAAAATGCGTGAATCGTTCCAAGGCTCCCAATACTAACCCATAAACCCTTTCAAATTTATAAAAGTACCACCAATTTTGTATGAAATATGTGTTAAAAGTAAAAGAAAATTATTTACCTTTTTTAAAATCTCTCGAACCACCCATGCGACGCTTTAAAGTCTGGGGGTTGCTGGTCTGAAGAACCATCACCCCCGCTCTCCTTCACGAGGTCCTTAATTATGGCAGTTGCTTTTTCCAAAATAATCGCCTCCGTCACTGTATCTCCGCTTTTAAGGTCTCTATCTGCTTCAATATCGTCCCGATTGTCGAGGGGTTTCGGCCATACTCCTTTGCGATTTCACTCAACCGCATCCCACTTTCATATTTTTTTATCATCTCCTGTTTTACTTTTATTGATAACGGAGCCCGCTTCTTCTTTTCAGTCTCACCGGGAATCACTTTCTTGGGGCTCATGATTAATAACGAAAAACAACGCTGCAATAAGCACACTCAAAAAAACTCACGAAACTCACGAACCAACAGTACAACTCTCCTTCACGCTTGTGTGTCGAACAATGGGTCGAAGGCAGAAGAAAAGCATTATGGGTACAGTACTGTATTATGGAGATTCAGCTCCCTCTTAGTCAATGGGAGGCGAGCGGGGCAGGGTGTTTGGAGATAACCAATGGGAAAGCACCGCGTATTGTTTGAATGGCGCGTTTGAATTTTTAAGATGGCGCGTTCAACAATGAGTCGAAGGCACACGAAAAGTATTATGGGTACAATACTGTATTATGGAGATTCAGCTCCCTCCTAGCCAATGGGAGGCCAGTGGGGCGGGGTGTCAGGAGACAACCAATGGGAAAGCAACTCGCACATTGTTTGAATATTTGAATGGCGTGTTTGAATTTTTAAGATGGCACTTTCGTAACGTGAACTTGTTTTGTATCCAGAGACAAACATTTTAGGAAAATGTGTTTCGTAACCTGAATTGTTCATTTGATGAGACTAAAGTAAAGTAAAGTGAGGTACCACTGTATTTTGGAAATTGACCTCACTAAACAAGAATGTGAATTTATAATTTAATCTATATAATTTGTGGTTAGTTATGGATAGTGTATTTTCTTTTAAAAAGGTTATAAATGGAATTAAAAGCATTAAATTATATTTGGTGATATCTTCAGAAAATCTGTACAGTATATCACTAGCTAGCTGAGCTCTGTGAGGTTAGAATGCTATACAGCGTGCGCCATTTCCGAATCATCATAGAAACAAAGAGCAAGAAAATATAAAATTAAAGTGTTATTAAGAATCATTTTTTTTTAAGAAATTGACATTTTTTTAACAAACACAATTTTATCTGCATTTTGCAATGAACGGGAAGTCTTGAGAGCAAGCAGACATTTTCTCACTGGGTTTCACTCGGAAGGCCACAGATTAAAAGGAGGAAGAAGAAGAAGATGATGATGATGATGGTGTCTCTCGAAAGAAAGAAAGAAGAACGTAGATATCCAAAGAGACATAAGCTACAGCTTGTAGCAGATGACCGCCCATGTCTGTAGGTCTGTGACTTTAAGCTTTAAATTTCGTTACATTTTTTTTTTCAATCTTTATGCTGTTGTAGTCCTCTATCTCTATTTATATATTTACAACAGTATAAACATTAAGTGAGTTATATTAAGTTTACAGGTCAGAGCCACCGGTTGATATTTGGTACAATCTCTTTAGAAAAAAATACAACCAAAAATCTCGCTCATGCATCTGGACATCTGGTGATAGAGATACACCTCTGGCTGTTTACAGCATATAAATGACTGGCTGTGTCTCTGAATAGTGAAAGCATCAGTGGCAACTTAAACCATCTGTGTGGTCTTGATCCCATTACAAGCTTGGACATGAAAATATGTCAAAATTGTTCGTGGCGGTTGTTTTTTGTGCTGTTGTAATGTGTACAATGATGAAACCTAACACATATTTACCACACACACACACACACACACACACACACACACACACACACACACACACACACACACACACACACACAGTGCTATGCCTATATCCACACTGATTTCATCCTTAGAAAAACACTCGCGTATGTGCTGCCGAACCACTTAACCTTGCTATGGTCACTGGGAGGTTGAAGCTTATCTCATCTGACGCTGGATTGTAGGTGGGGTTCTCTGAACGGCTCACCAAAGCATAACAACACAACACACAAAGACCATTCACACTCACACCTAGGGGCAAGTTGGAGGAGACAATCAGCATAATGGGCATGTCTTTGGACTGAGGGAGGAAACCAGAATATGTGAAGGAAACCCATGAAGCACAGGAAGAATATGCAAACTCCACACATAAATGCCCTTACCAAGTCTGGGACTCCTACACAGGATCTTCTTGCTGTGAGGCAGATATGCTACACCACTTCAGTGCCCCTCTTAGAAAAACATGTTTTAAAATAAATAGAAAGATAGATGGAGTATTGTATGGTTTAGAGACAGTGGCCCTGGGGAAAAGACAGGAGTCAGAGTTGGCGGTAGCAGAGATGAAAATGTTGAGGTTCTCTTTGGGAGTAACGAGGATGGATAGGATCAGGAATGAGTACATCAGAGGGACAGCACATGTTAGATGTTTTGGAGACAAAGTCAGAGAGGCTAGATTGAGATGGTTTGGACATGTACAGAGGAGGGATAGTGAGTATATTGGTAGTAGGATGCTGAGGTTGGAACTACCAGGCAGAAGGCCCAGAGGAAGACCAAAGAGAAGATTTATGGATGTGGTGAAGGCGGACATGAAGGTCGTTGGAGTAAGAGTAGAAGATGCAGAGGATAGGGTGAGCTGGAGGCAGATCATTTGCTGTGGCGACCCCTGAAGGGAACAGCCGAAAGGAAAAGAAGAAGAAGATGGAGAGGGAGAGGTCGAGATCGAGATCTGCTGTTGCTTACAGTTTTGCTCTGGATGTTCAGAGCAGGCGGCATGGTGGTGCAATGGTTAGCACATCTGCCTCTCAGCAAGAAGGTCCTGAGCATGAGTCCCAGGCTTGGTGTTACTGAGTGGAGTTTAATTGTACTCCCCGTGTTTGTTTGGTTTTCTTGGTTTCTCCTTCCTTAGTCTAAAGCCATGCACTTTAGGTTAACTGGCGGTGCAGAACATGCAATGATCTGTCAGACTGTTCATGGTGTACCCTGCCTTTGCCCAGAATCGGCTGAGATAGACTCCAGTCTTCCTGTGACCCCAGTTGGGTTAAGATGTTCGGTAATTGAGTGAGTTGTGTTTATGCTGGGCTGTAGTCAACCCTTGTGATTATGTCCTGACCTTATTTACCCTTAGTTCTGTTATTTCTAATCATCTTGCAAGGTCTCCTAAGGTTTTTAACATACTCATGTGAGCATGCTCGGCTTCCAAAAGAAATTCCTTTAGGTCTACGCTGAAACAGTGGACTCATTTCAGCCAAAAGGTGTGTGAGACCTTCCGTGGAAAAACAAAGGATTGTGTATTTAAAGCATAAATAGGCTCCACTGGAATTCACATGCTTTTGTTTTAGGATTTATGGACTGCTTTCCTATTTCTCTCCATTAGCTCCATGAGGGACAGCTACAGCGCCCACTGAGCAAAAGCAGGCCTATCTTAACAGGACGATCAGCAGATATGACTGAAAGAAGATTCTAGTCCTGTGTGCCAATATTTATTTTTAATTTCACTTATCACAAGTTTCTTCCCTTTCCCCTTTGACCATATCTCATCACCATAGTAATGGCATCACAATGCATTCTATTCAGAATAAAGTTCATGAGGTCCTGTCTTCTAAGACTGATGAGTTAACAATTATGTGCACTCAGGGGTGGAAATTTCCCAGAAGGCTTTGCCTTTGCCTTCTGTTTTCCTTTTGTAAATCAAAACTTTTGGTTCTCATTTAGACAGTTGCTTCAAAATAGTAAATTCATTTTGACCGCACATGCAGCTTACAAAAGCCCTGTTATGGCCAATGTTGTGAACTTAAATGACCCAGATGGCCTTGACAGACCTCCACTCATTGCTAGAACTTCCTTTTCTTCCGGACCACCAGGGTGATTTCCTTCTGTTTTCTTTATGGATCTTTTTGTAACCTGCTCTGCAACGTGCCATACTACACTTTATTAAGACATTCAATCTGTAAAATCTGTCTTCAAACTCTGTCTCAAAAATGCCTACAGCGTCCCTTTTAGTGGAGCCCAGAAGTTAGTCATAACTCACATATAAATAGTATTCAATTGAAAGCAAACCTTGACCATGTCATGTCATTTTCTGGATCACTTTATCCTTTATTAGGGTGGTAGGGAGGCTGGAGCCCATTCCATCTGACTCTGAGTGATGGCAGGGTATACCCTTAAGAGTATGCCCGTCATTCACACTCACACCTGTGGGTAATTTGGGACAGCCAATTAACCTCATGTGCATGTCTTTGGACTGTAGGAGGAAAGCTGGAGAAAACTAGCACGAGCATGAGCAGAAGATTCAAACACAATGCAGAAATACTCTCAATGAGCACTGTCTCAAACCAAGGACCATCTTGCTTGAGGTAGACATGCAAACCACTACTCGACCATCCCCTCCCATGAACCCACCACCTGGGAGGTTGGGTGCATTGTGAGCTGAATGGCAGCCAAAGCGATGAGTTCTGTCTGCCAGATCCTCGGCTACTGACTCTGACTCTTGGGACATTGAATGTCACTTCTCTGGCAGGGAAGGAGCTTGAGCTGGTGCATGAGGTTGAAAGATACCGACTAGATATAGTCGGACTCACCTTAACGTGTAGCTTGGGCTCTGGTACCATCCATCTTGAGCGGTGCTGGTCCTTATTCTATTCTGGAATTGCTCATGGTGAGAGAGGACAAGCCAGTGTGGGCATCCTTTGTGCACTTCATCTTGGTGCCCACACGTTGGGGTTCTCCCTGGTTGAAGAAAGGTTAGCTTCCATCCGCCTTCGGGTGGTGGATGGGTCCTGGGTGTTGTTTGTGCTTATGCACCAAATGACAGTTCAGAGTACCCACCCTTCTTGGAGTCTTTAGGGTGTGTGTTGGAGAATATTCACCTTTGGGACTCCCTCGTTGTTCTGGGAGACTTCAATACCCATGTGGGCAATGATACTGTGACCTGGAAGGGTGTGATCCATAGGTACGGCCTCTCCAATCTGAACCTGAACGTTTTTTGGTTGTTTTTTTTTATTTTACTTATGTGCTTGTCCAGTCTTTTCCATCACAAACACCATGTTTGAATATGAGGGTGTCCATTAACACACTTGGCACCAGGACACCCTAGGCCGCAGTTTGATGATCGACTTTGTAGTCGCATCACTGGACTTGCAGCCAGGTGAAGAGAGGAGCTGAGCTGTCAACCGATCACCACCTGGTGGTGAGCTGGCTCCGATGGCAAGGGGGGCCATCCTCCAGACCTGGCAGGTCCAAGCATGTAGTTAGGGTCTCCTGCTAACGTTTGGCAGAGTCTCCTGTCAGAGGGGCTTTTAACTCTCACCTCTGGCATAGCTAAAACCACATTCCAAAGGAGGCGGGGGACATGGGATCCAAATGGGCCATGTTTTGTGCCTCCATTCTTGTGGCGGCAGCCCATAGCTGTGGCCAGTAGGTGCCTATCACTGCGGTAACCCCCAAATGTGGTGGGGAAACCTGCTGTGAAGGAGGCAGTCCAGCTGTTAAAGGAGGCCTGTCAGGTCTTATTGGCCTGTAGGGCTTCCAAGGCAGTGAACAGGTAGGCAGAAGGAATACTTTGAGGACCTCCACAATCCCACAAACACACTCTCCATAGAGGAGGAAGACCCTGGGAGATTGGGTGGGGTCAATCACGATGGCTGAGGTCGCCAAGGTATTCAAAAAGCTCCTTGGTGGTTGGGCTTCGGGGTTAGATGAGATCTGCCCTGAATATCTCAGAGCTCTGGATGTTGTAGGACTGTCTTTGTTGACCCAAGTGGTAGTACCATTTTTACAAAGGGGGGCCAGAGGGTGTGTTCCAATTATTGTGGAATCACACTCCTCAGCCTACATGGGACAGTCTATGCAGGGGTGCTGTAGAAGAGGATCCAACCGATGGTTGAACCTCGAATTCAGGAGGAACAATGTGATTTCATCCTGATCGTGGCACTCTCGACCAACTCAAAACTCTGCAGAATCCTTGAGGGGGCATGGAAGTTTGCCCAATCTGTCCACGTGTGTTTTTTCGATTTAGACAAGGCTTTTGACCGTGTCCTTTGGGCTTTCTTGTGGGGTGTGCTCCAGGAGTATAGTGTACCGGACCCAGTGGTATGGGCAATTCAGTCTCTGTACCGGAGCCAGAACTTGGTCTGCATTGGTAACGACATTTCTAATTCGTTTCTGGTGAGGGTTGGAGTCCATCAAGGCTGTTCATAATTTTTGTGCACAGAATGTCTAGATGCAGCCACGGCGTTGAGGAGTTCTGGTTTGGTAGCCATAAAATCTCGTCTCTGCTTTTAGCAAAGCAACCAGGATGAGAATCAGCGCCTTCAAGTCTGAGGACATGGTTTTCAGCCGGGTTCATCCAGGTTGATGTATAGATTGTCTCGTCTACATTGCCCCCCCCCAGGCGTGGAAGTCGTGTACATGGTGCACAGTCCTCATTGAACCCGACCAAAACAAAGCATGTATTGTAGAACGTATTAAAAAAAAAACTCGTGAAGAATCTCGTCTCGAATAATAAGTACGGTCACTTGCGAAGTATTGCAGATTTCGCTTTGGGGAGAAGATCAAAAGACAACCCCTAATAAGAAACAGAGTCCCCGAAAGGACGGTTCAGCACAGTGTAGTATTTGTTTGCTGTCGATATGCTGCAGGAATGTGTGAGGAAACCTCACATCTGTGGTTTCTCCCATTTATGCAGGATGTTATTTCAGATCGGGTTGGTTTGCTCATCTGGTTTGTTTACAATATCAGTTCTCATTAATGAGCTTTATGATATTTCTTTGTCTCGTTCAGTATAATTCAATTAATACACTTTAGTGAGATTCTCTTCAACATCTGAGCTGTTTGTTAGCGTGAACACTTCCCCTAGCGAACATTGATCCCGCTCCAAAACATGTGAGTCATTTTATCCATATTTACCAAGTTTATGAGACTCTTTAATGTCAGGGATAATAGGGAAGCAAAATTACCCAGGAGTGGAGTTAGGGCTCTTTGTTTTCTTGCACCAACAATGCAAATGTTCTTGGCAGGTTCTCTCATTGTTGACAAAATCACATGAAAATGCCCTCTATGGTGTCCTTAGATGAACTGCCATAATGGCATCACAAATTCAAATTAACACTGTAGAGAAGGTCTAGAAGGCATATAAGTTTATAACATTAAGATTTTTATATTTTTTACTCACTCACTCTCTAACTGGTGAGGAAGGCTGAGAGATCACAGGGAAGAGGGACAATCTTCTAGCACCGGGAGTAGCACGCTGCTCGTCTTTATAGCCCGGTGATTGCTGAGTGGAATCAGGTGTGTGCTTCGCACTCAGCCCACGTGTGACAGCCATGCCCCTCTCCAGCGCCTGCATACAGAGAGAGAGAGAGAGAGAGAGAGAGAGAGAGACGCCAAAACCAGAGTCTCTCACAACACAGATCATAACACACTAAAATAAAAAAACACAGTACAGTTAAAGCATAAAAACAAGAAAGATAAGAATTTTTACCTTTGTGGTGGTGAGCAGTTGGCATACGTAAATGTTGGAGAGGGAGAGAGGAGGAGGATCCCCTTCCATAACAGAGAGGGAGAGAGGGGGAGAATACTCTTAAATAACAGCTTCAAGTGAATCAGCCAAAGGTGTTTTTTTTCCTCTGGCTACTCGTTTTGGCATGGATGACTCTTCTTCAGGATGTCCCTTTCTTTTCTTAAAGAACATTTCTAACATGGCTTGTTTCTGCCTTCTTTTTAAAACCTTATGGAAGTGGCTCATGACCTCATTGTTAAAGGTGTTCGCAGCTCTGCTAGCACTAGCTTTAGCTTTATCAGGGTGATACATTGTATCAACAACTTCCGGACTTCCGGAAAGCGTGTATTTACCCTCCCTCTTGGTCTCGTTTTTTCTCGTGCTTTTTAGCATTCAACTTCTGGATTTTGGTTGACTTCCGGGACAAAAAAAAAAATCCCAAAATTTTTGGTCAAATTCCGATTTATTTGACCTCTAAAGCGTTCGAGGACCGAGGTACCACAGTAGTTCCTATTTTGACCAGTAGGGGCAAGATGGTGTGATCATTGTGTGACTCCTTGAAAGATCGGCAGCGTTAGTTGATGTTAGTTGATAAGATTTTAAATTGTATGATGTAAATATATCATGTACATTTATTTAGGTCTGTCCATCTGACGTTATGTAAGATCTCTTAAATTAGGGCTGTGGTTCAGTATTGTTCAGTAAGTTGTTGACTTCCCCTTAACAGTGATAAGGCACCCTCCTAAAACACACTTATTCATGTACATAACGAAAGTGTGGATAAAATCACACGAACTCTATTAGTAAATATCAAAATACAATAGACAGGGTAAATACAAACAGACAAAAGTCTCAAATGGGCCATCGTCATTCATTCATGAATTTTCTCAGCCGCTTGATCATAATTAGGGTCACTTGGAGGCTGGCATCCATGTCAGCCAACTCTGGGCGAGGGCGGGGTACACCCTGGACAGCTCACCATGCCCTTACAGGGCTAACACTCACGTAACCGATCACACTCACTCTCACACCTTAGGGTTATTTGGAACAGCCAATTAACCTACTGTGTATGTTTTTGGACTGTGGGAGGAAACCGGAGTATCCGGAGGAAACCCAGGCAAGCACGGGGAGAACATGCAAACTCCACACAGAAACGCTCATGCTGGGAATCGCACTAGGCCTTCATCCAGTATTAGCTAGGAGAGGGGCGGGTCCCTGCAGAGACTAGTTTATCGTCATTCCATTCGGAGGAGCTTTTGGTTTAGGCTGGAGCCTATGTCTGCTGACAGCGAGTGAAGGTGGGGTAGACCCTGAACTCTGGTTTCCTCCTACAGTTCAAAGACATGCACATTAGGTTAACTGGCAGTTTAAAATTGCCCCTAGGTGTGATGTGAATGACTGTTTGTGTGTGTAATCGGTGGGGGGTTGGCTGGCTGTAGGTGTGATATGAACAGTCTGGTAAACTGTTCAGGGTGTATCTCGCCTTTGCCCAGAGTTGGCTGAGATAGGCTCCAGTCTCCCCGTGACCCTAGTCATATTAAGCAGTTTGATAAATGAGAGAGATGAGTGGTTTACTTAACATAAAAGGAAAGTGTTTCCTGTCTCAGTACTTTTAGATTCGGGGGTGAAGCTGTGACTTTTTTTTTTTTCCTCACCAGAAAAGTCATCAGAATGGAATGTGTTACGTTTGACATGGAATGTGTTATGTAAGGCTTCGTGTGCCTGGGTAACTTGATAGACTGCAAGAACAAGAAAAACCTGTCTCTAATAAGGAAATGTCTGTTTATTAGTTTAAAACCTAAATAAAGTACCAAAGGCATGACAATGTTTCCATAGTAACTTTTTTTTTTTTTTTTTGGGCTGAAGCTAAACAATCATTCAAAATGACATAGAGTGATGATATTTATAAATGAAAAAAGAGTACGTCTTTAATTCTATTTTATTAGTCAGTCGGTGGCCCATGTATCATTCATGATATTCTTTCCATGTTAAATTGATACTACAACTTGTTTTAGATACCCCAAGATACCCCACGATGCCCCCCCCCCCCCAAGAGGGGCAGTGGTGGTCTAGTGGTATAGGGCGTTGGATCGCTGATCCAAAGGTTGGTGGTTCAAGTCCCACTCTCCACAGGGTTGTCACTGTCCCCCCCCCAGTGCAGCTAACTGGGTTATCAAAGGCGGGCCATGTCTCTCACTGTCTATGGTGAGAGGCATGTAAAAGAACCATTGCTGACTTTCGTAAAGAGTAGCTGCAAAGTTGTCATCGTGTTTCTGTCCCTTGCTAAAAAAAAGGGTTGTGACAGGAAGGGCATCCGACGTAAAAACCTCTGCCAAATCAAACGTGCGAATCAGATGATTCACTGTGGCGACTCCCGAGAAAAGGGAAAAAGCCGAAAGGAAGACAGACAGACCCCACGATGCCTCAAGATGTCCCTCTGCGGAACTTGATGCCAGCTACTCTCTGTGAATTACAGAGAATACACATTTTCTCTCACTCACTCATTCACTCATTTGCTAATCCTACCAAGGTTGCAAGAGCCTGATAATGCACATGAGGCTAATTTGTTGTGCCAGGTTGCCGCTAGGTGTGAGTATAAATGGTTGTGTGTGTTGGCCCTGTGATGTGATGAACTGTTTACGGTGTGCCTCACCTTTACCCAGTGTTGGCTGAGATAGGGCTCATCCTCCCAGCAACCCGAGTAAGATTAAACGTCTGAGTGAGCAGTTAGCCTAATGTGCATGTGTTTGGAATGTGGGAGGAAACCGCAGTACCTGGAGGAAACCCATGGAATCACAGGGAAAGCATGCAAACCCCACATATACCCTCACTGTGCTAATCACTACACCTCCATTCACCTCCATTCACCTCCATGCTGCTAAAATGAAAACAAAGTTTTTACTAATACCTGATTTTTCATCTTGATTTGTCTGTCTGTCTTCCTTTTGGCTTTTTCCCTTTTACTCGGGAGTCGCCACAGCGACATGGCCCGCCTTTGATAACCCAGTTAGCTGCACTGGGGGGGGACAGTGACAACCTTGTGGAGAGTGGGACTCAAACCCCCAACCTTGGGATCAGCGATCCAGCACCCTATACCACCAGACTGCCACTGCCCCTATTTTTAATCTTGATTATGTTGTGGATTTTTTCAGTGCAATACTCCACTATCATCTGCTGGAACTAGATAGTGATCAAAAAACAAATTTCCTGCCCCCATTCACACATAGCATTAAAATGCGTAATGACTGATCACCTAACATGGTCAGCTATAAGTACACCATGTTGTGTCCAAGCACACACACACACACACACACACACACACACACACACACACACACACACACACACACACACACACACACACACACACTTGAGTTCATCAAATCACCCCATTGTCCATAGTTGTCACTGTTCCTCAGTATTGTGTTTACTCTGATTTTGTGTTTGGGATTTGACCCCTAGTTACGTTTATCAAAATGGTATTTGTGATGAGCACGGTGATAGGATTAAGGATGAGATTATGTTTAATCACTGAGAACCTGTGAATGGTCTGGTACTGGATTGGATTAAAGTATTTAAAGCATCTTTTTTTTTGAAAGCAAAGCTCACAAGTTACTTTTTCATTGCTGTTATAAATCAGCCCTGCGTCCAGGTTAGCTGGATATTCACCCGCGGCTTCGTCTTTCTCATCGATAATGGTAAATATCTGGTTGCTTAAGTTTAGTTTCTTGAAGTACTGTATATTATTTTACTGTTTTAAAAGTTAGCTTGTAAAAATACGAGGAAAATTTTCACAAAGATTTCTGTGTTATAGAAATGTTTTATTAATTCATTTATAAAAATGACATTTTCCCCTTAATCTTTTTCATTGTTGATGGTTTGTTAATGAATGAATAATGTTTATTACGAATAGGTTAGAAAACAGTAGACAGGAAACAGACAAATTAACAAGTAAACGAACAACAATGACAACAACAACAACAACAATACTACTACTACTACTATTAATAATAATAATAATAATAATAATAATAATAATAATAATAAAAGCAACAACAATGATAGTAATAACATGAATAATATCAACAACAAGAACAACAATCATAAAAAAACAACTATTACGTTATTATTATTATTTAAATTATTCTTAAATCATTTTTATTATTTAAATGATTATTAACAATAATAATAATAACAATTACAATCATGTAATAGTTGTTATTATTGTTGTTATTTTAAAAATTATTACTATTATTGTTGCTGTTATTATTATTATTATTATTATTATTATTGTTGTTGTTGTTGTTGTTGTTGTTGATATTGTTCTTGTTGCTATTATTGTTGTTGTTGCTGTTGTTATTATTATTATTATCAATAATAATAATAATAAACACTGTAAAGCATGAAGCAAATGAAATGACAATCATACCATATTTTGAAAAGGAGTGGGAAGAAGAATAATCCTATTTAATCCCACTCCAGCTCTTTCCTGCCAAGTGTGTTAGACCGCAATCAAATATGCATGCGCAGCAATTTGAAAAGAGGTGGTGGCTAGCATGGTATGTAATGGCGTGTGCATGCCTCCATTGGTTGGTGCTGATCGTGTGATAAGGAAAGCAATACTTGCTGGGTTGGAATCAGATACGACTAAACTGATTGAGAAAATGCGGGAGGAAGGGGGGGGGGCCTTATAAAATAAACTAGTAAAGAATCAATAAAGTACATATGTAACAGACTATAAGGTAAAGTCTGTTGGGTTTTTACACCTGAGCCTAGTGGCTCATCAGGCCGGTGCTTATCCCCGGTTTCCGTAGCGTGAAGCGACCAGGAGTTCAACTCCTCCTGGATGGGACGCTAGTCCATCGCAGGTTACCTTCCCAGTATATTTTACTGGTACCCATTTATACTGCTGGGTGAACAGAGGCACACCTGTGGTTGAAACCTTGCCCAGGGGTCTTAGCACAGTGAGGGTCTCAGTGGGATTTGAACTCGCAACCTCCCGATCATGAGCCCAGCACTTGAACCACTACACCACCGGCCCCACACAACAGACTATAAACCATAACCTTAAAAGCTTATGTTGAACAGCATCCACATCTCCGAACTGAATCATGTTTGGGGAAATAAACCCAGTTCTGGTTCTGATTTGTAGTTGGATGCTAATTTAGTTTTTTGTTTGCAGACGGGTTCTTTGGCACTTTGATGTATTTTATTTTTGAGTGTGGATTTTTAACCTTTGCTGATTCAGTATGTTTTTGTTGGTTTTTTTGTTCTGTTTTTTACTAGGCGGAGGCGAGACTTGCGGCCAAGCGGGCAGCCCGGGCAGAAGCTCGAGAGATCCGCTTAAAGGAACTGGAGAGGCAGCAGAAAGAGGTGGGGCCTCTGTGGTCATTCACACATCACCACTACTCCTATTACAGCACAGATTAACTGTTCCACCCGTTATTTGTAGAAATGCATGTACAGTAATTAAAAGATCGAAGACAGTTGTCTGAAGTTATTGCGTTTATCACTTTCTTACAGAGCATGTGATGTTTAAAGTAGAACATGCAGGTATAACCTGATGTTGGTGACCCTATTTTATTCTTCACAAACATCCTCAGGATTAAAGGAACATTCTTTGTATTGAAGCTTGTACCATGTACAGTCACGCCTTGTATAAAGTCCATTAAAAGGTCCCAAAGTAGATTAGTGTGTCACGGTGCCCGAGAGAGCCAGTGTGAACCCTCCCCGGTTAGCATTACGGACTTTTAAATAAAGGGCTCAGTGTACGCGGAGTCTTGTTTGTGAACCGGGAGATTTTGTGATTGGAATCGGTAGATGTGTAGCACCTGGTGGGATTTTTCGAAGGGAAGTAAGTAAAATAATGTCTGAACCCTGTGTGTGTTTATGTTATCTGTACGTCTGTTGGGGGCGGGGCATTAAAAGGGCATTACGGTGTTACTTTTGCTTAGTTGTATGGATGATTTTGTCACTGATATTACACGAGAGGCTAATGTTACTTCTGACCAACTTGAAAATGAAAGTAAAAGTTTGAACTCGTGAAATAAATACGTATACAGTGTGTATTATTATTGTAACACGCGACTGGCTTCCTGCCATGTTTGCCGTAAATAACAAACACAATATTCATTCAAACTCGTTTACCACTTGAACCTCTGTTCTTGTTTATAATTGAGATTCTGATTGGACCATGTATGCTTTTTTTTCCGCCTTGAGTTTGGTAGATTATAATGATGTGTGTAGTCCACCTCGCCTGTCTGCACCTGTATTCCGTGAGCACATTCTTGGTCACTGTGAATGAAATGTTTCAGATATGCACCCAAAAATCTGGAGACTTCCATGTCTTGAAGGAAGCTACAGTCTGGAATGTGAAGAAATCAGCCCCAGCCTCAGTTCTTTATACATTTATTCATTTTGTAAACCGTTTAAGGCTGCTCACATTAGAGGTGCGATAGAAAAGCAACTCATGCAGTTTATTTCTTTATTTTCTTGGACATTTTGAGTGAAAAGTTGTGGGACCATGTTAGCGGGTGATTTGCAAGTAAAGTGGTACCTCATGTTACGAAATTAATCCGTTGCCTTTTTTCGTAACCTGCATTTTTCGTAAGTTGAACCGCATTTTACATGTAAAACACGTGATTCGTTCCAAGGCTCCCAATACTACCCCATAAACCATTTAAAAATGATAAAAGTACACCAATTTTGTATGAAATATGTGTTAAAAGTAAAAGAAAATTATTTACCTTTTTTAAAATCTCTCGAACCACCCATGCGACGCTTTAAAGTCCGGGGGTTGCTGGTCTGAAGAACCCTCACCACCACCCTCCTTCACGAGGTCCTTAAATATGGCGGTTGCTTTTTTTTAGAAATAATCGCCTCCGTCACTGTATCTCCGCTTTTAATGCCTCCTTCTGCTTCATTATCATCCCGATTATAGAGGGGTTTCAGCCATCATCTCCTGTTTTACTTTTATTGATAACGGAACCCGCTTCTTCTTTTCAGTCTCACCTGGAATTACTTTCTTGGGGCTCATGATTAATAACGAAAAACAACGCTGCAATAAGCACACTCAGAAAAACTCACGAACTAACAGTACAACTCTCCTTCACGCGAGTGTTGAACAATGGGTCGAAGGCACACGAAAAGCATTATGGGTACAGTACTGTATTATTGAGATTCAACTCCCTCCTAGCCAATGGGAGGCCAGCGGGGCAGGTGTTGGGAGACAACCAATGAGAAAGTAACTCACCCATTGTTTGATTGTTTGAATGGCACGTTTGAATTTTTAAGATGGCGCTTTCGTAATGTGAACTTGTTTCGTATCCAGAGACAAAAATTTTTAGGAAAATGCGTTTCGTAACCTGAATTTTTCTTTTGGTGAGACTTTCGTAAAGTGAGGTACATTGTAATTTATTCTCTTTTTGTAGACATCTGATAAAAAAAAAAGTGAATTTCCTTTTGTGGATTAGTTTCGTTTTCTTCACTTTTTGTTCTCAAACCATACATAGTGTCAACTAAATGCGAATTTAATAACTCATGATGAGGAAAAATACCTGCAAGTCTCAGACTTTCCGCATGAATGTCTCGAACTTATCGCTTTTCCTCGCAAAAAAACGAACAAATTGTGAGCAAAACGTCAACTTTGCGACCTTCTCACAACATGTGTGGACTGTTTGAGAAGAGTTTAAGACTTCTCCATGTCAGAGGCTTATTTTTTGGCATTCATTCGTTTGGTAATTATTTGAAATATTTTGCAATGAGTTCAGAAACTAGGCGACCAAAATACGAGGCCGTGAATATTGTGCGAAAAATTTGAGATGGAAAAATGAAAGCTACAAGTTGCCCTTCACATCAACCACTGTTCTATCACACCCCTAGCATGATCACCCATTAATACTAATGGGGTCATGGGGAGCCTGGATTCTGTCTTTGCTGAACAGCTCACCAGACCATTGCAGGGCCAACGGACATTGAAAACTATTCACGGTCACATTTACACCTTGGGGCAATCCAGAATATCCAGTTAAAATAATATACACATATTTGAACTGTTGGAGGAAACCTGGATGAAACCTATGCAAGCATGTGGGGAGAACATGATGAAAATTCTCGCCGAGCACGGAAATCGAACCCAGGAACGTGTGTCTGTGAGGCGGATGTGCACTTAACGTTAGTTAATAGCATAAAAACTGATATGCATGTCAGAAGTGCATCAAGTATGTCAGACTGACAGCCATCAGGCTATGGTTGTGTTGTCATCACTCAAGTCCGTACCTATGTTTGCGCCATATTCAAATTTTGTCGGGGGCTATTTCTCAAGAACCCCCATCGCAGCTAACTAGGTTATCAAAGGTCCACCATGTCTCTCACGGTCTATGGTTGGAGGTTCATGTAAAAGAACCAATGGTGACTTTCATCAAGAGGAGCTTCATAGCTATGTGTTTTTGATCTGCGATGGCCTGGCGAGCTGTCCAGGGTGTACTCTGCTCTCGCCCAGATTCGGCTGAGATCGGCAGGGCCTCCTCCCGACCCTACTTAGGATTAAGCGGTTCAGAAAGTGAATGCATTTCTCAAGAACTGCTGAGCTGATCACCCTGCAGGTTTCTGTGTAGGCTAGTCAAGGCCTCTATTTGACCTTTGACTTATATTTTCTGAAGAACTGCTGGGTGGCTGAGGGGTATCACCATCTCGAGGTATTTTTGAAAGACAGGTAAAAGTTCTCTGGCTGTGCAACTCTGTATAAAGCAGTTGTGTTCCAGCTGAGAATCAGAGATTTTCTTTCAAGCTTTAAAACGGACGAAAGCTAATAGGTTTACTGCCCATGGCTTATCCTTAAGGGATAACGATAAGACAATTACACGACTGTTATTTTCCACTGACTCTCTATACTAATACACATCGCCTTGTTTTTCTCTCTGCATGATCCTTTCTGCTTCTGCATCCTGGCTTACCTTTTTAGATTTATCAAGCTCAGAAGGTAAGTTCTGTTCTACCGCTTACTTCCTCCTCTCTTTCTCTTCTAAATATTTACTAAGTAATTCAGTAACATTCTAATAAAATCCAGGGCTTGAAATACTGTGGGCTGGAAGTGTATGCTTTTGGGAACGCAAAAGAACATTAGGAATAAGGGAAATCCGGCGTATTGCTAGATGAGTATTAAATGTCCTGTATTTGGTAACGTTTTGGTAGAGTAGGGCAAGCGGTGGCTTGATCCAAAAGGTACAGGGTTCAGGCCGCAGTACCACCAAGCTGCCGTCGCTTTGATTAAGGTGCCGTCCGAATTCCATAATTGGAAATGTTTATGTTTATTCCATACCCATGATACTTTTCATACTTAATATACGTTTCTCTATTTTCTGACATATTCTCTTCCAATCAATTTTTCTTCTTTTTCTGTGTGCAAACAGAAATATTATGGGCTGGACAGCAAATGGGGCCATATTGAGCAGTGGATGGTATGGCGTGTTAAAAAAGTGTCATGCAATATCAACATCAGTTATATTGGAAAAAAAAATCAGATAAACAGTTTCGTCTTCATGAAATGTCACATGATTAGACAAGTCACATGATTAGAATGTAATTAGATTTATTTTGCTAATGCATGTTTTTTGGTAATGTGTATAATATCTGTATAATCAGTGAAGGAAACTGGAAACAATACTGTATATTTCGGTGGGGTGCCATTACTATATAGCAGTCCAATGACCCAGTATAATAGCCGAGATTAAGGGCTTAAGACATGTCCTGTAAGGTCATTGTGCACCATGATTCTTTTTTCACTTTTGCCCTTTGACCTGCTTCTTTTTTTTCTTTGAAGCTGCTTTTTTTTCCCCCCTCTTTTCCTGCTGCACTTGTCAGGAGGACAGCGAGCGGTATTCACGGCATTCACGGAGACACACGTCGGTCTGTACCTCTTCCCTTTGCTTCGCTCTGCTTTGCTTTCGGCTGCCACTCAAGAGTAAAAGTGCAGTACAGCCCACTTTGTGCTCTCACTCACTTATTTGCTGGACCACTTTATCCTACTAGGACCGACATTGGGTGAAGGCGAAGCACACCATAAATGGCTCAAGAAACCATTGCAGGGCCAACACACTCAGCCTGGGGGTAGATTTGGTACAGCTGTTTAGCCTAAAGTATATGTCTTTGGACTGTCGCAGGAAACCAGAGGGCCTTGAGGAAACTCACGCCAGCACAGGGAGAACCTGCAAACTCCACACAGAAACACCCTCACCAAGCCCGGGACTCGAACCTCGAACTTTCTTGTTGTGAAGTGGTGATAACCTCAACACCACTGTGCCGCTGCGTCTTGTGTTATGTTCTGACTTATGAAGAAAAATGAAGTGTTTTCATTCCTGTCATACCACAGAAAATTGTAAGCGAGTTGAGTCAGCATGGGCGGGACTGTGGAATAGTGATGTTTCTGTGTAAAGTTTGCATGTTCTCCTCATGCTTGTGTGAGTTTCCACTGGTTCCTTTGGTGTCCTCCTATAGTCCAAAGACATGCACTAAGGTGTAAATGTGAGTGGGAATGGATATGTACATGATATGATCAGCTGTTCAGGGTGTACGCCGCAGAAGGAGCTCTTAAAAGGTATGCTTTTATAATTTTTAAAGGGTTTAGTGGGTAGTATTGGGAGCCTTGGAACGAATCACGCATTGTATATGTAAAATGCGGCGGTTCAATTTACGAAAAATGCAGGTTACGAAAAAGGCTCTGGAACGGATTAATTTCGTAAAGTGAGATACCACTGTACTCTGGTTTCTTTCTATAATCCAAAGGCATGCACATTAGGATAATTGGTTATTCAAAATTACGAGTAGGTGTGGCTGTGATTGTGCATGCTTGTTTGTGTATTGACTCTGTGAAGGTCTGGCAAGCTGTTAATGTGATGTGCCGCACCTTCATCCAGAGTTCTGATATAGGCACCAGCCTCCCTGCATCCCGAATAGGATTAACTGGTTTGGCAAGTGAGTGAGTGTATAATATAATCTATGGAAATATTTTTCTCAGTATTCATGGACTTGCTGCACATTTCCCTTGTAGAACGGCAATTTTCTCCGTTCCTCTCCTTTTTAATAATGTATGCTTCTTCTCTTTTTGTGTACAGTAAGTTTTTTAAAAAAAAAAAAAAAAAAGCTCAACCGTGACACTAATCTTTTTAAATGTTTGTTTACATTTTATAGAAGAGAAACACAAGCTGTGTTTAAGACGAAACAATATTTTTCAGATCACTCAGTCCACCTCACAGCTCAGTCTGACTCTGAGCTTCAGATGAAGCCAAAGATGCACTGAAGCTGTTCAGTGCTGCTTGATCATGAAGCCAAAATTTGACGTGCTCTATACTAATGAAACATTATTTGCGTTCTTGTCTCCCTTGATTAGATCTCAGATGACGAGGAGCGAATGTCTGTTGGAAGCCGGGGCAGTCTGAGGGTGAGTATCAAGTGAAAACGTCCGCTGTCTGGATATGACAGATGTCATATCTTGGTGATAGTAAATACTTGTTAAAGTGTCACTTTTGCATTGCGACGATACAATAGCGTCGATTAGAAAAGTAAGTACAGTGGAAGTTATCTGTTTGGAAAAATAAAATGCAGTACATCCAGTAATGAGCTGACATGTTGAGGTACATATGCTACTTCTTGGATATCAATCAATAAATTTGAATGTCGGTATATCAGTGCAGAAAGTTCTTCCTATTACACACTTTGTATTCTGTAGAATACCGTGGATCTGTTCAGAGTTCAGTTAGTTGCAGTGAGGATTTAATACTACAACTGCACATAATCCTCCAGTACAAGCTAACTGGGTTATCAAAGGCCGGCTATGTCTCGCAGTGTCTATGGTGACAAGTTCATCGAAAGTAAAAAAAAAAAAAAAAAAAAACATTAAGAACATTACTGACTTTCGTCAAGAGTAGCTGCATAGCCGACAGTGTGTTTCTGCCCTGTGGTGGCCTGGCGCAAAGTCCAAGGCGTCCAGGGTGTACTGTGCTGTCACCCAGAGTCAGCTGAGATGGGCACCAGCCTCCCCGTGACCCTATTTAGGATTAAACATTTCAGAAAATGAATGAACTGCACATATTAGTATCCTGACCTCAGACATAACAGCAGGGGTGTCAAACTCATTTTCACTGAGGGCCACTACACTAAATTTAAAGGTGATCGAGTGCCTAATAAATCACTGAACATCTGTTCTAAAAATCAACCATGAAATCCATCGCAAAATATTTACAAATTTGACCTCTTTTCCTCTTTACTCGCATTTTCTGACAAAGCTTAAAAGCAATAAGCAAGCATGCAATCTTTTTTGAGTCATGAAGACTACCTTTGTAGTTGAAAAAGGCTGCTGCTGCCACCTAGTGGAAGGATGATGAATTAGATTTCATGGCCATAGTTGATGCAAAGGATGTACGATAATCCTAATCTTTGAAAACTCATACGGTCCACTTGTTGGTGGGCTGGATTTGGCCTGCAGGCCTTGAGTTTGAGGTCAGTATTAAACAGATCACATGAATATCACTGCATGAGATTTGTATCACACAAAAGACGTGAGAGGAATTTGGATACACATTACACAGCGCATTGTCTTATGGACTGAACATTATTACATAAAATTATGACTTCCAGTTGCTTAAAGTATGTTGGAAGTATTCATGACATATAAAAATTATTTAGGTATGTAATGATTTAAACAAACAAACAAAAAACATTTTAATCTCATAAAATGCATCAAATTAGTTTATACTACACAGGAATAGCACAATTTGATTGGTCTTGAAACTAAACAATATTATTGTCACTGGGTGATTTTTAAATGAAACGATGGACTCTCTCGAGTCGTTGCAATCATTTTAAACAGGCGGAGTCATCATTATCACGCTTTACAATGGAAAATAAACTATAAATCTCATTTAAGTGTTTATATTGTAAATAGAGTGCGTACTAACACCATAACAGAGCACGTGCAGTCTGTACTAAAGTTAAAGTGAGTAGGTTAAAAAGACAAAGTCAAAGCTCATCTGTCATGGTGTATATATATGAACATATACAATATAGGTATACCTCAGCTTACGTCGTTAATTGGTTCCAAAAGAGACTGCGTAAGTCGAAAATTACTGAAATCGAATTAGCTTGTCTCTGAGCTAGGCTATGCCAAATTTACTTATATAATATTATATATGCATACATATATATAAGGTCGGGCCCCTACTTAGGAAGACCCCTGAGTACGAAATCCCGGGTTACGAAGATTACTTTCCTAAGTTTCCATCCCGGGGATACGAAAACAACCCCCTCTTACGCAAACGCGGCAATCAAAATTTCACACAATGCTCTCATTGGCTGTCTCTCAACATCCCGCCCCGCTGGCCTCCCAGATAGAGACAGAAGGAAGCTTAACTCTTTAGTTTTTAGTTTAGTTTTTTAAGTTGTTTTATTTAGTAAATGTTTAATAAATGTGGGCGCATTTGAGCTCATCTGGAATTCCAATCCCTCAAGGAATCAAATTAAAGTTTAGATCTCCTTGTCAAGCAGGGAATGCGCTTTGAATTCCACGTCTTGTGGATGTGGCCCGCAGCGTGCGCGAGAGAGAGCGAGAGAGACACAGGGGTGTGTGTTTGTGTTCATAAAAAATGTTTAATAATGGTTGAATTAATAAATATGTTAATAAAATGGTTTAATATGTTAATAAAATGTTTAAATGGTTTAATAAATAATTTTCTTCTATTTTTAACTCATATTTCATACAAAATTGGTGTACTTTTATCATTTTTAAAGGGTTTATAAGGTTTATCCAGTCCAAAGACTGGAGCCGTGGAACGAATTAGGCGTTTAACATGTAAAATGCGACCCCTACTGACAAAATCCCCACGTTACGAATAAGGCTCTGGAACGGATTAATTTCGTTGGTAGGGGGCCGACTGTGTATATAATATTTAATATACTAAATACCAAAAGCCCCTGTTATTCGCAGGGGTCACGTTCCTCCCCCACCCGTGGATCCCGGAAATCTGCGAGTTATTGATGCAATTTTATAATATGATATTATACACGCTAAAATATGCTTGTTACAGACATTCTATAGACAGTCTTTCTCATTAATACAGTAATAATGCAGTAAAATGTAGTAATGATTAAGTAAAAACCTTTGACTTTTGTACTGTGATAATATTTATGAATAAATAAAGTGCTTAGGCTTCTTATCAGAAGCTAGAGAAGATGCAGGGCGTTTGAGTGACATCAGAGGGCTTAAATAATCATTAAAAACACACGAAAAAAATTTACTTTGCAATGCAAGCAATCATATTGATCACATGTGTGCGAAGGAGAAAAAAAAAAGAGGTGTACACATCATCTGCAACCAATCAGCAGGAGGAAGAAACAAAAGCTCTCAGCCATTGGCTAAATTTGAATCACATGCTAGTAATGTCGTGATGATGCATACAGTATGTATAATTTGTCGGGGCTGCCGCTAATTCAGTGCTTCTCAAATAGTGGGGTGCGATTATATGATTATAATGACGTAAACTATATATATATATATATATATATATATATATATATATATTTTTTTTTTTTTTTTTTTTTCTCCCCCCAGATATTTTTTGAAAACCGACATAATCGAGAACGACAACTCGAAATGACTAATGTTGAGGTATACCTGTACAAATATCATTATGATTTGCTTTTTCTTTGTTTCCACGTAGTGTACAGTTGATTTAAAAACAAATAAAAACTTCTGTTATCCATCATCAGCCTCCCCACGACCCTACTTAGGATTAAGCGGTTCAGAAAATAAATGAATGAATGGATTATACATCTGTTGCTCGGCGACCAGATGCACCATCACGATTTAAAATATTTCATAAATAAATTATAAATGTCCCATTTAAGTGCACGCGTTTGCATATGCTCCTGTGTAGTATATACTATAACAGTTGTGTGCCTCCGGCATGGTAGATAATTGTTTAATATGGCTGCGTGCAGTATACTGAGGTAAACTGAAACTGCTCATGCGGCCACACGTGTGCAGCAGTGGTATTTCAGTGACTGGTCATTTGATCACCCATTACACAAATCAATCAAAGAGGATTTAACAGACCTAATAATAAGTGTCACAAAACAGGAACATTTTTAAGAGGCTTTACACATAGTTTGTTGGACATAAGAAGGATGCCCTGCTATTAGACAAGCTGCAAACCGTGAATCAGGCCCAGTAAGAGGAGATCGCTATTCACTTCTGTGTCAATCATCTTCATCGCCAATCTTCCAAAAAAAAAAAAAAAAAACAGTGAATCAGTTTCCATAAATCAGCCCAGGTAACGGATGAGGGCATTGTGGTGACGTGGTTTAGCATGTCCATCTCACAGCAAATTAAAGGTCCTGGATTTGAGTCCCGGGCTTAGCGAAAGTGTTTCAATGTGGTGGGTGTGTGTGTGTGTGTGTGTGTGTGTGTGTGTGTGTGTGTGCAGCTTCTCGCCATGCTTGTGTGCGTTTCAGCTGGATGCGTTGGTGTCCTCCCATAGTGCGAAGACTTGCTCATTAAGCTAACTGGCTATTTATTACAAGTTACCCCTAGGTGTGAGTGTGTTGCCCAGTGGTGGTCTGGTGAGCTGTTCAGGGTGCCCAATGTTAGTGAATCCTAGTACCCTAGTAGGACGAAGCAGCATGGCGAGTGATGAGTGTATGGAGTATTAGGTACTGCAGTTTATGAAGTAGAGATTACACTACTGTGTGTTGAGAGAGAAAGAAAGAGAGAGAGAGAGAGAGAGAGAGAGAGAGAGAGAGAAAACAAGTAGAGGTGCTTAAAATATCTCTTCGTAAGTTCAGAGGACTATGAGAAACTTTCTACCTTTTGCATGTTTATTTTTATGCTCTCCTTTCATGTCTCTCATTTGCATATCTTACCCTTCTTGCTTGCCGCAGGGAACTCACTCCGACCTCTGTGGCAGCACCGGCAGTCTGTCTTCATCCAGACTTCACAATGGCCGGGTCTGTCTGTCATTGCATTTTCTATTCTGTTTGCCGAACACACATCTGTCTTACTCTCTCTATCCTTTCCTTTCTGTGGGACAGCACAAGTTTTCTTGCTTCCACTGCATTTGTTTTCATGTTCAGTTCAGTATAATCTGACAACGAATAGTAATACAGTGGTACCTCACTTTACGATAGTCCCAGCAAACGAAAAATCCAGATTACAAAAAACATTTTACAAAATTTTTTGTCTCTGTGTACGAAACAAGTTCTCCTTACGAAACGCGCTAAACGTGACATTCAAACATTAAAACGCGTCATTCAAACAATGCACGAGCTGCTCTCCCATTGACTATCTTCAAACGTCCCGCCCCGCTGGCCTCCCATTGGCTAGGAGGGATAACGCAGCTACCTCCCATTGGCTACCTCCCAACATCCCGCTCCGCTGGCCTCCCATTGGCTAGGAGGGATAACGCAGCTACCTCCCATTGGCTATTATAGGGCTGCATTATGGGAGATGCAGCTCCATAATAGCCAATGGGAGGGAGCTGCTCTCCCATTGACTATTTTCAAAAGTCCCGCGCCGCTGGCCTCCCATTGGCTAGGAGGGATAATGCAGCTATCTCCCATTGGCTACCTCCCAACATCCCACTCCGCTGGCCTCCCATTAGCTAGGAGGGATCGCGCAGCTCCCACCCATTGGCTTTATGGAGCTGCATCTCCCATAATGCTTTTCGTGTAAAGGACAGAGTTACTGTTGTTTCATGAGTTTCTTGCTTTATTTTTTTACTCAGGCTTTTAACCTTCAATAAACATATGTAAGATTATAACTCTGCTTAGAAGACATGGTCAACACATGCGCGCACACACACACATACACACGTGCGTGTGATTTTCGGTGTGAGTGAAAAGAAGAAGCGGGCTCGTGGCATGCAGTTGAGTGATATCGCAATGGAATATGGCCAAACCCGTCTCTCATCGGTATGATATTGAAGCAGGAGGTCTTAAAAGGTCTACTTTTATAACTTTTAAAGGGTTTAGGGGGTAGTATTGGGGGCCTTGGAACGAATCACACGTTTTGCATGTAAAATGCGGCTCAATTTACGAAAAATCCAGGTGAAGAAAAAGGCTCTGGAATGGATTAATTTCATAAGGTGAGGTACCACTGTATGTCTGTTAAATCTAAGGTCCCCAATAGTGTTCCCCATTTGTGGAAGCTTTTCCATGGAGCAGAAGTCAGCCATATACAGTGATCCCTCGCTTCTTCATGCTTCAGTTTCTGCGGCTTCAGTGCGTAGCGGGTTTTTCAAAAATATTCACTGAAAAAGAAAAAAAATAAGGAAAATAGGGGAAAGGTTAAGGTCAATTATGCAAAAAAAAACCCAAAACAAACAAAAAACAACCCAAAACCCCCCAACAAAGCTACTTACATTTTTATGTGAGGTGTATATCCGAGTGTGTGTGTGTGTGTGCGCTTGTATGTGTGTGTATTTATATTTTATTTACATCTTATCCATTATTTTTTGAATGTTTAATTCTTATAAGCATTTATAACATTGAATAATGATTTATTGATAGTATATACATATATACATGTACGTATATGTCAGTCAGGGGGGTTCGATCCTACTTCGCAGAAATTGGCAGTTGCGGGGGATTATCGGTCCCCATTAACTGCTGAAAGTGAGGGATCCTTGTAAATAAAAGAGATAAAGATGAGCAGTGGTGGCCTGGTGGTAAAGGTGCTGGATCATTGATCACTGGTTGGGGGTTCAAGCCCAACTCTTAACGGGTTGTCACTGTCCCCCCAGTGCACTGAGTTATCAAAGGCCAGCCATGTCTCTCACTGTCTGTGGTGTGAGATTCATGTAAAAGAACCATTGCTGACCTTCGACAAGAGTAGCTGCAAAGCATTCAGCATGTTTGTGCCCTGCGATGGCCTGGCGAGTTGTCCAGTGAGCACTTTTCCCCGCCCGGAGTCGGCTGGGATGGGTGCCAGCCTCTCCACAACCGTAATTAGATTAAGCAGTTACAGAAAATGAACTGAATGAATGATAGATAAAGACCAATGTTATGTTTACTTGGTCACCCTTGTAGGGGAAGCACTGGGTCAGTTTGCTGATTGCATACTGTGTTATACAGATTAAGAAATGGAAGAGGTGGATATAGTTGATAATACATACAGTGTATATTAGAAATACATGCTTCCCATACTGGGGAAGATAAAAATGTCTCGAACAGTGTCCCAGGATTTACAAGACTAGAGTTTCAAGATGTAGTTGACATGGTGGTTTTACTGAAATCTGGCAACCAAGCACAACGAGCATGTTGTCCACACTCAATTTTCTATTACGTACAGGCTTACTCTAATAATCACTACATAGCAGGATATGTAAATATAATTACTCTTGCCGGCTTCTCATCTTAATTTACTTTAAGGCTTTGTCATCGTTGACGTCCCACCGCTCGAAATTCTAGTGTCCTGTGCTGCTGCTTGTTATAGGCTCCTAAACGTTCTGAAATGGTTCAGTAGTTTAAGAAAGTAAGTGGATCAAATAACTGATGAGCTGAGTGTTGCATACAGTTTATATTTGATAGTTATTTGTCGAAGGTGAAGTGGATGTCACAGAATATTCCACGAGATGGAACGTCAAAGGAACTATTCAAGTCAGGAACAGCCTCATAGCCTGAGGCGAATAATTGTTTTAGTACAATCCCATGTGTATGTACATGGAAATATAACACAAAAGATACATGTTAAAATGAGATTTTTATGGATTACCCAACAGGTTTAGTATACACTACATGGAAACCTAAGGAAAGGCAAACCAAAACTAGATCTTTTATAATATATTTTTACATTGTATAACTATTACAGAGACTAAGTAAACTCTGTTTGTACTGACCAGTAAAACACCATGTACAATAATGTAAAATACTGTATGTCTGTTTATAGCCTACCCTTTCAAAGTTTGGTATATACTACATAGAGGCATACTGGAAGATAATTGTTCTCCCGAAAGATACATTTTTACACTCATTCAGATTTTTACGGTGTATATATATATATATGTGTGTGTGTGTGTGTGTGTGTGTGTGTGTGTGTGTGTGTGTGTGTGTGTGTGTATATTGTACAGTGATCCCTCACTACTTTGCACTTCAGTTCCTGCGGCTTCAGTGCATTACGGGTATTTCAAAAATATTCATTGAAAAATCAAAAAATAAGCAAATTAAGAAAAAATATGGAAAAAGTTCAGGAAAATGCCACAAAACAAGGCCAATTGTGAAAAAAAAAAAACTCAAACAAAAAATCCCAAAACCCCCAACAAAACTACTTACATTCTTATGTAAGGTGCACATCGGAGCGCGTCTGTGTGTATGTGCACGTTTGTGTGTGTGTGTATATTTATATTTTATTTACATCTTATGCATTATGTTTTAATGTTTAATTGATATTATAAGTATTTATAGTGTTGAATATGTATTTATTGATATTATATACACAAACATGTATGTATACGTCAGTCAGGGGGGTTGATCCTACTTCGCGGAAGTTCGGTAGTCGTGAAATATATGGGTCTGATCACAAAACTGCCACTGTAATGTGTGACACTGACCTTTTACATTTTTGCATGTTTAGCAAGAATAGTTTTTACAATTTTTTAATATATTAGGTCAATATGGATTAAATCGTGGAAGATGGAGGATTATATTACTTGGAGAAGCAGCGTCATCAAATTATCAGTAGGACATTTCAAAAAGTAACATGGACAGAATGAACAGCTTCTATTCACTAATAGTAGCTTTAGATAATCATTGTGTAATTTGTTACACTGAGCTGATTGATAGTGTTTGAAATGTTCAACTTTTCTTTATTATCTAAAGTCAATTAATGCAAATCCATCAGTGATCGGCGGGAGCACAAGACCATGTAACCTGGACAGGAAGAGTTACGTACATTATCGATCCCGTTTTAAGTCTGGTGCTTATTTGCCAATTTTTCCGTGTCTATGTAACTCCTATGATTCATAGTGTGGCACCTGTGCTCCGATTGATGTGGTTATTGGACCTGTGCAGACCTTAGCAGAGGCTCAGCAGGACGTGAAAGTAATGAGGTCCTTCTCTTGTCACAAAATTGAACATGAAAAAGGTGTATACCAGGTAGTATTTGAATTGTTTCGAAAACCGTGTTCACCATATGTACATATTTTGATATGATTTTATCTCCCAGGCATGTACTAAAGATTTTGATGCATTGATTCACAAATAAACTTGGACATGGAAATATTTATGCAAGTTGCGTAGTTAGAAAAAGTACCAGGTTCGTGACCAGACCCATATAGTACTTGGAAACACAAGCAAAATAAACTAAAGCAAGATTTTTCTGGAACCTTTTTCCATTTTAAAGCAGGACAATAACGGTCCCCCTGCTTCGTGTGACTGTGACAAACTATCATTTTGATTCAAGCATTAACCACTCAGGGTTATCTTTCTTTAAGTCTGCTGATAGTGCACCAATTTGATAACGCCGTTCGAATTTATACTATACTAAAATATGTTCTCTTTTTCTAATTGTAATGCAAACTTCCTATCTCATAGTATCATTATCGCTGTCCTTATATCTCTATGCTAATAGCCATTGTATTAGCTTCAAGTAACATCTGCTTTTCTGTTCATTTTCTGTTTCTGGTTTCTCTTTTCTGGCTGTCCAGCCTACAGACTATGGGGGGCTTTTGGGCTCCAGTTCCAGGGCCTCATCACGGGCCAGTTCAGCTCGCGCCAGCCCAGTGGTGAGCTTTCATCTTCAGTGATGTTCCACTTTGTTGTTTTCTATTCCAAACTCTATTTCCTCAGCTACCTGTCTTATATTCATTCGACAGAAATGTGCAAGATGGCAAGGGGAGAGTATCAAATGCATATAACGCTTGGCATCAGTTCTAATGCTTAGAAGTGCTATAGAAATAAGCTAACAGGGAATGTGGCAGCACATGGAGACCTTCCACATTTTCACCGGGTTATCCGTTAGAATCCTTCAGGTGTGAGGTGAAAATGAGGTATTTGCTGTTATTCTCTGAAGTTAATGATCTTCCACTCTGATTTTTTTCTTCAGGTGGAAGAGCGGTTGGACTTCCCAGAAAAGGTTAGTCATCTTCATAACCAACTTTCAGGCAGTGTAACAGTAAAACGCTGAAATATACCAGAAGGGATATAAATACATTCTTCCTTGTTTTTAATTTAATTTTATAGAGTTTTTGTGCGTACTGTTTTTTTCATAAACAAATCTCTGTGCAGTCAATTAGGGAATCGGTTCAAATCAATATATGCTCAGATTGATTTAAAGTTGGATTCTTAGTCAGTCTATGTTCATGTAGTTGTTCAGATAATCTCTGCACAGTTTAGATGATCGTTTGGGACTTTTGGACCACCTGTAGCCTTTGTTATAGCTCCTAATTGCCATGACTTGTTTCAACAAACTTGAAGAGTAACGATATTGGTCATATGGGGAGTGGTGGCCTGGTGATAAAGATACTGGATCACTGGTCCTAAGGTTGGGGGTTCAAGCCCCACTCTCTACGGGTTGTCACTACCCCCCCCCCCCCCCCCAGGGCACCTAACTGGATTATCAAAGGCCAGCCATGCCTCTCACTGTCTATGGTGTGAGGTTCATGTAAAAGAACCATTGCTGAATTTCAACAAGAGGAGCTGCATAGCCGTCAGAGTATTTCTGCCCTGTGAGGGTCCAGGGTGTACTCCCTGCGACCATAATTAGGATTAAGCGGTTACAGAAAATGAATGAATAAATGGATACTGGTCATACTTACAGCATAATGTACTATGTTTACGGGATACACTGCTTATTTTAACATTAATGACCATAAAAAGCACAATACTGAGCAATTTTATCCTGTGAATTACTAGCGGGGGCTGAACCAATGCAGAACAAACTTTTTCCAGGAACCCGTTGAGCTGGTAAACAAAGCAGAGCAAGTAAACTAACAGTGAGCGACATGTTAGATGATAAAACTCTATGTATGCTAAATAGTCTTACCTTTTACTGTTTCCTGTTGGCAAAGTGCTGCCCCATCTGTTGTCATCTTTGACTTTTCATGAAGGAATTCTGTAGGACCAGCGTCTGGTTTTAGACGTGAAAGCTCGGGCTTCGTGCCAAGTAGACCTGAAGGTCATGCCGATAGCAAGTCAGCTTACGGTGGTCTCAAGCCTACCTCATGCTTTGTCCGCATGCTGTAATCGCTTAGACTGGTGTCTGCTACACACCACCTAGCCAATAGGAAAAAAGAAGTTCCCGTCACTTAGCAGACAATGTAGCAGCATTCGGTCATAGCTGCATGACTGAACCACTGATGTCGTACATGATCGTTCTAAACAACTCGTATTACAAATTTACCCCAGGTTCACTTTAAGCAACAATCACAATATTTATTTCCATCCAGAGTTTCACCATCATCTTTACTAGATAATAGGAAAATTGAACCACTCCACAAAGTCTTCCCTAGCACATCCCAAAAACTTTCAGTAGGGTTAAGGTAGGGTTCGGTCTGGGGAGGCAAAACATATATGTAATGATTCCTGTGATGGGTGGTGTGATTAATTTGCTGTATTATATGTTTATATCTTTTTAGGGCTCGAGGACAGCATCTACTCTCTCTGCTGCCACCTTGGCCTCGCTAGGTGGAGGCTTTTCTCGGAGAGGCAGCTGTGATACCTCCGTATCTGTGGACACAGAGGCGTCCATAAGAGAGATGAAGGTTATTTTTTAGGATCAATCTTTAAATAATCAGCATTATTTGTTACGTGGAAACTGACTAATTATTTTCATCTTACAAGTTTCTCGATCTCTTTTGGTGACCTTTTCCCTGTCCTTGAACCTTTGGACTTGTGGTTGTTGAAAATATTTCAAAAGAATGATTGAGGAAAAAAAACAAATAAACATGAAAGAATTAAAGACATTTTATTAACTTCAAATGCACGATGTCTAAAAATGTTTTAAGTCACAGCGTTTGAATGTGGGTGTGAAAGTAAAGAGTACCAGCGATTGTTGCCGTTCATCTTTCAGGACTCTCTGGCTGAGGCTGAGGAGAAGTATCGGAAGGCCATGGTGTCCAACGCTCAGCTGGATAACGACAAGTCGAACCTGATGTATCAGGTGGACACACTGCGAGACACTTTGATAGAGCTAGAGGAGCTGCTTTATGAAACACGAAGAGAGCACGAGGCGAAAACTAAGGTATGGAACAAAATACAGTGGTACCTCACCTTATGAAATTAATCCATTCCAGAGCCCTTTTCGTAACCTGGATTTTCACAAGTAGAACCACATTTTACATGTAAAACGCGTGATTCATTCCAAGGCCTTCAATACTACCCTTTAAAAATTATAAAAGCATAACTTTTAAGGTACTTACTTCGTGTTGACCATGTCTTCTTAGCAGAGTTATAATCTTACAAATGTTTATGCAACGTTAAAAGCCTTGAGCCAAAAAATAAAATTGCAATGAGCACACTCGAAATACTCCATGAAACAAGCTACTGCTCAAGGGAGCTGCGTCATCCCTCCTAGCCAATGGGAGGCCAGCGGGGCGGGATGCTGGGCAATAGCCAATGGGAGGGAGCTGCGGCATCCCTCCTAGCCAATGGGAGGCCAGCGGGGCGGGATGCTGGGTGATAGCCAATGGGAGGGAGCTGTGGCATCCCTCCTAGCCAATGGGAGGCCAGCGGGGCAGGATGTAGGGAGATAATCAATGAAAAGCAACTCATGCATTGTTTGAATGTTTGAACGGCACGTTTCGTAAGGAGAACTTGTTTCGAATACAGAGACAAAAAATTTTGGAAAATGTTTTTCATAACCTGGATTTTTCGTTTGCTGGGACTATCGTAGGGTGAGGTACCACTGTATTATAAAAGATGAACAACTCTGTCTATTAATATTTATGATGACTTGGGGCAGCATGGTGGTGTACTGGTTGGTACATTCACCTCACAGCAAGAACATAATGGGTTCAAGTCCTGTCCACACCGAGTCAGTTCCAGTGTGGAGTTTGTATGTTCTGCCCATGCGGGAACATCCGGATACTCCGGTTTCCTCCTGCACTCCAACGACATACACATAAGGTTAACTGGCTGTTTCAAATTGCCCCTAGGTGTGATTGTGAGCATGAATGGATGTGTGTGTGTGTGTTGCCCTACGGTGGCCTTGTAAGCTGTTCATATTGTTTCTTTCCTGTGGACCCTTCGAGCTTCCAGTGTGGCCCTAATTAGTATTAAGTGGCTTTTGAAAATGAATGAATGATAAATGTTCTCAGATGTTAAATATTTATTCATTCATTTTCTGAACCGCTTAATTCGTGATTCGTTCCAAGAGTCCCAATACTGCCCCCTAAACTCTTTAAAAATTATAAAAGTACACCAATTTTGTATGAAATCTGTATGAAATATGTTTTAAAAGTAAAAGAAAATTATTTATCTTTTTTTAAAATCTCTCGAACCACCCATGCGATGCTTTAAAGTCCGGGGGTTGCTGGTCTGAAGAACCCTCACCCTCACTCTCCTTCACGAGGTCCTTAAATATGGCGGTTGCTTTTTCCGAAATAATCGCCTCCGTCACTGTATCTTCGCTTTTAATGCCTCCTTCTGCTTCAATATCGTCCCAATTGTAGAGGGGTTTCGGCCATACTCCTTTGCGATTTCACTCAACCGCATCCCACTTTCATATATTTTTTTATCATCTCCTTTTTTATTTTTATTGATAACGGAGCCCGCTTCTTCTTTTCAGTCTCACCGGGAATCACTTTCTTGGGGCTCATGATTAATTACGAAAAAATATTGCTCACGAAATTCATGAACCAACAGTACAACTCTCCTTCACACGTGTGTCGAACAATGGGTTGAAGGCACACGAAAAGCATTATGGGTACAGTACTGTATTATGGAGAATCAGCTCCCTCTAGCCAATGGGAGGCCAGCGGGGCTGGGTGTTGAGAGACAACCAATGGGAAAGCAACTCGCGCATTGTTTGAATGTTTGAATGGTGCGTTTGAATTTTTGAGATGGCGCTTTCGTAACATGAACTTGTTTCGTATCCAGAGACAAAAATTTTAGGAAAATGCATTTCGTAACCTGAATTTTTTTGTTTTGTGAGACTTTCGTAATGTACTATTCTGCATCACTGTAATATTATTAGTGTGCAGTTTGCATTTCTATTATTTTTTCCCCAACATAAGTTGATCCGTGTTCAGGTCCAGTGTGTTGAGTTAGAAATGTAGTAAACGGTCACCGGATGACGCTGTGCACACGTAAAGTTTCTAATTCCTTGTATACTTAGTCACCTGAAATGCCATTCTCAAGCCTGTAATCTGAATGCCTTGCAGCTGGCGTAACTCAAATCTGTGTGGGTGAATTGTCTTGGAAAACTTGTACGCAGTGGTCGCCCAAGTGGCGCATCCACAAGGTGCGTGACTATTAACCGGAGGTCACAATTTCGGATCCGGGTTAAAACCACAGCTATCCATAGCCGGGCGTCTACGGGAGTTAAGTGGCCGAGCTCTCACAGGAGGGAGGGATGGCGTACGCTCACTGCCCTTTCACTCACAGCGATCGGCAGCCAATCCTGGGTGTCTGTAAGTTCATTCATATAAGGGGGTGATAACAGTTTTCCTCTGAGTGTGTTAGACCGCCCCAAATACACATGCACCCCAGTTCAAAAAGAGGCAGGTGGCTAGCATTGCATGTCATGTATGGGATGTTTGCATGCTTTCCCCCCCCCCCCCTCCCTGGTTGATTGTGGTCATGTGATAGGGAAGATAATACTTGATGGATGGGAATGGAGGAAAAATACAACAGAAAAAACTTTGTACGCAGTGGTTTTAAGTGTGTCAATGCCCCACCATTAAGATGAAGAGGCAACATTCAACCTCATCTTCTAACCTAGATGGTGTGGACCAGTGCTAGAAATATACCAGCAGCTCCACTTTTTCCTCTCACCCAGACATCAACAATCCGTAACGTCTGCACATCCCAACACCTGAAGTATGATGCTCATTCAACAAGACTTCCTCAGTTTGTCCTCCAAAAATAAATCGAGTGATGAGTTAATAACAATCTGTGTACTTACATACACATTAACTTATTAGTAGCATATCTGGGAACGCTATGAAAGATTTACAGCACTCACAATGGTTCAACACCGTTGCATTGGGAAATTCTGGGCCCAAGATCATCATCATCACCATCATCATGTCAGAATTTCCACTCTACATGCACACTCACCCACTCATTTACCAGGCTATTTAAGCCTATTAGGGTCACTGAAAGGCTGGAGGGTATCCCAGCCACCACTACGTGAAGGCGGAATAAACCCTGAATAGCTCGCAAGACCATTGCAGGGTCAACACGCTCACATTTATACCTAGGAATAATTTCGAGTATCCGGTTAGCCTAATGTGCATTGCCTCTGGACTGTGAACCCAGGCTAACCTGAGGAAACCCACACAAGCACAGGGAGAACAGGCCTAGTGTAGCCCTGGACCTTCTTGCTTGGAGGAGGATGTGCTGACCAGTGCGCCACTGTACCGTCCCATACCTGCACATTTTTGCTTAAAAAGCTCACCAAGAGTTTGAGAACAAAACCGTTTTGTTATTGAGGTCACAGCAACAACCCTCCATCACTATCTTGTTTCTCCTTGATGTCCAGGCTACTGATTTTGTCTTTTTCAGAAGGCGTCCACTGCAGTGTTAATATTTAATGTTCATGTTTGAACTTGTCTTCTGTGTTAGGAGTGTGATCGAGAGCACCATGCTCACAGTGTCCTGCAGTTCCAGTTTGAAGAGATGAAGGAGACGTTAAAACAGAGCGAGGAATTACTGAAGGTAATCATTGTGTGGCAGGAAGAGACAATCGACTGTCTTTAGTACAAATATAAATGGGCTTGTTGCATCAAGTTCTGAGAGTTTAAATGCCCAATGTACAGTTCCCTGAAAATCTTATAGACGACTTTATTCCATCTACGCCTGCATACCACTATAGAATCATATACGACTTTATTCTATTTTTGCAACACTAAATACTCTTGCAGAATCAAACGACTGCAAGCAAATGCTTCTGGTAACCTGAAGTTAGTCTTTCATAACATTGTGGGTGAACACTGGAGGGTTTTTGAGGGTGAGCTACCAGTTAAAGGACCTGCAACATTATGTCATGACTTTGGCTCGGCCCATCCAAAACCTTACTCTGCCTGAACTTTACAATTCTTCAAGCATCTTGTGAATATTGATTGTGGTACTGTAAGTCTCCCAGGCTTTGAAACATCCCCACATCACATTACCACCACCATATTTGACAATTGGTGCGTCATTTATTTTTCTTGTGGAGTGCTGGAGTAAATTTACTCTAGATATAATGAAGCCAGGCAATGGTGGCCCGGTGGTGTGGTGCTGGATTACTGATCCCAAAATCGGGGTTCAAGCCCCACTATCAACGGGTTGTCACTGCTGTCCCCCAAGGCCCCGCCCAGTGCCATAACTGGGTTTTCAATGGCCAGCCATGTCTCTGACTGTCTGTGGTGAGAGGTTCGTGTAAAAGAACCACTGGTAACTCTCTGCAAGAGGAGTTGCATCGCCGTCAACATGTTTCTGCCCTGCGATGGACTGGCGAGCTGTCCAGGGTGTACTCAGCCCCCGCCCAGAGTCGGCTGAGAGGAGTGCCAGCCTCCCTGCGGTCCTAATTAGGATTAAGCGGTTACAGAAAATGAACAATGTACAATGAGATAGCGCTGTCCCTAGTGGTCAAAACTGTGAACTACACCAGGACAATCCTGATTAGGATTAAGCGGTTTAGAAAATGGATGAATAATGGAGCCATGTGTTTTAGAAAGTTAAACTTTCATCTCATTCACTCCACAGACCCGAAAGGGACATTGAGGGGTTTAAAGAGCCTTTTTTTTATGGTTCACAATGAGGGTTTTTCTTCGCAACTAGCGCATGTGTACCATTTTGCAAATTTTCTTTATAAGCACAAAGTCATTAAATCTGACTTTATCTGAAGTGAACAAGTCCAGTAGCTCTTTAGCTTTCTCAATGACTTGTTTATGCGTTCCTTCAGGTATTTGGCAGCCACATAAATGTGACAAATATGCAAAAATAGAATAAAACGAAAAAACAGTAAATATTTTTTCATGCCAACAGTAAATCCACTTTAGATCTCAATTTGACTCATACTGTGCTTAGTGTCTCTCTTCATTAAACATAACTGGCCCAGCATGTTAGCTCTGGTATGTATTTATTATTTTTCCTGTCCTGCACTTGTTATTTTGCGTTGTGCTTGTTTGTCTTTTTTCTTTCATCTCACATTTCTCTTTCCACCTCTTTTCCTGCCCACTGGTCAGGATGCACAACAGTTGCGCTCAAAGCAAGCGAGCTATGTTAGCGAGATCTCTGATCTACAGGAAACCCTGGAATGGAAGGAGAAAAAAATCCGGGTACCCTCTACTTGCAGACATGTTCCTTTGTACTATGTTCGTTTGGCAGTAAAGCCGTGCAGTAGAAGTTTTATTTGGTTATTTGTCAGCGTAAATTCAAGACTTGTTTGTAGGCTGTACTGAAGAGCGCTAGTGTCTGTTTTGTTTCTTCATGAATCTTTAGTATTAATACGTGTCTAAAAAACAACTATAATCAGTAATGACACATACGCAATACAGTTAGCAAAACAAAAAAGTTCCTGGTTCAAATCTATGGCAACCTGGGGCTGAGAATTCTGACCAATCGGATTGTTTTAGCTCTTATTCCTAATTACGTATAAGCCTTATACACCTGACTTTAACTCAATTCTTTATTTTCAGTGTGTTTTCTTCCGACTTTCTTATTCTCTTTTCTTCTCATCTTCCTGCTCACTTCCTGTTGCCGGTCTTGACAGGCCTTAGAGAGGCAGAAGGAATATTCAGATATAATCCAAGATGAACGGGATGCCCTAAGAAATGAGGTTTTCCGGCTCAGGGATGCTCTCAAGGTAGAGCAGTTCTGTATATGGGAGCAGCTGGGAAGTTCGTTGCTGTATTTAATCAATGCCAGAAAAAAAATTAATACATTTTTCTACCTTTACAGAAACATGGCATATCTCTTAGTCCTGATGTGACAACAAATGGAGAGACAGGAAGCATGACTAATGGAGCTGAACGTGTGGAGTCGGCTCAAGACACATCAGCTCTGAGTGCGGACAGTATTTTAGGTAAGTTCATGGTCTTTCAGCTGTTCATTTTGTGCAGTGATAAATTCAAAAAACTAAATTAACTGCTTTGCCACCAACCAGATCATTATGATGATTAGAATTTAAGTAGTGTTTTTGTTTTGTTTTTTTTAGGGGCTCATTGTATTAAACTGTAATTTGATATCGAATATTTAGTTATTACTGTTTTAAAATGTTTATTTTTATTTAGACTTTCAGTTTGTGCTTTTTTTTACCAGTCATGATAGCATAGTTACAAGATGCAATAGTGTGGTTACAAGCCATGGTAGAGTAGTTACAAGAGACAGACAGACAGACAGACAGACAGACAGACAGATAGATTATTAATCGCAGAGGGAAATGCACATTTTCCAACAGCATACTTGTAAGTACCAACTTATTCTATATAAAACACAAAATTAAATCAAGGCATATATAATATATATATATATATTCTATAATAATAATATTATAAAAATAATAATAATAATAAATATTAAAAATAATAATTCTTCTATAATCACCTGAAGAGAGAGGATGGTTTCACCACCCCTCGAAACAGATCTGTAGTGATAAATGGAGTTTCAATAGGAAGTCTTTGTCCTGTCCTTTTGTTATTTGCTCTACCAAAAAGTATTGAGCACTCTCCTACGGAAGGATCTACTCAGAAAATCCTATATATATATATACATATATATATATATATATATATATATATATATATATATATATATATATAGAGAGAGAGAGAGAGAGAGAGAGAGAGAGAGAGAGAGTGGTATCTTGACTTACGAGTGTCTTTTATAACGAATTTTCCATGATACGAGCTTCGATCTCACCAAAAATCTGCACCATCTAACAAGCAAAATTTTGATTTACGAGCTCTGCTGGGGAAATGGTTTTTCCGGGCCGATTAGCCTCATATTCTTCCGCGCTCCAAGAACGCCTTGTGCAGTGCTTCTCAATTAGTTTCTGTGACGCCACATAGGAAGAAAAAAAAACATCCCCCCAGCGCCCCACCCGCGACTATGAATAGTGTTTGCTTCACTTCATATCGTTTGCTTGGTGCCTTTTCTCTACACTATAAGGAACACAGTGAGAGCGCTACTGCCACCTACTGTAGAGGATGCACAATTACACTTAATTCTAGTACAGTATGGCCAAAAAACTATGTTCCCCAGGGTCATACGTACCCCCCTGGCATCACACCGCGCCTCCCAACGGGGACTCGTCCCGCTATTTGAGGTGCACTGGCCTTGTGGGAGTGCACCACGAGCCTTTCCTCGCTGGAATTCGTAGCGTGCACATGCACAAAATTCTCCTCCTCCTTCTCTGTTACGCACCACCTCATGCCTGCCCACGTGACATGTTTGCTGCAGTCGATGATCAGAAGGGTTAGTTGACTTGTTGTTTATTTTTGTTTTATTATTATTTATTATTAATGTTAATGTACATGTATTATTATTATTAAATATTTATTGTTTTTACATGTTTATCATTCATATAGGTTAAATATACATGATAGTGTCAGGTTATACGAGTTTGGAAGGGGGTTGGAACGGATTAATTGGTTTTCTATTATTTCCTATAGGAATTTTTGTTTTATCTAACGAACATTTTCACTTATGAGCTCGCCCTCAGAACGGATTAAATTCATAAGTCAAGGTTCCACTGGAGATATATATATATATATATATATATATATATATATATATATATATATATATATAATGTATGTGTGTGTGTGTGTGTGTGTGTGTGTGTGTGTGTGTGTGTGGTGTAATACATATCTGATGAGACATCTATAGTAAAAATTTAAAGTTTAGAGAACTTGAGGTCGACCTGGTTGAAAGTACAGAAAGTATTTGAATTGTATATAATTCTGTAATGATGCAGATTTGAAGTCTAGTGCAGAGATTAGCAAAAGTCCAGTTTAACCATCCATGTGCAGATGAAAGTACACGGTACAATCAGGAGGTGATATTGCCGTGCAGAGGCATTTGTTGACGTGGGAATTGGCTATCCAGAGAAAATAACTTAAAGTTAAGTCCAATGTAAACATGTTTGTGTGGTGTGCAGTGAGTGATGCAGTGCAAGGCAGGTGTGTGTGTGCATGTGTGCGCGCACGCGCGCGTGTGTGTGTGTGTGCTATATCTGATGGCATCGGAGAGAAATGATCTCTTCAGTCTGTCAGTGGACCAGGGCCATGACAGCAGCTTGGCACTGATGCTGCTCCTCTGTCCAGTTCTCTGTTTAGTAGATGCAGCAATAAGCCGTTATGGCGTAGTTACAAGCCATGATAGTGTATCTGCTATCGTTTTCAGTTCTGTCCATTTGAGTCTTTTATTTTATTTTTTAATTTATTTTCTTGTGGCTACTGCCCTATATATATATATATATATATATATATATATATATATATATATATATATATATAAACCTGCCCAATATACCACCATCAAATTTTCATAGGAGCGACTGCTGAAACAATTTTATAAAAAGTTCAATGGGTAGGCAGCAATCGGTGTGATTCCCCCAGTGGGGACCTCTAGTTTTAGTGTAGTTTTAGCTTATGGTCCGTACATAGATCTGTTTTTATTTTTCAGAATGGGCTAGTTTTAGTTGTAATTTTTACTTATTTCCTTGTTCCTTGTCCTATTTTTTACTTTACGGATCACTGATCCTAAGGTTGGGGGTTCAAGTCCCATTCGTCACAGGTTGTCACTGTCCCCTCCAGTGCACTAACTGGGCTGTCATAAGCCGGCCATGTCTCTCACTGTCTAGGGTGTGAAGTTCATGTAAAAGAACCATTGCTGACTTTTGACAGGAGTGGCTGCAGAGCCTTCAGCGTGTTTCTGCCCTGTGATGGCCTGGCGAGCCATCCAGGGTGTACTCTTCCCTCACCCACAGTCAGCTGGGATGGGCGCCAGCCTCCCCGTGAACCTAGTTAGGTTTAAGTGGTTACAGAATTTTTACTTTACTGCACATGTATATGTCACCTTCGAGAATTATTCTGCCCACGTCATTATCTTCTTTAAAGTGGAACAGAAACAAGAGTGAAACTTCAGCTCAGAGGTGAAATGATAATAAAAATGAAACTGATTCCATGTGATGTTTTGTTCCATTTTAGTTTATATTGCACTGTGCGTTGTAGTTTTTTAACTGTTTACTTTTTGTTTTAATTGTAGTAAATTTTTTTTTAACTATATTAACCCTGATTTGAGTTGATTGGTTTTATATCCAGAATATGAATCCCGGAGTATAACCAGTTAGAGACCCCACCCCTCACCCCCCCCCCCACCCCACCCCACCCCACCCCCCCCCACCCCACCACCAGCAGCAGCACCAAAAAAAACAAACAAAATCCGTTTATACTATCCAATTAAATTAGTTTCTTTCTTAGTGTTTGTTTAGTCTGAAAATTTCTAAATTCTTTCAAACTGATTCATCTATTCGAAGAAACCCAATTTCTCTTCTCTTCCTGTTCACTGACCTCACCCCCGTCATTGTCTTCACTTCTCTGTATTTACACCAATCAGTTCTTCCAGCCAAGAAAGTTTTCTTGTACCTCTTTATATTTTGCTAATGGTGTTCCAGAGAGATCTCCGGAGGATCGAGAGCCTGAAATGGACAACATATCATACAGGAAGGAAAAACCCAAGATAGTGACTTGTCCAGAAGCCACAAGAACTGAAGATACGGATTTAAGATCATCATGCAACATTGTAGAGATTCAAGAGGACTGCAGAGGTCCTGAAACAGATGAATTTATAACGATTCAGTCCATCTGTGATGAAAATGAACCAGATGAAACCGTTGAAGAAGACCTGATAGCTCAAACTGAGGGTATCATCCAAGCGGTGAAACATGTGGACAAACAAAATAAGCAGGTGGAAGAACCTTGGATGGATAAGAACATAAGAGACACTGTACTCCCAAAAAGTCCTACATCACAAAATTTAATTGAAGCATATGCAGTATTTCAATTTATTCAAGCTAATGATGAGATCTGTCCGACAACTACCCATACGGTGCAAGCAGAGGAAGGAACGTTGGAGAAAATGGAGCTACCTGGAACCAGCAAAAGCTATCAAGAACCCAGAACATCTTTTTTCAGTACAGATGTTGAGATGACCAGAAGAGAAGATGTTTCTTCAGCCAGTGTGCAGGGTTCTGATCCAGAGCTGGAATATTTAGATATTCAAGGTTGCTTGGTTACCATCCCTGTGGAGGAGAAAGTCTCCGCTTTCTTCTTAGACAGTTGCCAAGAAGCTTCAGTGCTGGACTTTGAGAGCATAAGTTTAAGTGAAATCGATGAGTCTGAAGTTGAGGACCAAGAGATGCGTAGTGCTCTACATAAAACTAAACACAGCAGGCCTGGAAACAAGAAAGGACGAGAATGTAGTGTGTCCTAATTTTTTTTATTTTATACAGCCAAGCAAATTAAAAATTGTGTCGTAAATAAAAATGGTGCTCAGTCTGGAATTTATCTTTTTAACAGTCACTTTTCTGAGCTCGAATTGTTCCCTAAATGAATACGGCATGAACGGTAGCTGGATTCAGAAGGTGAATCAGTTTCTTCTGGAGATATGGTACTGATATTAACTTGAGTCATCAGAAGTACAGGTATACCTCCACTTAAGTCGTTTCTCGATTATAAGTCGTTCTCGATTATACGTCGGTTTTCAAAAAATATATGGAAAAATAATAAAAATAAAGTTTACGTCATTATAATCATATAATCGCGCCCCACTATTTGAGAAGCACTGAATTAGCAGCAGCTCCGGCATATTATACTTATACATCTTCACGACATTACTGGCACGTGATTCAAATTTAACCAATGGCTGAGAGCTTTTGTTTCTCCCTCCTGCTGATTGGTTTCAGATAATGTGTACACCTTATTTTTTTCTCCTTCGCATGCATGTCATCAACGTGATTGCTTGAATTGCAAAGTAAAAATTTTTTTGGTTTGTTTTTAATGATTATTTAAGCCCTCTGATGTCACTCAAACACCCTGCATCTTCTCTAGCTTCTGGCAAGGAGCCAAAGCGCATTATTTACTGTATTCATAAATATTATGACAATACAAAATTAAAAAGTTTTCACTTAATCATTACTATATTTTACAGCATTATTACTGTATTAATGAGTAAGACTGTCTATAGAATGTGTTTAACAAGCAGAATTAACGCATGTAATATCATACATAGGGTTTTAAAACCGCATCAATAATTTGCAGATTTCTGGGATCCGTGGGGGAGGAACACCCCCCCCCCAACTCCCGAATAATAGGGACTTTCTGTATTTTATATTTAGTATATTAAATATTCCCATATTCAACATAATAAGTGTCCAGGGCGCTTTAAAAATTGGAGTGGGTGGGCGCTTATTAAAATGTTACCAGCAGAGTGGAACGGTAAGTGCTTATTTCCATCGAGGTGGAAAACATGAATAATAACAGAACAATAAAAGAGTTTTACTGGTATTTGTGTTATTCATTTTGTGGTATCAACCAAACTACTACATGAAAGCTGAAAATAAACAGAAAACAGCATAAATTTTAATAAAAGACCCCTTACCTTTCCCTCCTGGTGCTGTTCCTTTAAACATTTTCCAGGAAGTAAAATTGAGCCAATCAACACGAATGTCAACTTTAGCACATGGCACGTTGAACCAATCAACACGAACATAATTTATGAAGTTAGAGAGCAGGCGAATCGGGTGAAAAATACTCGTCATCATTTACTGATAGGTCCATATCTGGCTCATCGCTCCATTCATTCAGAGCATCCGATAGTTTTGCTGTAGCAGTTTCTAATGGTTCATCGGTTATTGGACATTTACCAAGAGAACAGCAAAATATTTTCCTGTTTTTTAAAGCACGGTGGAACAATCAAACGTGTTGTTACTGATGAACATTATAGACATTCCTCAGTGGCAGGGGGTCTTGAAATACCATGTAAACTCACTTTTAAAGGCAGTGAACACCTCATTTTACAGTTACAGAAACTGATCCAATAAAATTGGAACGTTTGATCTTCAATTTTGCTCCCAGTACACATGGGCGGTTATTAGATGTAAGATCAAAAACATTGGGGGGGGTGCTTATTATGTTGAATACGGTATATATATATATATATATATATATATATATATATATATATATATATATATATATGGGTTATCAAAGGCGGGCCATGCCTCTCACTGTCTATGGTGAGAGGCATGTAAAAGAACCATTGCTGACTTTCGTAAAGAGTAGCTGCAAAGCCATCAGCGTGCTTCTATTCCTTGCTAAAAAGGGTTGTGTCAGGAAGGGCATCCGACGTAAAAATCTATGCCAAATCAAACGTGCGAATCATTCGCTATGGTGACTCCGGAAGAAGAGAAAAAGCCAAAAGGAAATCATCATTAATCATCATATAAGATAAGATAAGATACAGCTTTATTAATCTCACAATGGAGAAATTCGCTCTTGAGGTACCATCAGTAGGGGGTGCAAAAATAGATACATATACAAACATACACACATACATATATATTATATAAGTAAATAAATAAATAGATACATAAATAGTATAAAGTAATATACAATAAAAAAAAAGAAAAGAACAACTTTGTAGACTGGCCTATATTCAAGTGTATATGTATCTGAGTGCAGAGTAGATGGGTTGATATGGTTCACAGTCAGTGGGGTAGATGTGGTTGATTAAAGTGCGCGGGGTTTTTATTGCACATCACCGGGTTTTTCACAGACAGTTACAAAGTGGCATTGTACAGTCTGACAGCGGTGGGAATGAACGACCTGCGGTAGCGCTCCTTCCTGCACTAGAGACAAGCTAATTCGAGTTAAGTCGTTTTTGACTTACGTCGTCTCTCCTGGAACCAATTAACAATGTAAGCCGAGGTATACCTGTATTAGAAAAGTAAGGCCAGTGTATTTTTTAAATGCGATACTATGAAGTAGGCTGATTGCTGAAACAGGGAATAGCTCTGATTGTCTACTCCTGGTTTGACCCTTGTGTTTCTGCTGTGAGGACATCATTTTTTGTCAGAAAGGTTAAACCAACATGAAAACCAATGAGCAGTCTATGGAGGGTTGGGGTGGGGGTTGGGGGAGCAGAACCATTTTGTATCTAAGGAAAAAAGGAAAATCAACCAGAACTATTTCCTACACACTGGACATCACCAATACAATAATTTTGAATGTCTTGGAAGAAGAAGACGAAAAACCTCAGTAGTTTATTAAATAAAAACTTGCCATGGAACTTATCAGGCAGAGAAAACAACAGCATTTAATGACTGAAACATTGCAAGAGTTATGAAGGAAAAAAATCCCCAAAGCAACAGCAGGTATCAGAATCTATCGTTTCAAGAGAACATGTCCAGAGCATCTCAAAACACAACCATTCATCAACAATAATATATAGAAGTCCAGAATGGAACTTCAAAGAAACCAAATTTCTAGAACCAAGTATACCAAAGTGATTGACAGGCTAAAGAAAGAATGATCATCTAAAGCATAACCAGCTCACTGACCCATCATGATGGAGCTTGTGTCCTGCTTTCAACCTGCATGGCTATTTTAATGTCTCACAAACTATTATTGACGGTATTAGGGTAGCAGAATTAAATCAGAAGTCTACAGGAAGAGTATGTCTGTAAAATAAACAGGAAAAAACAAACGGGAAGAACTTCATCGTATATGTTAAGCCAGTAAGACAAAAAAAACATCACCAACACAACAGAGGACATTATCAGCGGAATGGACACATACACTGAGTGGGTTTTACATCTGCTGGTGGTTGGAGGGACCTGTCCCAATAAAAAAAAGAAAGATGGCGGTATTCGCCTGGAAAAACATCACAGAGGATGTGTTGATGTCAGCAGGGCATTGGTTTGATGCCTTTATACTTTCGACTACCTGTTCCTACTTGTTTGTTCTTTCGCTCATGTAAAACTTGTTTTATTCTGATTTCAACTGAAGACAGCAAATTTAGTTTTTTTTAACACATGGAGATAGAAATGAAGCTGAAATTTTCCTGTATCTTCTCACAGTCACATTTTGATCACATCACCACACGTCTTCAATATATTATTTTAAAATTACATGTAAAATAAATATGTTTGAATGAAGTGTTGAATGAAATACTGTCTCCTTTAAACTCTCAGTGTTGCTTATATGTTTTATAATTTTGTATATTTCTTCAATATTAATTCCAAGTAGGCATAGTATTTGACATTAAAACTATGTTAAATTGCATCTGTTTAATTACTTTTATTGTTTATAAAGTTGAATTTGTATGAGTTTACTCTCAATATATCATGTGTCATTGCTTTATATAATAAAAATTGAGTAGCTGTGAGGTATATCGTAAAACAAAATGTTTCCCCAAAAGCAAAGAACAGCCTGAAAAATATTCATGGTTCACGCTACCACCGGCATGAACTCTCCACTGATTTAGAAAGAAACCACACTGGGACTCAGTGTTCAACCTAGAAGTTCAATCATTTTCTGATTTATTTAAGTTTTTAATAAATAAACTAGGGCAGCGGTGGCCTGGTGGTAAAGGTGCTGGATCACTGATCCAAAGGTTGGCGGTTCGAGCCCCACTTTCAGCGGGTTGTGACTGTCACTCCCAGTGCAGCTAACTGGGTTATCAAAGGCTGGCCATGTCTCTCACTCTCTATGGTGTGAGGTTCATGTAAAAGAACCATTGCTGACTTTCGTGAGGAGGAGCTGCTCAGCTGTCAGTGATGGCCTGGCAAGCTGCCCAGGGCATACTCCACCCTCGACCAGAGTCGGCTGAGATGGGCGCCAGCTCCCAGTGACCCTAACTGGATTAAGTGTTTCAAAAAATGAATGACTAAATAAATAAACTAGGTTTTCTGTTGTAGTCCTACATAAAATTGCTCGTGAAGGCTTCACTGAATCAAATATGGGGTTTTCCTTAAGCACAAATGAGTAGGAATGTACTGTGAACATTAAAACTACCCCAATTCAGAAAAATTTGGAACTGTGTAAATGCTTATTAAAAAAAAACGAAAGCAGTAATTTAATTGCAGACAGTATAAACCACAGATATTTCATGTTTTGTCTTGTTGATGTCATTTCTAAATATAGATACAATCAATTTTAGACCTAAAAAATAGTCTCACCTTGCCAAATAGTGTGTGAAAGAAAATGATTCTTTGGTAAAAGTCATCTCCGTTGGTCCTATAGGCTCGCACAATACCCTCAAAGATGTACCTATGACTTATGGTAAAGTCTTCCGTTTTGTTCTGTGGGCCCCGTTGCACATCCATTATCTCCTCAATTCCCATGCATTCCTTGTCAGTAATCTTTTGCTCAACATGCAGTCATTGTTTGTCACATCTCTGGTTCACCCATTGCATGCCAGGTAGTAGATGATTCTTTGTGCAGTTTCCGTCTGAGGAATTGGAGATCATAGTTGTTCAGCTTAGGTTTGTGCCCTTGCTCTTTTCACATTGAAATTCCTTCAGATCCCTTGAATTGTTTAATGATATGCACCATACAGGATAAAGTATCATTTACAAGTTCAAGGAATCTGAAGGAATTTCAGTATGAAAAGGGCAAGGGCACAGGCCTAAGCTGAACATCTGTGATCTCTGATCCTTCACTCATTTATAGCTGATATAACCAAGTGGGCTCAGCATTACTTCAGTAATCATTGTCAAGAACTACAGAATGAAGTTAAATGAAAAATGGCAACACACAAGCTTTATGAACATCTTAACTGGGTCCAAAAATTCTTTGGACTTGGAAGTAGCTGAGATGGACCATGACACGATGGAACTGTGTATCGTGTTCAGATAATACAGAATTCTAGCAGGTCTTTTTTTCAGAAATAATTAATGCCATTATTTCTGGACTAAAAACATTTTGGAGCAACATTTTTCCCCAGGGACGCCCACACATATTTTACCAAGACAATGCAAAACCACATTCTGTGCATATTACAAAGGCGTAGGTATGGAAAAAGAGCGTGCATGTAGTGGACCTACCCATCTGTAGTTTTAACCTGAAAAAAAAAAAAAAAAATTAACCACAGTGACTGTTGTACTGTTGCTTCATAGCTGTGTTTGCAGGAAGCATGGATTGAAATAACATCTGAAACCCTTAAGCTAGTTAGTATCTCATGGTGTGGGGAGTGCTGGAGAAAAGCAGGGTCTGCCTCTGTTGTATTCATCACATTTAGCAAAATTTAGCAATGATTAGCAACATTTGCCTGAATGTTTATGAAAAACAGTTGGCAAACATTTTCAATTGTTAGCTAATGTAAGCAACAGTGTTTGCAACGATTAGCAACTATTAGCCACTCTTTTGCGAACCTCTTGCCAACTCCTGGTGAAATATCAGGCGAATGTAAGATGAATCTCCCCCAGTGCACTAATTGGGTTATCAAAGGCCGGCAATGTCTCTCACTGTCTCTGGTGTGAGGTTCATTTAAAAGAACCACTGCTGACTTTCGACAAGAGGAACTGAATAGCTGTCAGGGTGTTTCTGCCCTGTGATGGCCTGGTGAGCCATCCAGAGTGTACTCTGCCCTCACCCGGAGTCAGCTGGGATGGGCGCCAGCCTCCCTGCGACACTAATTAGGATTAAGTGGTTACAGAAAATCTTGGGTTAGAACCTCCCTTTATCACCTTGATGGACCCAACCCAATAAAAAAGGTGAGCAAACCTTCAACATTACAAAGTGATAAAAGTTTTACTGTCCCAACTTTTTCAATGTGTTGCAGGAATTAAAATTGAAATTAGTAATAATAATAATAATAATAATAATAATAATGAGGATGGGCTTCTGTGTGGAGTCTGCATGTTCTCCTCATGCTTGCATGGGTTTCCTTCTGGTACTCCACGTTCCTTCTACAGTCCAAAGATATGCAATGTTAGGTGAAGTAGTTCCAAGATGCCTCTAGGTGTGAATGTGAATTTTTGTATGCGTGCATGTTGGACTTTTGCTGGTCAGAGTGTACCTCGCCTTCACCCAGTGTTGGCTGAAAGAGGCAACAACCTTCAAATGCCATATCTTTGGGAATGTTTGAAAGAGAGAGAGACAGACAGAGAGAGAGAGAGAGAGAGAGAGAGAGTTGTACATTTCTACACTATCATATACATTCCATCCACCTAATACAGCACAGAGAACCCTCTTTTACACAGAACTGCCTGAATTTTTAATTGAATGGATTCTGAACTGTAATGAAATGAGTGCATCCCAATCACTGCAAATTATTTGAGCTCTTGATCGAACAGAGCGCTGAGGTATTCCTTTCTGTAAAGTTCATATCTGATGATGTTTCTCTGCTTTACGACACATGCCGTTGTCATGCTGGACGTGGCGATTATATGATTAAACAATGTGTATGTGTAAAGTGTTGCACATGGTCTGTAACAACACTCTAAATAAGTTAAATTAGTGGTGTCCCTAATAAATTATACATTTTATATAGTCATGTGATTCACAGTGAATTATGGTATAGATCATTAATTGTGTGTGTGTGTGTGTGTGTGTGTGTGTGTGTGTGTGTGTGTGTGTGTGTGTGTGTGTGTGTGTGTGTTTAGAGATCAGAGTGAGGAAGCTGATTGATGAGAAGGAGAGTTTGCTTGAACAGGTAAGTTGCGTTTTTACCGACAAATACAGGGTTGTACTATGGTCATTTAACTAATAACTGAATACAGTGTGTGTGTGTGTGTGTGTGTGTGTGTGTGTAGATAAGGAAGCTGAAATCAGATGCAGAACAGAGGAATGGCACTAATGAATCAGTAAGTCCACAGGAAGAGGACCTCCAGAACAACTTAGACTCTCATATCATCGACTTACAGAGTAAGACATGGCTGTTATCCCAACTTTCAGTTTGTATACTAGGCTTTAATTTAAAATGCTTACACGTATATGTGTGTGTCTGTGTGTTAGTATGTTATTATATTAATGCTGTAGAGACTATATAAAAGAGCGATTATATCTTACATTAGAGACGCTCCCCGATTTACGTTTTTAATTGGTTCTGGATGGCCGAACGCAAGTTGAAAGTGAACGTAAGTTGTTACAGTGACGTATGATGAGTGACGTATGACGCTCATACTGTACTATATATATCCATAAATACCATTACCGTATCTCATAAAACACCCCTAAATCAATTATTATAAACATAAACATTGTAAAATAATATCAACATTCATTTCAAATAAGTCACTTATTTATACCGAGTCACTTTACATGAAGCTTAAAACAGCCAATCAACGCTTACAATATGTGAGGCACTCAATACCATAAGTAGTGTACTTGCAAAAATAGTGTACTTGCTGTGGGTTATACGGACTTCCGGTCTTTCAAGTGCGCAAGGGTGCTGTTGAACTTGTTTAGAACACAGCCTGCACTGATGTGAATCACGGAGCGGAGAGTTCTCTTTCATGGATTCGGGTTTTCATTCATATTACAACCCTCTTTGCTGAACTGAGTATGCATGGTAGATTGTGCCGATCCGAGCAGATAGTTAATTCTTCTCTGTGTATGAGACTTGCACCCATGCTAGTAGGCTAATGCTTCTGACCAATCATATTTGCTTAGGGTTACAAAAGTCCGCAAAACAGTGTAAACACAAAGATCACAGAGAACGACATCTTAACACAAGAGTAACACACTATATAACTGATATATAAGCAGCTCCTTCAGTGGACGACTGAGGCATCCTCAGTGCAGGAAGGAGCGCTACCGCAGGTCGTTCATTCCCACCGCTATCAGACTGTACAACACCACTTTGTAACTGTCTGTGAAAATACCGGTTATGTGCAATAAAAACCCCGTGTACTTTAATCAACCACATCTACCCCACTGACTGTGAACCATATCAACCCATCTACTCTGCACTCAGATACATTACACTTTAATATAGGCCAGTCTATAAAGTTGCTCCATTCTTTTCTTTTATTGTTTAGTAATTTATACTATTTATGTATCTATTTATTTATTTACTTATATAATATATATGTATGTGTGTATGTTCGTACTTGTATCTATTTTTGCACCCCCTACTGATGGTACCTCAAGAGCCTGTAACAGTGAATTTCTCCATTGTGAGATTAATAAAGCTGTATCTTATCTTATCTTATCTTATCTTATATAAAACGATAGGAGGGGCACGTTCAGTCTGTTGTTTGTAAACAATGGACGCAACGTCATTGCGTCATTACATCAGCATACATGTAGGTACGTCTAAACTCAATATTTGACTTGGTTTTGTTTTTTTTTTGGAAAAAAAAAAGTAAAACGGATGAACGTAAGTCGGGGAGTGTCTGTACGTAGAAAAATGAACCACTAGATCTTCAAGTGTAATTTACATAAAATTTATTAAATTCTTTATCTTTAATGCAGATTAGACAGAACAATATGAACAAATAGAATTCTTTAAAGCAATAAATAAAATGTTATCACATGTTTATTTCAGGATGATTAAAGTTAAATGAAAGCAAATCCTTCAGGCCCTCCTGTTACATGTGAACATCTATATTTTTTCATTATCAGGTGGTTTTTACTTACATTTTTAAAGTTAAAACTGTAATCTGTTTTAAAACCTGTTTGATAGCTTGCATTAGCCTGTTTTAATAGATCTAGGCTTTGGGCTTTTTACACCCAAGCCTCGTGGCTCATCAGACCGGTGCTTATTCTCAGGTTCTGTATTCTGTAAGAAGAGACCAGGAGTTCAACTCCTCCTGGATGGAGGGGATGCTAGTCCATTGCAGGTTATCTTCCCATTATTATTTTTTTTTAACTGGTACCCATTTATACTGCTGGGTGAACAGAGGCAAACTTGTGGTTAAGACCTTACCCAGGAGTCTCAGCACAGTGGGGGTCTACCTGGGATTTGAACACACAACCTCCCGATCATGAGTGCAGCACCCTAACAACATACTCCACCGGCCCCACTGTTTGAATAGATTGTTGTTTAACTTTTGTGAGTGCACGAAAATGTGAGAACAATAAATGAATCTGTCAGCTTATATAAGGTGAGATAATGGTAACAATACCAGTCTTGGTTGTACATGATGGCAGTTATCTTCAAATGTTAACCATTAATTCATTGCCAAAGTGAAGACACAGCAAGTTATGTTTTGTTTGGCTCTGACTCTTCGCATTATAATGTTCAACTAATACCATGGAGAAGAACGTGGAAGGGGGAAGGGGGGGGGGGTGGTTAGACCGTCTGTCTCACAGCAAGGTCAATGGTTCAAGTCCTGGAACTACACTCAGTGAGGACAATTTTTGTGTGTGTGTGTGTGTGAAGTTTGCATGTTCTCTCCAGGTTTGCAAGGGTTTTCTCATGGTATCCCAGTTTCACTGTCGAAAAAAAATGCTAAAAACATGCTAGGCTAATTAGCTGTTCCAAATTGTTCCTTGTACTTGTAGATACAGTGTGAACGGTTATGTGTGTTGCCCTGCAGTAGTCCTGTGAGCTGTTCAAGATGTAGCACCCCATCCACCCACCCCAAATGTAGCCATTTGCGGCGAGGAGCCCATGAGAGATAACTATACACACTCATAGAAGAAGGAATCATGTTCTTTCTCTTCTCTGTCACTCACAAGCAACATGCATACAAGGGGGCGGATAGTGATATCCTCCTAGTGTGTTCTGCTCCTCCGGAGTGTGCATGCGTGTTCGCCTCACCCTGTCCGGTTGGGTGGCTCTTATGGGATAATGACGCAGTCTTGATCAGGGTGGGGATTTAAAAAATAATACATATCTTCTTCTCCTTTCGCCTTTTCCCTTTTCTCAGGGGACGCCACACCGAATCATCTGATTCGCACATTTGATTTGGCAGAGGTTTTTACGTCGGTTGCCCTTCCTGTCACAACCCTTTTAGCAAGGGACAGAAACACGCTGTCGGCTTTGCAGCTACTCTTTACGAAAGTCAGCAATGGTTCTTTTACATGCCTCTCACCATAGACAGTGAGAGACATGGCCTGCTTTTAATAATCCAGTTCTCACTGGGGGGACAGTGACAACCCTGTGGGGACTCGAACCCCCAACCTTAGGATCAGCGATCCTGTTCCCTAGCCACTAGACCAATACATATAAAGAAAAAAAAAGAAAGAACAACCTTTTTCTTTAACAATCCCTAATGTCAAGTCACTAATCAGACTAGACAGATGTATTGGATTTGGAATATTCCCTGATCAGCCATAACATTAACACCACCTGGCTGGTATGCAGGTAGTCATTCCCATGCAGACTGTAATGTACTGTTTTGACTCCTTTCTATCATAACCAGCATTAACTGTTTTAGCGGGATGTGCTACACCAACACTTCTGTAGGAATACTTGAGTGGGTTTTCTCCGAGTACTCTGGTTTCCCCTCAACAGTCCAAAAAAATGCCCATGTGTGTGTGTGTGTGTGTGTGTGTGTGTGTGTGTGCATGCATGATATGTGCTCTTTGATTTAGTGGTGAGCTATTAAGGATGAATCACTTTGGGCCAGAGTTGGCTGAGATAAGCTCTTGTCTCCCCACAACCCTAGTAGTAAACATTAAACAGTTTAGTAAATGTATGAACAAATAAATCACCCTAAAATTAATAACATTTTAGGCAGTTGTGGCCTCGTGGTAAAAGCGATGGATCACTGATCCTCCTTAAGGTTGGGGGTTCAAGCCCCACTCTTAACAGGTTGACACTGTCGTCCGTCGTCATCGCCCCACCCCCACCCCCAAGTCCAGCTCACTGGGTTATCAAAGGCCGGCCATGTCTCTCACTGTCTATAGTGAGAGGTTCATGTAAAAGAACCATTGCTGACTTTCGACAAGTGTACTGCACTGTGATGGCCTGGCGACCTGCCTCAGGTATACTCTGCCCTTGCCCAGAGACGGCTGAGATGAATGCCAGCCTCCCAGCGACCCTAATTAGGATCGAGCGGTTACAGAAAATGAACTGGTGATTCACAATTAAACCAAAAGCTACTATAGGCGTCAGTAGTGATATTGCCTCGGTATTCTTTTTTCTTTTTTTTTTTTTTAATAAAAGACCACGCTGGACCTAGAGCTAGTTTTATTATATTAAATAATCAGTTATAATGATGTGTTTTTGTCTTCTATCCCTCTCTCACTTCATGACTGCAGGAGATGCTAACAGGCAAATCAGCGACTTGAAATTTAAGCTGGTGAAGTCTGAACAGGAGGTTACAGCTCTAGAACAAAATGTGGGTATCAGAAATAAACACAAAAAAATACTCAGTTATCACTAATTAATTATTCCTTATTTACCAGAACCAGAATTTTAGGGTCATTTCATTATTATTTTTTTTTTTCTCTTTAGATCGTTCGATTGGAGGGGCAGGTGGCCCGCTACAAAACAGCCTCTGAAGCGGCTGAGAAAGTGGAGGACGATCTGAAAGTGGAGAAACGTAAATTGCAGAGAGAGGTACTGTGTGAACTGGATAACAATAACAATCAATAAACCCATTACTGATATGTCAGCACAGCATTTTAGACTTTGCAATGATTCTTCATAATGTGTACCATACACCGTAAAGTGGTTCAGTCAGTCGTGTTCCGAGAACGGCGGACATGTTTTCCAACCGGGAATCACTAAACTTAATATTATGCATCGAAGCATGCGCTGGCGTAAGCATAAAAGCTACAAGACATAGCTCTGTTGCATGTCAAGTCATATTTAAGCTAAAAATGATCGCTAATTTTGACCAAAAACACCAAAGGAAAATATATTATGGTATCGTATTAGGTCATCTATCCTATGATCTCTTTGTGCGCCGTCTGATGGCGACTGCATCAGCGTAAGACCAAGTCATCTTTGAAAGTAGTTTCGGCGCCTTATATTTATATTTAAATGCTGTCATGAAGATCAATCGCAAAACTATTGCTATTTTTTTGTTTCTGGAATAATATAAATGCATCGCAGGTCAATAGGTTTATTCCATGTTAGCTCCAAACACTGAATGTGTGAAAAAATCTTCAGCAATGCGTTCATGGTTTATTCAAAAATAGCAGTGGACTGCAACAGTGCAGCAGCACTGACCAAACTCAACATCTAATTAAATTAACTGTTCAGATGTATTATTATTACTACTACAGGGATCGCTCACTTTCCGCGGTTAATTGGGACCGAGATCCCCACGAGACCATCGAAATCCGCGAAGTAGGCTCACCCCCATAACACCCCCTGACTGACATATACGTACATTTATATGTGTATATAATAGCAATAAATACATATTCAATGCTATAAATGCTTATAATAACAATTAAATATTCAAAAATAATGCATAAAATGTAAATAAAATATAAATACACACACATACAGACTCGCACGCAGATGCGCGTGTATACACTCATATGTGCACCTCACAACAATGTAACTTGTTTTAATGGGAGATTTTGGGTTGTTTTTTTATTTTGTATTGGTTGAGGGTTTTTTGCATAATTGGCCTTATTTTTGTTGCATTTTCCATAACTTTCCCCCCTATTCCTCCTTAATTTCCTTATTTTTTAATTCGATGAATATTTTTTAAAAACCGCGATGCACTGAAGCCGCATGAATGGAAGCGTGAAGCAGTGAGGGCTCCCTGAATTATTATTATTATTCGGTTCATTTTCTGTAACCGCTTAATCCTAACCAGGGTCACAGGGAGGCTAGCGACCATCCCAGCCGACTCCGTGCGAGGGCAGAGTACACCCTGAACAGCTCGCCAGGCCATCGCAGGGTGGAAAGACGCCGACGGCTTTGCAACTACTCTTGTCGAAAGTCAGCAATGGTTCCTTTAGATCAGTGGTTCCTAACCTGGGTTCGATCGAACCCTAGGGATTCGGTGAGTCGGTCTCAGGGGTTCGGCGGAGCCTCTGCCACGGAGGTCAAGACACACCCGACTCATCATGTCAATTAGTGATGGCACGCCCCGATTGGCCATCACTGGCTGCAGATGATCACATTACATTGCTTGGCCAATCAGTGCCGTGGGGAATTTAGTGCGCTCAGTGGTCAATGTGTGAAGTCGTGAGATTTTTTTCGGAATATTTTAATCCATACTAACTATGTCGAACAAAAAAAGAAAGTGGTCGGACGAATATGTACAACATGGATTCACATGCATCACGGAACGTGATGGGACTCAGCATCCAATCTGAATGATTTGCAATGCCAAGTTGAGCAACTCTAGTCTTGCACCGGCAAAACTAAAGGAACACTTGGTGAAACTGCATGGAGATGGGGAATACAAAAACACAACAGTACCTATGTCTTGAATTTGTCAAAAATCATATTTTTATTTTTCACTGATGAAGGGTTCGGTGAATGTGCATATGAAACTGGTGGGGTTCGGTACCTCCAATAAGGTTAAGAACCACTGCTTTAGATGAACCTCACACCATAGACAGTGAGAGACATGGCCGGCTTTTGATAACCCAGTTAGCTGTACTGGGGGGGTGGGGGGGCAACCTTGTGGAGAGTGGGACTCGAACCCCCAACCTTTGGATCAGCGATCCAGCACCCTATACCACTAGACCACCACTGCCCCTATTATTATTATTATGGCAATGAGTACTGTGCATGCAATTTATATCCTGGATCATTATTATATTGTTTTATATAATGGGCAGCATGGTGGTGTAGTGGTTAGCCTCTGTGCTTCATATCAAGAAGAGTCTCGGGCTCAGCGAGGGCGTGTCTGTGTAGTTCTGTGCATGTTCTAACTGACCGTGTATAGATTTCCTCTATTTTTTTCATACAATCCAAAGCCATGCACATTAGGGTGACTGGCTGTTCCCGATTGCCCCTAGATGTGGATTTAAGAATGAATGGCCGTGTGTGTGTGTTGCCCTGCGATGGCCTGGAGGATGATATTTGTTTACCCTCACCTTTGCCCAGTGTTGGCTGAGATCAGTACTCGCTTCCCTGCAACTATAACAGGATTAAGGGTTTGGTAGATAACACATATATTGTCATTACGTACTTATTTTTAAAGGATTTGCAGTGGGTAGCGCATCTGTCTGACGGTAAGAAAACGTGGGTTCGATTCCCAGGCACGGCCATTTTTTTGTACGGTTTGTTTTGTTTTTCATGTGCTTGGGTGGGTTTCCTTTAAGTACTCCGGTTTCCTACCACAGTCCAAAAACATGTACAGTAGGTTCATTGGCTGTTCCAAATCACCCATGAGTGCAAGTATGTTGTGTGAAAGTTGGCCCTGCGATGGCCTGGTGAGCTGTCCAGGGTGTACCCCGCCCACACACCAAGTCAGCTGAGATAGGCGCCAGTCTCCATGTGACCCTAATTAGAATTAAGTGGGTCAGAAAATGAATGAATGGATGAATGAGTTTGTTTTGTTCTCCCCACGCTGGGGGTGGGGGTGGGGGTGTCCTTCAAGTACTCCGGTTTCCTCCCACAATCCTAAGATTCTACTTCAACTTCACAGTAGGCTAATTGGCTGTTCAAAATTGCCCCTAGGTATAAATGTGTGAATGACTGTATGTGTGTTAGTCCTGAAATGGCGTTGCGAGCTGTTCCGGGTGTACCCCAACTTGGACTATAGTCGGCTGAGATGGGCGCCAGCCTCTCTGCAGTCCTAATTAGGATTAAGTGGTTCAGAAAATGAATGAATGAAAAGCGCCACCAAAATATTTTTTAGCCTCTTATCACAGACGGGCTCGGGAGCCTGAGGAACGGGTTCCAACCGTCCGTCTGCCCGTCAAACTTTATTTTCCGAACATTTACAGTACTTGCCGTGCATGCTTGAAGCTTGGGCTTTCAAACTTGGTATGTTGGCTCACTACTATGAGTGCTAGGATGAGTTTGGATGTGAGTGACCTTGACCTACCCCAAGGTCATAGAGGCCAAAGTGTCTGTTAGGTTTCTGGATATTTACTTGCCATGTACTGACGCTGGGGCTTTCAAACTTGTTTGCGATGCTTGTCCTATGCATATTATGAAATGGCCCTTTCGGCGGGAACGTCCGGACCCCTGTAGTCAAACTACGCTCCATGTTAGCATCTGTTTTACCCACCGCTGGGGAGTTAGTGTAGGTTTTCTATTGTGTAAATCCAGTTTTTTTGTTTATTCGGACGATCCCGTACGATCTGACACGAACAACCACGCATTTTTCCTTCTGTTTGTTTTCCGTTTTTTTTTGTTTTGTTTTTTGCACATTTTCACGGCTTCAAGTTTACCATTCCGACACTGTGGCGTCTGTCGTCCTTTCCTGACCTTCTTCCGTTTTTTTTTTTTTCATCATGCACCACTAACTGCTGATCACCAAACACTTTTTTGCGCACTCATTGTTGGAGATTTATAATCCCTCCCATTGTTTCAAACGATTTCTTACGCGCCACAACGTCCAGCAGCTTTTTACGGTCTGTGTTGGACTCTTATTTTAACTGCAGGCCAATTTGCATTTTTAGACTTTGTTGCTGGTAGGGGCAGTGGTGGTCTAGTGGTATAGGGCACTGGATCGCTGATCCAAAGGTTGGGGGTTCGAGTCCCACTCTCCACAAGGTTGTCACTGTCCCCCCCAGTGCAGCTAACTGGGTTATCAAAGGCGGGCCGTGTCTCTCACTGTCTATGGTGTGAGGCATGTAAAAGAACCATTGCTGACTTTCGTAAAGAGTAGCTGCAAAGTCGTCAGCGTGTTTCTGTCCCTTGTTAAAAAGGGTTGTGACAGGAAGGGCATCCGACATAAAAACCTCTGCCAAACCAAACATGCGAATCAGATGATTCGCTGTGGCGACTCCCGAGTAAAAGGGAAAAAGCCGAAAGGAAGACAGACAGAGACTTTGTTGCTGGTATTTGTTTCAGAAATGTAAATTCCAAGGCGATGAAATAGTTCCATTCAACTACTCAACGTCACTATAATTGTTAATTATGCTTTGAGCTCCAAGTAGATGTTGCTTGACCTTTTCCCTGGAAGTGACTGGGGTGTGTTCCAGCCTTCCACGTCCTTACTACTGTAAAAGATCAAGTGGTTCAGAAAACGAAATAATGATAATCTTTCTTTCTTCCCATTTGCAGCTGAGATCTGCTCTGGACCGTATTGAGGAATTAGAGGCCAGCAATTGTCACCTGTCTAAAAGAGTGGAGAAGATGAAGGCCAACCGGAACGCGATGCTTGCCCAACAGTGATGTGCGCTCCAGCGTGACTGACAATCACTTTCATTGACATCTGTAGCATCTGCACCTGTTATCTTCATCCATTCTACAATATCTTCAAGGTTAACAAGGATTGGTCCACACCACATCACACATGATGCCAAATTACTCAGACATACAGAATCACTCTGTGAAGGGAAAATGATGAGCTACGTGTCTTCTGACTCCAGTACACGAATATAAATATCCAGGAGGAGATAACGATATATACTGAAATTGTAATGAACCGAAAGGGAATTTTCAAGCGAAGTCATGACCAGTGGTGATATTTTGGTGCCCCCAGTGTTTCCCAGAGTGTTTTGTTTATCATGCACATTTACAGGAGGGGAGGGCAGCATATCAGACTTTGGCGCCACCTTGTGGATCATGCACTTTATCACAGATGCCATCATCTGGAGCTGTCAAGAATCCATTCCTGAGAGAAAGCGGTTTGAAAGGTGTCCACAGAGATCTGGATTAACCCTGATGTTCTGTTCGCTATAAGACATGGAAGATAAACTGATCACTCCCCCCTCCAATGGTTAAATATTTTAATTGCGTAAAGGTGCAGTAACGTTTATGTACCAGTCGTAAGGCTAAACGTAGGCGCTCTAACGGTTCTCCAGACGGGCACGCCAACCAACTAACTAACGTTCTATTGACCCTGTTAGGAAAGTAGGGAAGCATATCTGTCAGACACTTACTCTCACTCACTCCTTTGCTGAAATACTTAAGGCTGGAGCCTGTGTTGGCCGACACTGGACGAAGGCAGGTACATCCTGAACAACTCGCCAAACTATCGCAGGGTCAAAACACACACACACACACACACACACACAGCTATTTTCTAGGGGCAATCTGGAACAGTCATTTAATCTTAAGTCTTTGTTCACAGTCTTTGGACTGTGGGAGGAAACTGGAGTTCTCCTCGTGCTTGCAATGGTTTTCCTTCCTCCTCTTCTTTTCCTTTCGGCTTTTCCCCTCAGGGGTCGCCACAGCGAATCATCTGCCTCCATCTCACCCTTTCCTTTGCATCTTCTTCTGTTATACCAGCTACCTTCATGTCCTCCTTCACCACATCCATGAATCATCTCTATGGTCTTCCTCTACTCCTTCTGCCTGGTAGTTCCAACCTCAGCATCCTACTTCCAATATACTCACTATCCTTCCTCTGTACATGTCCAAACCATCTCAATCTAGCCTCTCTGACTTTGTCTCCAAAACATCTTACATGTGCTGTCCCTCTGATGTACTCATTCTTGATCCTATCCATCCTCGTTACTCCCAGAGAGAACCTCAACATTTTCATCTCTGCTACCTTCTGGTTGTTCCAAATTGCCCAAGGTAGGTGTGTGTGTGTGTGTGTGTGTGTGTGTGTGTGTGTGTGTGTGTGTGTGTGTGTGTGTGTGTGTGTCGAGAGATGGTCTGGTGAGCAGTTCAGGGTGTTTGCTGAGAGTTGGCTGAGATAGGCCCTCTCTATGAGCCTAACAAGAGTGAGTGAGAGTATTTTATTCACCAAAAAAGATCTGCGTTTTTTGTTTTTTTTTCTTGAAGTTAAGTTTGTATTGTAAAAATTAACAAATTTTAGAGAAGCACAAGAGGGAGCTTGTTGTTAAACAGAACATTAGAGTTCATCGCCCTGCTGTTCCACAGAATTTCCTGTTGGATTCAGAGTCATTGCGCTTTCTCGGCGTGAAGAGGAGACACGGAGAACTATAGTGAATATCACCAGCATCTCCCCGGAGGTGCCGGAGTTCACGGCAATTGACTTTTAATTTGAGGTTGAATGAAACCAAATCTAATGGGTGTGCATAAGTGTTTTGGTTACTGTGGCTTTAAGGCCTGTGTCTTCAAATATGATGCACAAGTAGATCATTTTTCAGGTTTTTTGTTGTTGTTGTTGTTGTTGTTGTTGTTTGTTTGTTTATTTGTATGTTTTTACAACCCAGTACACATTACCTATAATTCACTTACTGGTGTGCAAATGCTATGATATACAGAGTCCGGTTCGAAAAGGCTGAGTCCACTCGGTAACAATGCAAACACATTAAGCGATAGTTCTCATACATATACAGAGAAACCAATAATAAATTTATTGGTTAGTCATCACAGTGATGGTTACATTGACGATGGCACCAGACCACTGAGTTTATGATGGGATTATGCCCTGCATGAGACGATCAGGAAGTTAATCCAAGTGAGGAAAAATTAATTCATTTTTTTTCTGTACTGCTTAATCCTAATTAGGGTTGCGAGGAAGCTGGTGCTCATGTCAACCGACTCTGGGCGAGGGCAGAGTACACCCTGGACAGCTTGCCAGGCCAATCCAGGGTGGAAACACGCTAACGGCTATGCAGCTACTCTTGTCAAAAGTCACCAATATTTTTTTTACATGAACCTCACACCATAGATCGTGAGAGACATGGCCGGCCATTGATAACCCAGTTAGCTGCACTGGGGGGACAGCAGTGACAACCCAGTGATAGTGAGGCTTGAACACTCAACCTGAGGATTAGTGATGCAGCACCAGGCTACCACTATATATATATATATATATATATAGTATTGCACTAACCACTCACTTGTTCACTTCCTGAACTGATTAGTCCTACTTCAGTCCCAGCTAGGCTGAGCCTATCTCAGCCAACACTGTGCAAACACAGGGTACATACACCCTGAACATCTCGCCAGACCATTGCATGCTTAACACAAACACACACACACAAGAAAACTATTCACTCTCACACTCATACATAGGAGCAATGGGGAGCAGTCAAACAACCTACTGTGCATGTCTTTAGATGGTTGGAGGAAACCAGTGCAAGCACAGAGGCGTCAGCTCTTGAGTGGCACTTAAGGTGCACAACTATCAACCTGGAGCTCACACATCAATGACCGAGATTCTGTAGGACCAACTTTGCCATCTCATGGGAGATCGGGATGGCAGACATTCAGTTCCTGGTCGCTCACAGTGATTTCCATCCATGTGTGTTGGATTTCCCCTCACATGTGCAGCAGTTTTTGCATGGAGCTGGGTGGCAGCATCACGCGTCATGTATGTGCATATCTACGTCCCTTCGTTGTTTGGTAGAGATCGTACTCCTGAGCAGTGTTTCCCAACCGTTTTGGGCCAAGGCACACCTTTTACTTTAGAAAACTCATGAGGCACACCACGGAACAAAAATGATGCTGCCCTCTAGCAGAACAGCACTGTTACTACACGCTAAGTGAAATTGGTTAATCTTCCGCGGCACACCTGATGATTTCTCACGGCACACTAATGTGCCGCGGAACAGGGGTTGGGAAACACTGCTCCAGAGGACCAATACGTGATGAGTGGGAATTGGATACGATTAAATTAGGTGGGGAAACCCCTAAAAATAAAGGACCTCACTATGCCCGGGACATAAACACAGGACCTTCTTACTGTGAAGCACCCATACTAACCATTATACCACCATGCCACGCTCAGTATAACACTAGTGGTTCCAAATTGGATATTTAGATACAGTACATTACGCATTGATGACCAAATATCTTTTTGGTACGTTTTAAGAAATTATGATAATAAAATTGGTTCTGTCTAGTGGACTCAGACCTTTAATGAACCTGCACGCCACACTTCTAGCTATACTGCAACTAAAAAATAGTTCTGAAGCGTCTTTTCGCCTTCTGTCTTTGCCTTTGTGTTCCGACATGTACTTCTTGACATTCCATGCTGCTTCATCACAGAAGAGCAGACGGACAGAACTCGGAAGGCCGAGACGACCGCAATGCAGACACTGAAGTAAAGTTAGTGCAGACTATGGTTCGACACTCGCAGTTAGATGGACGATTCAATGCACTTAACCATCAAACATCCTGCGTGATGTGTCTTGTAATTTGTTCCAAATTAAATAAATATGAACATTAAATAAATGAAATCTATTCCGAAAACCGGACGAGATGCACGTTATATAAACATATCCACAACACACAAATGTTAGGCCACATTATTATTATTATTATTATTATTATTATTATTATTATTATTTTCTTGTTCATATGATTTCTTTATTATTGCTAAGACCTGCTATTAGACCTGTTCAGTACGCTGAGAGGACTTCCTCCAGAAGATCTAGTACCGGCTCCAGGACTTTTGCTCAGATATATCACCAGCTAAGGACATCGGTGGAATTTGGAACGAATGTTTTTGGTTTTAAATAATTAATTCCCAATGTTGCAATAATGCGTAGAATTCCTGAAATAAACTTATTGTGTTAAGTACCATCTTTTCTGAAGCCTGTTCATAAAGCTTGGTTCATACCTATATTGTTTGGATTTTTTTTTTTTTTTTTTTTTTTTTAAAGGAAGAGAAGATAAGACTCGAGTGCAGGGTGTCAGGTTACGTTAGCACCGAGAAACTGCTATAAATTTATATAGAGTGATCACCGTCCTGTAAATCATTACTATGCAGGGTGTCTGTAAAGGTAAGGAGTCACTCATTCACCTACTTCTACTAGGGAAACGAGGTTGGATCCTATCTTGGCCGACCCTGTGCAAAAGCAGAGTAGATCACTGCAGGGCCAACACACACACACACACACACACACCACAATTATTCACACTCACGTCTACAGGTAATTTGGAACAGCCAATTAGCCTAAAATGCAAGTCTGTGGATTGTGGGAGGAAACCAGAGTACCTGGAGGAAACCCACACAAGCACTATGAGAACATTCCAACTGCAAAGAGACACCTTCGACATGTTTGTTCGTCCAGGACTCAAACTCAGCACCTTCTTGCTGTGAGGCAGACCTGCTCACCACTACTCCACTGTGCCGACCCATGTAGAAATCAATGGAAGTTAAAATACAGTAAAACCTCCGCTGACGAACGCTTAAGCTCACGAACTTTTCGCCTCAAGAACATTAAATTTGCATATAGTCTCTGCTGACGAACTAGTTTTCGGCGGACGAATCAAACCACGCGGTCGAACAGCGCCACGGTGGCGGCCACGAGAAGCTGACGCACGCTCATGGCGTCATAGTTCGTCACCCCCTTTCTTTGAATGCAGAAGTGGTTTGTGTTTGATAGACATTTTGGACCATATTGAGTGTACTTTTGCTATTATGGGACCGAAAAAGACCCCACCACAGGCGGAGATCATTGAAAAACACGAACGAGGTGTGCGTTTGTGTGACTCAGCGTCCCAGTACCAGTACGCTAAGTCTACCGTTGCTCCCATCCTTAAGAACAAGGAAGCTATTAAGGGTGCGTGTGTGGCTAAGGGTGTTTCCAAACAGTAGGCGTTTCCAAACACTCCTTCCAAACAGTAAGCCCCTCCCTCCCTCCTCCTCCCACTCCATTCCATCAAGCCATCAACTACCATCACAAAGGTAAATAAAACCACTTTATTATACAGTACAGTTTATTTCTTTAATTACAATACAATAGCACATTTATTATACATAAAATAAGGTATATTTTTGTGTAGTTTTAAGGCTTATTTAGTAGAAAATTATGTTTTATGGGGACCTGGGAACGGATTATTCTCATTTTAATGGTTTCTTATGGGAAATAAATGTTCAGAAGACGAACTTTTCGCCTTACACACACTTTCTGGGAACCAATTATGTTAGTGAGCTGAGGTATCACTGTATACAGGTTTTGGAAAATATTCTCACATGTTTTCACTATACACGCTACATTTTCTCAGCTGTGGTTCAATTTCATTTCATTTCAAGCCGCTCAATTATTATGTTGGGTGGCACAGTGGTTAGCACGCCCACCTCATAGCAAGAAGGCCCTGAGTTTGGAGAAGTTGCATGTTCTCCCCATGCTTGCAGAGGTTTCCTCCGGGTTTGTTAACTTTTCCCATAGTCCAAAGACATGCACATTCTAAATCGCCCCGAGGTGAGAGAGATTGTTGGTGTTTGTGTTGGTCCTGTGATGGTCCGGTGAGCCGATCAGGGTGTGGCCAGTGTTGGCGGCCTTCAGCCTCCGCGTAACCCAAGTTGTAATAAGCAAATTTGCAAATAAGTGATGGTGCGTGAACACTATGTGTATAAAAATAATAATAGACTAGGTGAAGTCATATAAACCTTGAGCTACAGTTAGACCTGCTGCCAATCAACACCACATGACCAGTCATCTGATCAGTAATCAATATGTCACAATAGGTACATAAAATGCTTGTTATGATTTGTGTCTTATGTATAGCAAAGATTTCTGAAGTTGTCAAGGTAAGAATATAAACGCTTTTGATTAATTATTTCTGAAATAGTGACACACTCATCTTTCATTTTAATAAGGGGTGGTTCAACATTTTCAACATTTTCCCAAGATACAGATAGTACTCTTTTTTTTTTTTTTTTTTTTTTTTTTTACCCTCCCCCCTCCGAAAGTATACAAATAAATGTTGTTGATCTCTCGGCAGGATTTTTTAAAAATCCTCTTTTATAAAATAAATCAATGTTGATCAATACTTCTTTTATACACCTGTCAAATAATAATGAAATCAATAAAAATAGACTTTTAAAGAATTCTTTTTAGGACACCTGCTTTAATATTAATATTAAGACATTTTGTTTTAATAATAAACATGACATTGTTTTTAATATTATTTTATATAAAAATATAATTCAAAATGTCTTCATTTTTATTGGTCATTGACCCGAAAGCCGCTATGGCTAAGTGCCCGCCTACACAAAGTTACCGTGACGTCACTGAGTTCATACAAAGTACCACATAAAATGTAGCGCATGCACGTCACAGCATATGATATAAACATGGAATCTCACGCCAACAGCACGCAGTTTTTCAGCAGAAGGCGGACGATTCATCTATTACTCTCAGAAGACGAATCAAATATTATAGTTCAACCCAAAACATTCTCAAATATGTATAAAACTACATCTGCAAGTACATGTGCTAAATACATTTACAAATTGAGCTAAAGCTATTTATCTATTAAAAGGCATAAACAAATATTAATATATATTTACAGCGCAAAAACATATTATTAATTTTTATAAAAGTACTGACCTGCAGATTGACTGCAGATTGACTGGCTGCAGATATAGGCTGGATGGTTTATGATTATTTTAGCCATTCATTTTCTGTGAGTCAATGTTTGTGTTCTAACACATGTGTAGGAACCGGAGGCGGGACTAACAAACCGCCTTATTCTCACAGTCGCACTTTGCTTGATTGACAGTGTTCAGCTATTACGTATTGCTTACTGATAATATTATGTTTGTTGATTGGTCAGCTCGGGCGTGCACATGCGCAGTGTCCGTTACACGTTAACTTCCGGTTTACTTCCTGACTCTAGTCATGCGGAACTTATCTCCAACTTTCTCTTCAATAACAGTCATTAAGTTTATTTAGATTATTAAGATTGTGAATACACATAATTTCTTGTCCATCGGAACTCAACTCTTGCTGGGGGGGTTGTACGTGCACCCTGTGCACCCCCCCCGTCTACGCCCTTGATCGGCGGCCTTCTGATGTTTCAGCAGCTGATACCAGGTTTGGTAGTATTTATTGCAGACTTTGCAGATATGCAACACCGCACGCAGGTGGTTGGCGAATCGCGCATTGAGAGTTTCAAACGTACACGCACAAAAAATAAATAAATATCCACGAGCATGTATTATTGTTGATCGACATTTTCATATTAAAAAGTGTACACAGACATCATTACCCCCTCCCCCTGGCGTGCGTTTTGTTCCTTGGAAAATGTTGAAAATGTTGAATGACCCTAAATAATCAGAAAAAAAAAAAAACAATTAACTATTTCTTAAACTAGGTTCACTCATTAACTATTAATTTGCCTAACCGCTTAATCCTGCAAGTGTTGCAGGAAAGCTGGTGCCTATCTTAACCAACACTGGGAGAAGGCAGATTACACCCTGAACAACACCCTGAACCTTTGCAGGGCAACACAACCATTTGTTCTCACACCTAGGCATAATGTGCATGACATTGGATTTTAGGAGAAAAAAATAAGCACACTAAAAAAAAAAAAAACACAAGGACATGCACACACTGAACAGAAAAACGTGCAAGGTTGGGCATCAAATCATGACCTTCATGCTGCCAGGTTGAAGCTTACCACTACCCTACTATGCCACCTTTAACAATAAATGTGTGACTTGCATATCTGTTTACATAAAGGCAGCTTGCAATGAAAAAGTGAAATTGAACATTTAGCCAAACAATTTGTCTTACATTTATGTTGCATAAATATATTCTGTATATTCCTAATGTATGGCTGCAGAAGCTACACATAACAATTCCAGTTTTGATGAAGCCATGTTGCAAATCACTTGTTGAATGTAGACACTCCAGTGGTGCTCATATATATATATATATATATATATATATATATATATACAGGGTTTGATGATAAATACAATGTAAGTACTGTACTGGAAAATGTCACGTGAGACATTTACAGTGGACAAGTTTGTTTGGAATTAAAATGTTGTAATGGTGAGTACTGTTACCTCACCGTGAGAACATTCTGTCTGTGAACAGCATTTCCAAATTTGTAGCATTTTCCTGTTTGCCCTGTGCTTTCGTGGGTTTGACATACCGCAAGGTTCTAGGTTAGGTCCTCTGCCTTTTCTCTAGACATCCTACACTTGGAAAATGTTCTCCAGAAACATGGTATTATCTCACTGTTAAGGAGATATTTGTCATGCAGTTGTATGTTTCAGCAAAGCCAAATGAGAGATATCAGCTTAATCTTCTTTTCCTTTCTGCTATTCCCTTTTTTTACTCAGAGGTCGGCACAGCGAATCATCGCATGTTTAATTTGGCCTAGGTTTTTACGTCAGATGCCCTTCCTGACACAACCCTGAGTTAGCAACATGCTGACGGCCCTTCAGCCTACTCTGAGAAATGTGTAAAGGTTATTCGATACTGGATGCTTATAAACTTCCTGTATTTGAATTCTGACCATTCATCTATTCATTCATTTCTGAGCCGCTTAATCCTAATTAGGGTCGCAGAGAGGCTGGCACCAAGCCGACTCTGGGCGAGGGCAATGTACACCCTGGAAAGCTATGCAGCTCCTCTTGATGAAAGTCAGCAATGGTTCTTTTACATGAACCTCTCACCACAGACAGTCAGAGACATGGCCGGCAGGTCATCTGAAGGGCAGTTGTGGGTTAAGGTGCCTTGCTCAAGTTTCACTTCAGCCATTTATGTGGTTGAATGGAAGGTGCTCACTCCCTTACTGCTGAACATTTTTTCTGATGGTTTGGAAATTAAACCAGCAACCGTTGAGTCCCAAAACCACCATTAGGCTACAGCTGCTCCACATTCATTCATTTTCTGTACTGCTTAATCTTATTGCGGTCTTGATCACAGCTGACTCTGGACAAAAGTATTCACAAGTTATCATTTATTCATTCATTTTCTGAACAACTTAATCCTAATTAGGGTCGCGAGAAGGCTGGTGCCCATCTCAGCTGACTCTGGGCTAGGGCAGAGCTACCGTGGAAGGCTCACCTCTTCCACTTGACAAAAGTCACTTGACATTGCTTGGAAAAAGTCCGCAATGGTTCCTTTAGATGAACCTCACACCATAGACAGTGAGAGACATGGCCCGCCTTTGATAACCCAGTTAGCTGCACTCGGGGGACAGTGACAACCTGTTGAGAATGCAAGGGCATAGGCTGGTCTGACCATTTGGGTGTTAAATTTTATATGATAAATAAACCATTGCACACACAGCGGTTTTGTTTTATGTGCTTGTCGTATAAGTTATCGACCGGGAAGCCACCATTGCTAAGTGCCCACCTACACAAAGTTTCCGTGACATCACTGGGTTGGTCCAAAGTACCACATGAAATATAGTGCATGCATATCACAGCATATTATATGATATAAACAACATGGAATTTCACGCCAACAACACGCAGTTTTTCAGCAGAAGACGATTCATCTATTACTCTCAGAAGACGAATCAAATATTATAGTTCAACCCAAAACATTCTCAAATATATTTCAATGTTCTTTCTTCCTTTCGGCTTTTTCTATTTCTCAGGGGTCGCCACAGCGAATCATCTGATTCGCACATTTGATTTGGCATAGGTTTTTACGTCGGATGCCCTTCCTGTCAAGGGACAGAAACACGCTGACAGCTTTGCAGCTACTTTTTACGAAAGTCAGCAATGATTCTTTTACATGAACCTCTCACAATAGACAGTGAGAGACATGGCCTGCCTTTGACAACCCTGTGGGAACACGAACCCCCAACCTTAGGACAGCGATCCTGCGCCCTATACCACTAGACCACCACTGCCCCCATATATTTCAAAGTACATGTGCTAAATAAATTTACAAATTGAGCTAAAGTTATTCATCTATTCCAAGGCACATACAAATATTAATACATATATACAGCACAAAAACATACTATTCATTTTATAAAAGTACTGAGCATTATGCTGCAGATCCAGGCTGGATGGCTTATGGTTAATTTAGCCATTCATTCTCTGTGCGTCAATGTTTGTGTTCTAACACATGTGCAGGAACCGGAAGCGGTAATATGTGAGGTAGGCGAAAGTAGGTACTTGTCGTTGATTTTTGATTGGTCAGCTCGGGCTTGCACATGCGCAGTGCCCGTTACACGTTAACTTCCGGTGTTAACTTCTGGTTTACGGTTTACTGCATGCTGAATTCATCTCCGACGTTCTCTTCAATAACAGTCTTTAAGTTTATTTATAAGATTGTGAATACACATCATTTCTTGTCCAGCGGAACTCAACTCCTGCTGCAGGGGGGTGCACGTGCACCCTGTGCACCCCCCCAGCCTACGCTCTTGGAGTGGCGCTTGAACCCCTAATGTTGGGATCAGTGATCCAGCACCTTTACCACCAGGCCACTACTGCTGCATTCACAAATTACCTCGGTGTGATTTGGGACAGCTGATCAGCCTAATGTGTATGTTTTTGGGCTGTCCGGTGTCCTCAGAAGAAACTCATACAAGCAAGGGGAGACCCTCGACTCAGAAAATGCAGACTTCACACAGAAATCCTCAAGTCCAGGTCTCTTGCTGTTGGGCGGACGAGCTAACCACGACGCCACAGTGCCGCCCCTTCGCTGATAGATGTTAAATAAATAGAGAGGCAATGCGATTGTGTTTCTTTTAATGATTCTTTTCAATGTTATCATCATTTACAAACTTCAGTCATATTACATTCTATCTGACTCTGTGGCACTGGTTAATATTTAATTGGTGCCTTTAGAATCAAGATCATATTGTATAATTAGTCAATGTGAAGTTACATACAGTATAAACATGACCTCCTGACAGTATCAAACAGAAATGTTTGTCAGGGCAGGTAGCCAGAAATCAGGTCTGGCCATGCTGTTAAACTCACACTGTGTGTGTGTGTGTGGGGGGGGGGGGGTGTACTGGGCAAAGTTTGTGTATTCATTTAATTTCACTGCAAGGCTTGGTGTGCATTGCTCTCCCAGGAGTTCCATTCTCTCAAGACACGTCCTCGGTCGCTCGGTCTATAACCGTAAGTGTTGTCGCTCTCATTCTTTTTTCTCTCTCTAATTTTGTACCTCATGAAATAGGTATAATTATATGAGATATACTGTAATAGTATAAGAATAATTTCTAAAACCAACCAAAACCAGTGCAGTTTATCACTTAAACAGACACATGACTGGCAAATGGGTACCAGGGTGGTGGGGAAGCTGGAGCCTATCTCAGCTGGCGCTGGGCAAATGGGAGAAATGTAAGCTCAGGGAGAACATACCAACTCCATATAGGCACATTTTGTTGGGTGTGGGACTCAGAACCTTTTCATGGTCATGCGAACATGCGAACCACGATGATTGGCTGCACCGAACAGCTCACCAGTCCAATCCAGGGCAACAAACACACACACACACAACCATTCACACTTACACATAGGGTCAAACTGGAGTAGCTGATTAGCATGGGACCAAGCACCACATAGAAATACCTGAGGGACTCGAACACAGGACCTTCTTGCTGAAAAGTGGATATGTTAAATACTACACCACCATGTCACCCAGTTTTGGATTAGCAATTTAAAAATATGCCTTTATCCTTTCCTCGGTAAGACTGTAAACTCAACTTGCTGAGGAAATAGATCGTTTACAAATAATTCTAGGATTTCTGTCAGGTGTATGAACATCACCACACTTCTTTTCTTTTCGGCTGTTCCCTTCAGGGGTCGCCACAGCGAATCATCTGCCTCCATCTCACCCAATCCTCTGCATCTTCTTTTCCTACACCAACTGCCTTCATGTCCTCCTTCACCACGTCCATGAATCGTCTCTTTGGTCTTCCTCTCGGCATTCTGCCTGGTAGGTCCAGCCTCAGCATCCTACTACCAATATACTCACAATCCCTCCTCTCTACATGTCCAAACTATTTCAATGTAGCGTCTCTGACTTTGTCTCCAAAACCTCCAACATGTACTGTCCCTTTGATGTGCTCATTTCTGATCCTATCCATCCTTGTTACTCCCAAAAAGAACCTCAACATTTTCATCTCTGCTACCTCCAGCGCTGCCTCCTGTCTTTTCCCCAGGGCCACTGTTTCTAAACCATACAACATTGCTGGCCTCATCACCGTCTTGTACACTTTTCCTTTCATTCTTGCTGATACCTTCCTATCACACATCACACCGGACACTTTTCTCCAAGCATTCCAACCTGCCTGCACACACTTCTTCACCTCTTTTTCACACTCTCCACTGCTCTGGATTGTTGCGCCAAAGTACTTAAAATCCTCCACCTTCCTTATCTTTGCTCCCTGTAACATCACCGTTCCTGTTGGGTCCTTGTCATTCATACACATGTTTTCTGTCTTCCTGAGGCGAACCTTCATTCCCCTCCTTTCCAGGACATACCTCCACCTCTCTAGATTTTTCTGCACTTGTTCTTTGCTCTCTCTGCAGATCACAATGTCATCTGCAAACATCATAGTCCATGGAGATTCTTGTCTAACCTTGTCTGTCAGCCTGTCCATCACCATAGCAAACAAGAAGGGGCTCAGAGCTGACTCTTGATGCAGTCCTATCTCCACCTTGAACTCTTCTGTCACACCGACAGCACACCTCACCACTGTCTTACATCTCTCATACATGTTCTGCACCACTCTAACATACTTCTCTGCCGCTCCAGACTTCCCCATGCAATACTACAGTTCCTCTCCCGGCACCCTGTCAAATGCTTTCTCCAGATCCACAAAGCATAATGCAGCTCCTGACCTTTTCTGTACTTCTCTATTAACATCCTCAAAGCAAACACTGCATCTGTGGTTCTATTTCTTGGCATGAAACCAAATTGTTATTCACAAATGCTGACCTCTGCCCTTAGTCTAGCTTCCACTATTCTTTCCCATAACTTCATCGTATGGCTCATCAACTTTATCCCTCTGTAGTTGCCACAACTCTGCACGTCTCCCTTGTTCTTAAAAATGGGCACCACCACACATCCCCTCCATTCCTCTGGCATCCTTTCACTCTGTAAGACCTTGTTGAATGTTCTTGTCAGGAAATCTACTGCTACCTCTCCTAGACACTTCCGTACCTCCACCGGTATGTCATCAGGACCAACTGCCTTTCCACTCTTCATCCTCTTCAATGCCCTCCTCACTTCACCCTTACTAATCTTTGCTACTTCCTGGTCCTCCACAGTCACCTCTTCTACTCTTTTTTTCTCTCTCATTTTCCTCATTCATCAGCTCTTCAAAGTACTCTTTCCATCTTCCCAGCACACTTCTGTCGTCAGTCGATACATTTCCCTCTCTGTCCTTAATCACTCTTACTTGCTGCACATCCTTTCCATCTCTATTTCTCTGCTGTGCCAACTTGTATAAATAATTTTTTCCTTCTTTACTTTCAAACGGAGCATACAAGTCATCATACGCTCTCTGTTTGGCCTTTGACACCGCTACCTTTGCCTTACGCTGTGTCTCCCTGTAATCCTGTTTACACTCTTCAGTTCTCTCTATGTCCCACTTCTTCTTAGCTAACCTCTTCCTTTGTACACACTCTTGCACTTCCTCATTCCACCACCAAGTCTCCTTATCTCCTCTCCTTCCAGATGACACACCAAGTATTCTCCTACCTGTCTCCCTGATCACATTAGCTGTAGTTGTCCAGTCATCTGGAAGTACTTCCTGACCACCCAAAGCCATTTTCAACTCCTCCTTGAAGACAACACGACACTCCTCCTTTTTCAGCTTCCACCACTTTGTCTTCTGCTCTGTCTTTGCCTTCTTCACCTTCCTCACCAGCAACGTGATCTTGCACACCACCATCCTATGCTGTTTGGCAACACTCTCACCCACTACTACTTTGCAGTCACTGACTTCCTTCAAATTACATCGCCTACACAAGGTGTAGTCTACCTGTGTGCTCCTACCTCCACTTTTATAAGTCACCCTATGCTCCTGTCTCTTCTGGAAGAAAGTATTTACCACAGCTATTTCCATCCTTTTTGCAAAATCTACCAACATCTGTCCTTCTGTGTTCCTATCCCGCATACCAAACCTGCCCATCCCTTCCTTGTCCCCTCTGTTTCCTGCACCAACATAAGTCTGCCCCAATGACCACTTTTTCACCTCCGGGGGTATTCTGCATCACTTCATCGAACTCACTCCAGAATCTCTCCTGCTCTTCTCGCTCACATCCTGCCTGTGGGGCATAAGCACTAACAACATTGAACATCACACCTTCAATTTCTAACTTGAGACTCATCACTCAGTCTGACACTGTTTTCACTTCTAGAACATTCCTGACAAGCCCCTCCTTCAAGATGACTCCTCCTCCATTTCTCTTCCCATCCACACCATGAAAAAAACAGCTTAAACCCTGCTCTTAAGCTTCTCGCCTTGCTACCTTTCCACCTGGTCTCCTGAACACACAGTATGTCCACCTTCCTCCTCTGCATCATGTCAGCCAGCTCTCTACCTTTTCCTGTCATAGTTCCAACAACCAAACTCCCTACTTTCAGTCCTAGGCTCATACCTTTCCTCCTCTCTCTCTCTCTGCCTACAGACACGCCTCCTGCCTCTCCGTCTTCGACCAACAGTAGTCCAAGTTCCACCGGCACGCTGTTGCTTAACAGCACTGATGGCGGTCGTTGTTAACCCGGGCTTCGACCGATCCGGTATGAAACTTTTTTGTTGTGACTCACATATTTTATTTGGCATTTGTTTTACACCGGATGCCCTTCCTGACGGAACCCTCTGCATTTATCCGGGCTTGGGACCGGCGTGAGGGAGAGACACTGGCTTGTGCCCCTTCCTCATGGCTGCATTTCACCACACACAGGATACGATTTTTAAATCAATAAAAGACTACGACCAAGTAGAATCACGCTGTGCCATCAATTCATCTCGCAGACAAACACAGACCTTCACATAACACAGACAGGCAGCTGTCACTCACGCACAGTCTGAAATGTGCCTTTTGAGTGGGCTGGCAAATATATTAGTCCACCTCATAGCATGAAGGTCCTGGGTTTGAGGTCCATGCTCGGCGAGGATGTCTCCATGTTTCTTTAAAAAAATGTTTTTGAAAGCAGCTTGACTGGTGACATGGTGTATGGTGCTATAGTGGTTAGCACGTCTACCTCACCGCAAAAGGTAATAATAATAATAATAAACATCTCAAGTTTCATAAAGGAGCCAGGTAGTAAACCCTGGAAGCTTGGTGATCTCTGTGATATTGGGGACTCCTGAACCAGTGGTTGTAGAGTAATGAGTCCATTGTTTTAGTGCATCAGGCAGTTGTGTGTGTGTAGATTTCTGTCTTTCCAGTCACACCATTGTTCTGCATGGTAGGCTACCAAAAAAAAAACAATACCAATTTTGGGCGGTGAGATTGTGGATAGTAACCTGACAGATTGACATTAAAGTCATGCACTGACACGAACAGAACAGACGCTGTGTGCAAGTCTTGAGGTGAACTGGACTGATCAGCACGTCCGCCCTATAGAAAAAAGGTCCTGGGTTCAATTCCCAAAGGCACAAAGATGACGTGCTTTGTTGACAGGACTCAAATTAAATTCAAAAAAAATCTCAGTAACAAATTTCTGGAAAATTGTGAGATCATCAACAAAATTCCTTCTGAGGTCAGATTTACGAAGGTGAAAATCTCCTCCTCTAACTAGGCAACTAGAGCAGTGCTTCTCAATTATTTTCAGTGGCGCCCCCTCTCAGAAGAAAAAAGCATTTCACACCCCCCATCGCCCCGTGAGCAACTATAAATATTATTATTTGCCTATAAAATTGTTATCACTACCCTTCTGTCTAGCATTATATCTTTATTAACATTAAAAATAAAAAAAGAAAGAACTATAGGTCAACTTACAATAAAGAAAAACTTCATTAACATTGTTTTTTAATCTGCAATTGAAAAGAGTTAAAGTTTACCAATGTGCCTGAAATTTAAAAAAAAATCCTGATTTAAACTCATTCAACTTATTTATATTTAAATATCTCCGTCTCTCTCCCCACCCTTCTCTTCGTTCCTGTTTGAAATTTTTCCGTGTTGTTTCTTAAGGGGTTGTTTACTGCACTTCATATCGTTTGTTTGTGCGAACAACCACTACACCATAGCGTGACAATGAGAGCGCCTCTGCCAACTACTGGAGTGGAGGTGCAATTACATTTAATTCTCGTATACCATTCCAGAAAAGCATGTTTGCCAGAGTCAGGTGTGCACCCCCCCCCCCTCCCTGGCATCATACCCCACTATTTGAGATGTGCTAAACTAGAGGGAAACGATACTCTTAAGGTACGCTCACACGATACCAGTCGTGGTCCTGATTTGAGTCAATAACATTCTGACGTTTCAGCCGATTTTGTTCTGTTATGTACCGATATTCTTCGCTTGTGAACCGATGTTATGCCGATGTTTTTTCCGGAGTTATTATGCGCTGTACCAATATGTGATTTTTGTATTTATTTTATACCAGTTTCCTCCTGGTACTCCGGTTTCCTCCCAAAGTCCTAAACATGCACAGTAGGCTAAATTGGCTGTTCCAAGTCCCCCCTATGTGTAAGTGGTGGCCTTGTGACGGCCTAGCGAGCTGCCTAGGGTGTACCCCTCCCTCGCCAAGAGTCGAACGAGATGGACGCCAGCCTCCCGAATTAGGGTTAATCTGCTTAGAAAATTAATTATTTAATTAATTTTATATCAGTGTTACAGCTATCACTATCGATGTTCGCTGGCGCTCTCAGACTTTTTACGGTTTTCCTGATGTACTCTGAACACCAAAAAATAAATAAATGTCAACACTCCAAAAAAGTTTCACATTTTTATGTAATCAGTGATCAGTCAGGTGTTCATGCACCTTTGGCCGTATAGTGTAATTTATGCTTTACTTGTGCATGCGTGAAAACAAATGAATGAATATGTGTTATTAGGGGGCAGCTTACAATAAGTGTATGTTTTAAGGTGGGGGAAAAATTGAAAAGCAGTGTGCACGCGGTAGAGGTGGAGGCTGGATTGATTCCTGAGGTTGGGCCAGTGTGAACACCAGAGTCAAGTCCCATCAAGTCTTGTAAATCTTTCTTTATTCTATGTTGTGCTTTCTAAGGAGGGCAGGTGAGGAAACTGTACACCACATATGCCTCTGTGTTAAAAGCCTGTAAGAGCTTTAAACAAACAATTTATTTCAGAAGCCTCATGGGATCTGAACAGTATACGGTATAAGAGATTATTGCTGTTTCCAGGTGTGGCACAGTCAAGTAGCGGTTACCACATTATCTCACAACCTGGGTTTGAGTCATGGGATTGATAAGGTTTCAGGGTGGAGTGTGCATGTTCTCCGTGTTTTTGGTTGTACACATAAAATCAACACTACCCTGAGAGACATTTAAGATACTCTTGGAGACACACTTGTTCTTTTTGGCTTTCAGTTCAGGGGGAGCTTTATGCCTGCTTTAACCTTTGTTTTCACTGTATTATTGACTATGTCATCATTTGTTCCTACTACTTTTTTATTTATTTTTTTTTTTTCAATGATTTGCCCACTGCGATGGCCTGGTGAAATGTCCAGGGTGTTCAGGGTCCCCTCGTACAGAGTCTGCTGAGATGGGTGCCAGCCTACCCATGACCCGAATTATTTATTCCTTTGTGAATGTTTTCATTTCAGGAAGGTACTCTGTTCACTGTCATGTCTCATAGGTGACATGTTGAAAACATTGTGTGTCTATCTGTTAATCAGTCAATCTATCAATCAAGCAATAAAAGGGGGTACAGTGATGTAGTGGGGAGCACATCCAGGACTCGATGAGGGGTTTCTGTGTGAACTTTGCATGTTCTTCCTGTGTTTGTGCGGGTTTCCTGCTGTTTTCTTCCAAATGAGTGTGGATGGTTTTGTGTGTGTCACAGCTTATGATCTGACGAGCTATTCAGGGTAGGTCGGCTGGGATGGGCTTGCTGTTTAGAAAATGAGGTGAGATAAGATAAATAGATAAATAAATAAATCAGATTAGTCAATGAATGGGATTTGAATTAAGTGGCCTGGTGGTAAAGGTGCTGGATCACTGATCCTAAGGTTAGGGGTTCAAGCCCCACTCTCAACGGGTTGTCACTGCCACACCTCCCCACCCCTCACCCCCCGATGGGTTATCAAAGGCCGGCCATGGCTCTCACTGTCTATGGTGTGAGGTTCATGTAAAAGTACCACTGCTGACTTTCGACAAGAGTCGCTGCATAGCCATCAGTGTTTCTGCTCTGCGATGGCCTGGCGAGCCGTCCATGGTGTACTCTTCCCTTGCCCAGAGTCGGCTGGGATGGGTGCCAGCCTCCCCGCGACCCTAATTAGGATTAAGCAATTGCAGAAAATAAATGAATGGGATTTGAATTTTTGCCTGCTGAGTGATTGGTACTGGGGTTAGATATGACTCTGCAATGGAATATTTTTAGATAAAATACAAACCATTAAGAAAAAAGAAAGAGAAAAGAGTAAATGTTTTAAACATGGTGATCATTGAGGATGAGAATGGATGACAATGCTGCTGCTCACACTCTCAGTAAAACTTAAAAAATAATAATGAAATTAAAAGAAATTGCTCAGCCACTTCAGCACTACCTGGCCTAGCCTGAGACAAAGATTCTTTCTTCCCAGGTAAAGTTACCAGTTAACTATATTCAGCAGCCCCAAAGGATATCTGGTCCTCTTATAATTCATTCATCTCCATCTGCAGCAAAACTATAGTAGGATAGATGGTCCCAAACAATTCCATCATACTATTAGGGTTGTGGGACAGCTAGTGCTCATCAAAGCCAACACTGGGTGAAGGCAGGTTAAACCTTAAACAGCTTTCGAGACCATCAACTCACACAAGCATTCACACCACGGGGAAATTAGCCTAATATGCATGATTTTCAACTCCTTTTCCTTTCGGCTGTTCTCTTCAGGGGTCGCCACAGCGAATCATCTGCCTCCATCTCACCCTATCTTCTGCATCTTCTTCTCTTACACCAACGACCTTCATGTCCTCCTTCACCACATCCATAAATCTTCTCTTTGGTCTTCCTCTAGGCCTTCTGCCTGGTAGTTCCAGCCTCAGCATCCTACTACCAATATATTCACTATCCCTCCTCTGTACATGTCCAAACCATCTCAATCTAGCTTCTCTAACTTTGTCTCCAAAACCTCTTACATGTGCTATCCCTCTGATGTGCTCATTCCTGAACCTATCCATCCTTGTTATTCCCAAAGAGAACCTCAACATTTTCATCTCTGCTACCTCCAGCTCTGCCTCCTGTCTTTTCCCCAGGGCCACTGTTTCTAAACCATACAACATCGCTGGCCTCATCTCCATCTTGTACACTTTTCCTTTCATTCTTGCTGATACCTTGTCACACATCATACCGATCACTTTTCTCCAACCATTCCAACCTGCCTGCACACGCTTCTTCACCTCTTTTCCACACTCTATATTGCTCTGGATTGTTGTGCCTAAGTACTTAAAATCCTCCACCTTCTTTATCACTGCTCCCTGTAACCTCACTGTTCCTCTTGGGTCCTTGTCATTCACACACATGTATTCTATCTTACTGAGGCTAACTTTCATTCCCCTCCTTTCCAGCGCATACCTCACCTCCCTAGAATTTCCTGCACTTGTTCTCTGCTCTCACTACAGATCACAATGTCATCTGCAAACATCATAGTCCATGGAGATTCTTGTCTAACCTCGTTTGTCAGCCTGTCTATCACCATAGCAAACAAGAAGAGGCTCAGAGCTGACCCTTGATACAGTCCCACCTCCACCATCTTCTGTCACACTGACAGCACACCTCAGCACTGTCTTACATCTCTCCTACAGGTCTTGCACCACTCGTACATACTTCTCTGCCACTCCAGACTTCCCCATGCAATAACACAGTTCCTCTCTAGACACCCTGTCATATGCTTTCTCCAGATCCACAATGCAGCTCCTTCTGACCTTCTCTGTACTTCTCTATTAACATTCTCAAAGCAAACACTGCATCTGTGGTGCTCTTTCTTGGCATGAAACCAAACTGATGTTGACCTCTGCCCTTAGTCTAGCTTCCACTATTATTTCCCTTTAACTTCATCGTATGGCTCATCATCTTTATCCCTCTGTAGTTGCCACAACTCTGCACGTCTCCCTTGTTCTTAAAAATGGGCACCACCACACATCCCCTCCATTCCTCTGGCATCCTCTCACTCTCCAAGACCTTGTTGAATTTTGTTGTCAAAAGGTCCATTGCTACTTCTCCTAGACACTTCCATACCTCCACAGGTATGTCATCAGGACCAACTGCCTTTCCACTCTTCATCTTCTTCAATGCCCTCCTAACTTCACCCTTACTAATCTTTGCTACTTCCTGGTCCTCAATGGTCACTTCTTCTACTCTTTGTTCTCTCTCATGTTCCCCATTCATCAGCTCTTCAAAGTACTCTTTCCATCTTCCCAGCACACTTCTGTCATCAGTCAACATGTTTCCCACTCTGTCCTTAATCACTCTAACTTGTTGCACGTCCTTCCGATCTCTATTTCTCCGCTGTGCCAACCTGTATAAATCATTTTCTCCCTCCTTACTGTCCAGCCTATCATACAAGTCATAACCACTGCCCACATATATAATATATATGTCGTTATACAGGGATCCCTCACTTTCAGCAGTTAATTTGGACCGAGATCCCCATTGAACCATTGAAATCCACGAATTCAATACGAATACTGTCCAACCTACCATACAAGTCGTCATACACCCTCTGTTTGGCCTTTGACACTCCTACCTTCACTTTACGCTGCGTCTACCTGTAGTCCTGTTTACTCTCTTCAGTCCTCTCTATGTCCCACTTCTTCTTAGCTAACCTTTTCCTTTGTACACACTCCTGCACTTCCTCATTGCACCATCAAGTCTCCTTATCTTCTTTCTTTCCAGAGGACACACCAAATACTCTCCTACCTGTCTCCCTGATCACATTTGCTCTAGTTGTCCAGTCATCTGGAAGCACTTCCTGACTATCCAAAGCCTGTTTCAACTCCTCTTTGAAGACAACACGACACACTTCCTTTTTCAGCTTCCATCACTTTGTCTTCTGCTCTGCTTTTGCCTTCTTCACCTTCCTCACCATCAGCGTCATCCTGCTCACCACCACCCTATGCAGTCTGGCAACACTCTCACCCGCTACTACTTTTCAGTCACTGACTTCCTTCAAATTACATCGCCTACACAAGATGTTGTCTACCTGTGTGCTCCTACCCCCGCTTTTATAAGTCACACTATGCTCCTGTCTCTTCTGGAAGAAAGTATTCACCACAGCCATTTCCATCCTTTTTGCAAAATCTATCAACATCTGTCCTTCTGCGTTCCTGTCCTGTATACCATCACTTCCTCGTCCCCTCTGTTTCCTGCACCAACATGTCCATTGAAGTCTGCCCCAATGACCACTCTTTCACCTCTGGGGGTACTCTGCATCACTTCATCAAACTCACTCCAGAATCTCTCCTTCTCTTCTAGCTCACATCCTGCCTGTGGAGCATAAGCACTAACAACATTGAACATCATACCTTCAATTTCTAACTTGATATGCATCATTATGTCAGACACTTTTTTCACTTCTCGAACATTCCTGACAAACGCCTCCTTCAAGATGACATTTACACCATTTCTCTTCTCATGCACACCATGATAAAACAGCTGAAACCCTGCTCCTAAGCTTCTAACCTTGCTACCTTTCCACTTGGTCTCCTGAACACACAGCATGTCCACCTTCCTCCTCTGCATCATGTCATGTCATCTTGCTTTTCCTGTCACCCTATTGGTTAACAGCACTCATAGCGGTCGTTGTTAACTTGGGTCTCAACTGATCCGGTTTGGAAGTCATATTAATGATTCGCATGTTAGACTTGGCATAGTCGGATGCCCTTCCTGATTCAACCCTCTGCATTTGTCTGGGCTAGGGACCGGCATGTGAACGAACACTGGCTTGTGCCCAACTCACAGCTGCAATATACATGATTTTCAACTGTGGGAGGTAATCTGATTGTCCAGAAGAAACCAACACAAGCAAAAGAAGAACATGCAGACTTCACATGGAAACCGCACTGCTGAGTTCGAGACTCAAACCTAGGACTTACACTGCTGTGTTGGCCTTGTTCTAATTTTCTCCCATTATTCTATTTATAGAACCTTCTGTAGTGAACAATAGGACAGAGGAGATAATTTACAGACACACACACAAACAGCAGTGATTGGTTTGAGCACATCTGATTCCATCTTCTTCTTCACTTATCCCTTAACATTTGGGGATGTCTTTCGGGCGCCTTCATGGCAAGACTTGGGCTGATTTTGGCCTGGCGGCACCCAGCCCTCTCCAGGTCGTAGAAACACACTGATGGCTTTGCAGCCTACTCTTTGCGAAAGTCAGCAATGGTTCTTTTACATGCCTCTTACCATAGACAATGAGAGACATGGCCTGCCTTTGATAACCCAGTTAGCTGCACTGGGGGGACAGTGACAACCCTGTGGGGACTCGAACCCCAAACCTTAGGATTAGCGATCCTGTGCCCTAACCACTAGACCACCACTGCCCTCTGATTCAATACTATACCTTTAAAATATAATTGACTGGGGATGGGTGGAGCCTTGTGTCAATATAGGTGGAGGCTTGTGTCATATTGGGTGGAGTCAGGTTTTATTCTAGGCGGATCCTTATGTTTCACTGTGAAAGTGGCTCACAAAGAAATTTATGGAAGGAAGAACCTTTGCAATTTTTTTTTAAATGTATGTGGAGTGGCAGGTGAGTTTGTCTGATCCTAAATGCGTAGAAATACAGTATACCTGCAGTGTTATTCTGTTATTTGTTTAATATTCATTTGGAATAGTTTCAGGGAACGTTGGCACAGTGGTTTAATTGCTGAAGATGTTCTGACGTGTTATTCTCACTCACGCAGACATCAGGAAACCCTGGAGGGAAAATGATAATACATATTAACGTGTATATCCCAAATCCATAAACTCGGAGATCTTAGCTGTGTTTGGAATCACACTCAACCTTAATAAATAGTTGTTGTACCAAATATGGCGCCATAAACTTGCTGAAAAAATTCTACTCCAGCATTTAAAACATCTAAACTACCTCTAATGGTACCGCACAGCATAGATTTTTAAATAGTTACTCTAATCATTGGTTGGGAAGCATATGGTACTTGGTTATCACTCGCTCATTAATTTGCCAAGTCCTACCCTATTTGCAGGCAACTAATTTGCCTATCTCAGCCAATACAAGTAAAGTGGGGTACACCCTGAACAGCATTGCAAAACCATTGTATGGCAGAAAACACACAACTATTCACACTCGCAATTAAGGGCAATTTGAAAAGGCCACTTTACAGAATATGCATGTCTTCAGACTGAGGGCACGGATAAAGCTGATGTTGATATTCGTAATAATAATAATAATAATAAATTTGCAAAAGTGAGCAGTGGGGGCCAGGTGGTAAGGAGGTACTGGATTACCAATTTCAAGGTCAGGGGTTCAATCCCCACTGTCAACGGACTTCACTGCTGCCCCCACCACCACCAAACTCCCCACCAGCACCACCCACCCACCTACCCCACCCCCCAGTGCAGCTAACTGGGTTATCAAAGGCCAGCCATCTCTCACTGTCTATGGTGTGAGGTTCATGTAAAAGAACCATTGCTAACTTTCGTCAAGAGTAGCTGCATAGCTGTCAGCATGTTTCCGCCCTGCGAGGGCCTGGCGAGCTGTCCAGGGTACTGAGGTGTACTGAGATGGGCGCCGCCCCAGCCTCCCTGCGACCCTAATTAGAATTAAGTGGTTCAGAAAATTAATAAATAGTTCAACTCAGATTTCCTACATAATGTCAACTCTGATATAAATCTTATCAGCATGAGGTGGAAAGCTAATCTAGTCTGTTATGTGCATACAAAATAAATAATAAATCTCCAGATTTGTTAAAGAAAAAAAGAAAGAAAGAAAAAACCTCTATGCTCCAATCTGACATAGAATTAATGAGTCACGGAGGAAGGTGCAGGTTTTTACATGCAGCTCTGCGCTGCACCCATCACCCCCCCACACACACACACACACACACACACACACAGTTAATCATGTTTCTGTAGGAAACTAAAGCTAGTACAGATTCTAACCCTCACATTTGAGAAATTATTCTCCAGTGGTAAACAGGCTTCATACAAACAGAGTGAAATGGTCATTACAGAATATAGAGCACATTGGAGTTTGCAAGCTCTCGCCGTGCTTGCGAGGGTTTCCTCCATGTATTCCGCTTTCCTCACACAGTCCAAAGATATACAATACATTAGATAATTGGCTATTCCAAATCACCTTCAGGTGTAAACGTGTGTTAATGGCTGTATACATGTTGGCCCCGGAATGGTCTGGTAAGCTGTTCATGGTACCATGCTTTCGTCCATTATCAATAGGATCGAGCCCTGTTCTGACCGCAGCAGGTTTATGCATTTCGACAAATGAATAAGTGAACACGTGGAGTGAAGATCATGGTTTGGGTTCCAGGCTCACGGACCCTACAAAGACATAAACACAATGTAGTTGGGTCGGCAATGATGTTCTCATATGTGAGTGGTAGGGTCTCAGGAGGTTAAAGATACAGCCCACTGGTTCAACAACCCTAGCCCTAGGCCAACTAACTGAAGTGTGTAGGAAGCACAACTGATTTAGGCAAGGTGCCCCGCCCTCCTGCAACACAGTAATTTTATGTGAAAATGAAACTAAATCCCTTGTTTTGAGCAGCTTACTTCTGTACTATTCCAGCTTAGCCGAAAGGCAGGTCCACTTTCTTTCAACACCTTCTCACTGTACTGTTCATAAACCCGTTGTGCAATAAGAGAAGCAGTTTGAGCAACAGGAAGTGAGAAATCATACATAATCCTTATTACAACAGTTGGTCATGTCTGTCCATCGAAGTCTTCTTCTTCTTTTCCTTTCGGCTTTTCCCTTCAGGGGTCGCCACAGCGAATCATCTGCCTCCATCTCACCCTATCCTTTGCACCTTCTTCTCTTACACCAACGACCTTCATATCCTTCTTCACGACATCCATGAATCGTCTCTTTGGTCTTCCTCTAGGCCTTCTGCCTGATAGTTCCAGCCTCAGCATCCTATTACCAATATACTCACTATCCCTCCTCTGTACATGTCCAAACCATCTCAATCTAGCCTCTCTGACTTTGTCTCCAAAACATCTTATATGTTTTGTACCATACCATACAACATTGCTGGCCTCAACACCGTCTTGTACACTTTTCCTTTCATTCTTGCTGATACCCTCCTATCACACATCACACCGGACACTTTTCTCCAACCATTCCAACCTGCCTGCACACGCTTCTTCACCTCTTTTCCACACTCTCCATTGCTCTGGATTGTTGAGCCTAAGTACTTAAAATCCTCCACCTTTCTTATCTCTGCTCCCTGTAACCTCACCGTTCCTCTTGGGTCCTTGTCGTTCATACACATGTATTCTGTCTTACTGAGGCTAATCTTCATTCCCCTCCTTTCCAGGGCATACCTCCACCTCTCTAGATTTTCCTACACTAGTTCTCTGCTCTTACTACAGATCACAATGTCATCTGCAAACATCATAGTCCATGGGGAATCTTGTCTAACCTCATCTGTCAGCCTGTCCATCACCATAGCAAACAAGAAGGGGCTGAGAGCTGACCCTTGATGTAGTCCCACCTCCATCTTGAACTCTTCTGTCACACCGACAGCATACCTCACCACTGTCTTACATCTCTCATACATGTCTGTCCATCGAAGTGACATTTAAAATAATTGTGTTAAAGTAAGATTTTCAGAAGAGAGAGTGTGCACAGCAACATCAGATTCTTTGAAATTGAAATCCAGAACTCTATAAATTATTATAATTAATTGTACAGCCGTATCATTCTGCTTTTTGTTTGCTTATTACAAATTGTTTCGAATGAATTTCAATGTTCTGCCATGTATTCTGAATTGACCCACAGTTCTGTCCTCCAGTTTATCAGGCAGCCTGAGCTATAGCTTGGCTTAGGCAGTTGTTAATTGAAACTAAATTAAATGTCAAGTGATTATATAGGGTGCTGTAGTGGTAAGCATGCTCACCTCTTGCTGAGAAGGTCCTGGGTTCAAGTCCTAGGCTTGGTGAGGGTGTTTCTGTTTGGAATTTGCATGTTCTCTCTGTGCTTGTGTGGGTTTCCTCCAGGTACTCTGGTTTCCTTCTGCAGTCCAAAGACATGTGCATTAGGCTAATTGGCCGTTCCAGATTGCTCCTAGGTGTTAAGTGTGTGAATGGTTGTGTGTATGTTTGCTTTGCAGTGGTCTGACCCAAATAGGAGTGAATGATTTAGTGAGGACGTGAGTGATTATATCATATGATTATAGAATAACTGACAGAGGAAGACAGCTGTACTGTGACATCTGTATTGAAGAAGATAAAGCCTTTTTTACCAAAAAAGCTTATTGTAGTTACAAAGCAGTGTAATTTAGTGTCGCTTCTGAAAGCGACAGCTCTGCAGTGGGTGCTGTGTACATTTTTTTAAATGTCTTGGCAGAGGTTTGCGCTCTCCAGATGCCCTTTTTGCATTCAGTCATTTTCTGAACAGCTTAATCCTAATTAGGGTGGCGGGGAGGCAGGCACCCATCTCAGGAGACTATGGCAGAGTACACCCTGGACAGCTCGCCTGGCCATCGCAGGGTAGAAACATGCTGATGGCTATGCAGCTTCGCTTGATGAAAGTCAGCAATGGTTCTTTTACATGAACTTCACACCATAGACAGTGAGAGACATGGCCGGCCTCTGATAACCCAGTTAGCTGCACTGCGGGTAAATAGCCTTTTTAGTTTGTAATTAATTAAAGAATGAAAAACGCTACAAGAGCAAGTGTTGTCATGTCAGGTGCTAATCATGCCTGTTGATAGGAGTTGTATGACAAGTCAGTGACTTTCCACATGTTTGCACACGGGACCACGTGGCTCAGTGGGTTTGTTGATGAAATACTGTATTCAAAATATCAACAAATTGTGGAAGCAACTAATTATTCATGCTTTTAGGGTCACGAGGAGGCTAGATCCTATATGCGCCGACACTAGGTGAAGGCGTGGGATGCCCTGAACAGCTCAGGGCACGACCCATGCAACCATTCATACTCATCAATACATAGGGACCTTCTTACTGAGAGGTGGACATGTCAGCCACTACACTACCATACCACCCTTCATCTTCTTTTCCTTTCGGCTGTTCTCTTCAGAGGTTCTCTTCTGACTTTGTCTTGAAATCATCTTACATGTGCTGTCCCTCTGATGTACTCATTCCTGATTCCATCCTTGTTACTCCCAAAGAGAACCTCAACATTTTCATCTCTGCTACCTCCAGCTCTGCCTCCTGTCTTTTCCCCAGGGCCACTGTTTCTAAACCATACAACATCGCTGGCCTCAACATCGTCTTGTACACTTTTCCTTTCATTCTTGCTGATACCTTCCTATCGCACATCACACCGGACACTCTTCTCCAACCATTCCAACCTGCCTGCACACGCTTCTTCACCTCTTTTCCATACTCTGTATTGCTCTGGATTGTTGAGCCTAAGTACTGAAAATCCTCCACCTTCTTTATCTCTGCTCCCTGTAACCTCACCGTTCCTCTTGGGTCCTTCTCGTTCACACACATGTGTTCTGTCTTACTGAGGCTAATCTTCATTCCCCTCCTTTCCAGGGCATACCTCCACCTCTCTAGATTTTCCTCCACTTGTTCTCTGCTCTCACTACAGATCACAATGTCATCTGCAAACATCATAGTCCATGGGATAGTCTTGTCTCACCTCGTCTGTCAGCCTGTCCATCACCATAGCAAACAAGAAGGGGCTGAGAGCTGACCCTTGATGCAGTGCCACCTCCACCTTGAACTCTTCTGTCACACCGACAACACACCTCAGCACTGTCTTACATCTCTCATACATGTCCTGCACCAGTCTAACATACTTCTCTGCCACTCCAGACTTCCTCATGCAATACCACAGTTCCTCTCTCGGCACCCTGTCATATGCTTTCTCCAGATCCACAAAGGCACAATGCAGCTTCCTCTGACCTTCTCTGTACTTCTCTCATCAACCCTCTGTAGTTGCTACAACTCTGCACATCTCCCTTATTCTTAAAAATGGGCACCATCACACTTCTCCAATCCTTCGGCATCCTCTCACTCTCTAAGACCTTGTTGAATGTTCTTGTCAGAAAATCTACTGCTACCTCTCCTAGATACTTCCATACCTCCACCGGTATGTCATCAGGACCAACTGCCTTTCCACTGTTCATCCTCTTCAATGCCCTCCTCACGTCACCCTTACTAATCTTTGCTACTTCCTGGTCCTCAACAGTCGCCTCTTCTACTCTTTTTTTTCTCTCTCATTTTCCTCATTCATCAGCTCTTCAAAGTACGCTTTCCATCTTCCCAGCACACTTCTGTCGTCAGTCGATACATTTCCCTCTCTGTCCTTAATCACTCTTACTTGCTGCACGTCCTTTCGGAAACCAGTGAGGCAGTGGTGGTCTAGTGGTATACGGCGCTGGATCGCTGATCAAAAGGTTGAGGTTCGAGTCCCACTCTCCACAAGGTTGTCACTGTCCCCCCCGTGCAGCTAACTGGGTTATCAAAGGCCGGCCATGTCTCTCACTGTCTATGGTGTGAGGTTCATGTAAAAGAACCATTGCTGACTTTCGACAAGAATAGGCTGTAAAGCGCCGGCTGTTTCCACCTTGCGATGTCCTGGTGAGCTGTCCAGGGTGTACTCTGCCCCTGCCCGGAGTTGGCTGGGATGGGCGCCAGCCTCCCCGTGACCCTAATTAGGATTAAGCGGTTACAGAAAATTAACTGATCTGAGCATTCGGAAACCCCTAAGAATCAAACTCACGACCTACTTGCTGAGAGGAAGACATGCTAACCACTATAGCAATTGTTAAATTATGATGCGCAAACACTTTTTTCCTTTAAGCTTTACCTCCATCTGCCCCTGTACTGGTTATATCCAGGGCCAGAGGCATGATGTATTTGGGTTGTCCATCCACCTATCTGTACACACATCCAGGTGTTTCCTCCTACAGTATAAAAGCCATGCACGTCAGGCTAACTGGTGATTCTAAATTGCTCCTAGGTGTGTGTGTGTGTGTGTGTGTGTGTGTGTGTGTGTGTGTGTGTGTGTGTGTGAGTATGATGGGTTGTGTATCGCGTGGCCCTGCAATGGTCCGGAGAGCTGTTTAGGGTGTACCCAGCTTTCTCTCAGTGTCAGCTGAGAGAAGACCTATTAGGATAATGCAAACGAATGAGTGAGTATATTGTGACACCACTAGTATTGAATGTAATAATGTGGTGTGAGAATGTGGGTAGGTTATTAAACTCAATGTGGGGTTTTTAGACAGAGGAAATGAGGTTGAGTGTTTTGTTCTAATTTTTTTTTACACAGATTTGAAGGATGAATCCAGAAATATGAGTCTGTCCAGTACATTTGTATAGGAAGCACTAACATTATCTGAGGTACGTACGGTTGGAGAATTGTTATAGATGAAAGCCGACCTGTATGGTAAAGCTTTTGAGCCACAGCTGAAAAATGGCAACATTTCCATAAACTGTTAACAAATAAACATCATTCATCATATGCAGGTCCAGAAGCCATCACATTCTCTCTTCATCCCATCTCATGGTGGAGCTCCAAGGTGAGTCTCGCCTTGCAGTACAGGATGACCAAGAAACTTCGAAAGCTGTTCATAGCTGGTGTTGCAGCCTGGGTTCTGCTCTCCCTTATCTTCTACCGTCAGACCACAGACTCCAACTTCCCCGCTTTTGTATTATCAAATTTCTCCCAGGGCAGAATTCAGGCGATCAGTGACTCCCATGTTGCAAACAATACCAGCACCGAACAGTGGAAAAAGAAAAATAGTCCTCGTTTCAGAGCTGCCCTACCTACTGATATGCAGCAGGCCTTGGGTTCAGGTGAGTCCTGGAAAGATAAAGTGATGAGAGGGCTCTGGATGGGCTGGGCATCTTCTGACATGCTAAACCCATACCTTCAGGAAGCCAAGAAGCACTATGCTTCTATTAATCTATACAAGGTGAACTATACAGGACCTTGGAAGAAACAGACAGACAAGACGACGTTCCTGTGTCAGATGAAGAAGCAGGGGCCACCCAGGACACTGACTGGGTCTGAGGAACCCTTTGCCAGCTTGGAATGGCAGAAGGTGGTACCGCAACAATCTTTTAAGCAGGCCATTGGCGGCCCCTACAGGACATGTGCTGTTGTTTCCTCAGCTGGTTCCATTCTCAACTCATCCCTCGGTAGGGAGATTGGTGAGTGGCTGCATTTAGGATGTACACAATGTTCAATGATGTCCTATTGGTTCAGGTTTGTTTACCTCACACTCCAATTCCGTTATTCATTTAATTTTCTGAGAAACTGTTTCCAACTAGTGCCACAGAGAGATTCCAGCATGCTCCTCCATTATGTAGAGGCTCCTCCAAGTGCATGTCTTTGGACTGTTGGAGGAAACTGGAGTATCTGGAGGAACTTCACACAGATACACCCTTACCAAGCCCAGGACTCGAACCCAGGAACTTTCTGTTGTAAATCAAACATGCTAACCACTAAACCACTATGCCTCCCATTCAAAAAAACGTAAAAAAAAAAAAAAGTACACAAAACTACATCTAAAATATATGGTGGTCCAATTTGCACATCAAAAAAATCAGTGGTGGCTCAGTTGATAAGGCTCTTGGCTAGTAATCAGAACATTAGTGGATCAAGCCCCAGTACCAACAAGCCGGCACTGTTGTGCCCTTGAGAGAGGTCCTTACTTATAAATGAGATACAAATGTAAGTCACGCTGGATGAGGACATCTGCCAAACATAAAGCAATAAAGTGAAAAATTGTGTATTCCTTTTTCAAGATTTCATTTATTTGGTGATGAACTTGGCTTTTGGGACACCAATGGTAATTATTCTTGTTTAAATTTCTGCCAAGGCATTGAAATCATGGTGGCACCTCACAGCAAGATGGTCCTGAGTTTGAGTCCTGAGTTTGAGTCCTGAGTTCGGGTGTTTCTGTGGAGTTTGCATGTTCTCCCCGTTCTAGGACGGGTTCCCTCTGGATATGCTGGTTTCCTCCCACAGTCCAAAGACATAAACAGTACATTAGGTTTAGTGGCTGTTCCCAGTTATCCATAGTTGTGAGTGTGAATGCGAATGGTTGTGTATGTGTTTCTCTGCGGTGGTCTGGCAAGGTTGTAGCCTACCTTAGCTACCTTAGCTACCTTAGCAACCTTAGTTGTCTGAGATGCCCACAACCCTGGCAGCATTGATCTGTTCAACAAAAGAATGAATGGATGTATATGTATTAATACTTTTATTGGTGAGTCACCAGTACACTCCAGTTTTCTTCCATCGTCATGCTTGGACGTGGATGCTTCAGGGTACATTCTCATCTCGTATCTGGAGTTTCTGTGATCTGCTCTGCAGCCCTGACCTTGATAACTAAGCTACTGAGGGTAACTGAATAAATGAATGAATAAAGGTATGAATATTTAAAATTTTGTTAATAGATTCTCATGATGCAGTGATTCGTTTCAACGCTGCACCAACGATGGGCTATGAAAATGATGTGGGCAGCAAGACAACCATCCGCATCATCAACTCACAGGTAGACCTCTGTCCACCCTCACCCGTCTTTCGCATAAATGTGTACTTGCTCTCATGAATAAAGGACAGCGATTGAATGTTAATGAAAACAACAACAGCCTCCTGTATCCATGTGTGAACAGATTATGGCTCATACACAGTATAAGTTTGCCAAGAGTCATCTCTATAAGAATATAAGTCTTGTGGCGTGGGACCCGAGTCCATATTCTAGTAACCTTACAAAGGTGAGTAACAAGTAAAAGTAGTCAGAACATTTAATAGTATAGCTCTGTTGATCAATACCTCTTTTCAAATATGTTCAAATATGTTTGTCACATTAAGCTTGTCGGATGTCAAGAAGAAAGATACCGTAGTTGGTTCTCCTCCCCTATCCCCAACCCCACCTTCAACCAAATTTCATTAACATATTCACATTACATTCCATATCCATCATCACTT
>CM045730.1:10680000-10737500 GCA_024760905.1 Plotosus lineatus | reverse complement strand
ATCAGCTCTTCAAAGTACTCTTTCCATCTTCCCAGCACACTTCTGTCATCAGTCAATACATTTCCCTCTCTGTCCTTTATCACTCTAACTTGCTGCATGTCTTTCCCATCTCTATTTCTCTGCTGTGCTAACCTGTATAGATCATTTTCTCCCTCCTGACTGTTCAACCTATCATACAAGTCATCATACGCCCTCTGTTTGGCCTTTGACACTGCTACCTTCGCCTTACGCTGTGTCTCCCTGTACTCCTGTTTACTCTCTTCGGTCCTCTCAATGTCCCACTTCTTTTTGGCTAACCTCTTCTTTTGTACACACTCCTGCACTTCCTCATTCCACCACCAAGTTTCCTTATCTACTTTCCTTCCAGAGGACACACCAAGTACTCTCCTACCGGTCTCCCTGATCACATTGGCTGTGGTTGTCCAGTCCTCTGGAAGCACTTCCTGACTACCCAAAGCCTGTTTCAACTCCTCCTTGAAGACAACACGACACTCTTCCTTTTTCAGCTTCCACCACTTTGTCTTCTGCTCTGCCTTTGCCTTTTTCACTTTTCTCACCATCAGTGTCATCCTGCACACCACTATCCTATGCTGTTTGGCAACACTCTCACCAACTACTACTTTGCAGTCACTGACTTCCTTCAAATTACATCGCCTGCACAAGATGTAGTCTACCTGTGTGCTCTTACCTCCGCTTTCATAAGTCACCCTATGCTTCTGTTTCTTCTTGAAGAAAGTATTCACCACAGCCATTTCCATCCTTTTTGCAAAATCGATCAACATCTGTCCTTCTGTGTTCCTGTCCTGGATACCAAACCTGCCCATCACTTCCTCGTCCCCTCTGTTGTCTGCACCAACATGTCCATTGAAGTCTGCTCCAATGACCACTCTTTCACCTCTGGGGGTATTCTGCATCACTTCATCTAAATCACTCCAGAATCTCTCCTTCTCTTCTAGCTTACATCCTGCCTGTGGGGCATAAGCACTAACAACATTGACCATCACGCCTTCAATTTCTAACTTGAGACTCATCACTCTGTCTGACACTCTTTTCACGTCTAGAACATTCCTGACAAACCCCTCCTTCAAGATGACTCCTACTCCATTTCTCTTCCCATCCACACCATGATAAAACAGTTTAAACCCTGCTCCTAAGCTTCTAGCCTTTCTACCTTTCCACCTTGTCTCCTGAACACACAGTATGTCCACCTTCCTCCTCTGCATCATGTCAGCCAGCTCCCTATCTTTTCCTTGCATAGTTCCAACATTCAAAGTCCCTACTCTCAGTCCTAGGCTCACACATTTCCTCTTCTCTCTCTGCCTACGGACACGCCTCCCGCCTCTCCTTCTTCGACCAACAGTAGTCCAATTTCCATCAGCACCCTGTTGGTTGACAGCACTGATGGCGGTCGTTGTTAACCCAGGCCTCGACCGATCCGGTATGAATTTCTTATTTATCATTTGCATTTTTTAAATGTGGCAGAAGTTTTACGCCGGATGCCCTTCCTGTCGCAACCCTCTGCATTTATCCGGGCTTGGGACCGGCATAAGGGGGAGAGACACTGGTTCGTGCCCCCCGCCTCATGTATATATATATATATATATATATATATATATATATATATATATATATATATATATATATATATATATATATATATATATGTATGTATATATATATATATATATATATATATATATATATATATATATATATATATATATATATATATATATATATATATATATGTATGTATATATATATATATATATGTATATATATGTATGTATATATATGTATATATATATATACATATACACATTTTTTATATATGTATATGTATATATATATACATATATACATTTTTTATATATGTATATGTATATATATATATACATATATACACATACACATTTTATATATATATATACACACATACATATATACATTCAAACCCCAGACTTCCACACCTGAGTAAATGAGAATTCCTCTTTCTTCGGATGATTGGCTGTAGATATTGTCCTCCAAACTGCACAAGAAATAATGACACCTGTTTGCATTCCACTTGGTTTCAGGTATTGTTCTCATGATGAGCATTTGCGAGAATCTTGATGTGTACGAGTTCATCCCATCCAAAAGACACACGACTCTGTGCCACTATTACGACCAGTACCACGATGTTGCCTGCACGTTGGGAGCGTATCACCCGCTCTTGTATGAGAAGCTTCTAATCAGAAGAATGGCAACTGTCTCTTTGCATGAACTTATAACAAAGGGCAAAGTCACACTACCAGGGTTTTGTCAAATTACCTGCTGATGACAATAAATGTACTGAAGATGGAAACATCAACTTCAGAGTTTATAATATTCCACGTAAACGCAAATTACCAAATACTGTAAAAATAATTCCAATGCAATAACAATACTGAGAAACTGGCAGGGCTAAAAAGTATGTGTACTCTAGTACCCTGGTGAAGGAGTGTTATGGTTTGTGTTAATATTTTGAATGAGTGAATGAATGTGTGCCTGTGTTGGCCCTGTTATAGTCTGTTGAGCTTTATCTTTCCCGTGACTCTATGACAAGATAAAGTTATTCAGACAATGAATGAATTACACTCGGTTTCATGTATAGTTCCCCTCTTTTCTAAATTTAAAAATAAAAAAATCTTTTCAACTTACAGACAATATTAACCCAATTTTCATAAAATAATTACAGTGGTACCGTGACTTACAAGTGTCTTTTATAACGAATTTTCCATGATACGAGCTTCAACCCCACCAAAAATCTGCCCCATCCAACCAGCAAAATTTTGATTTACGAGCTCTGTTGGGGAATTGTTTTTTCCGGGCCGATTAGCCTTGTATTCTTCCGCGTGTATTCCTCTGCTCTCCAAGAATGCCTTGTGCAGCGCTTCTCAATTATTTTCTGTCACTCTCTCGGAAGAAAAAACATCCCCCGTTTCGTTTGCACTGTGTTTTTTCCTTACACCATAGGGAACATAGTGAGAGCACCACTGCCACCTACTGTAGAGGATGCACAATTACAATTAATTCTAGTACACTATGACAAAAAAGTATGTTCCCCAGGATTATACGCCCCCCACCCACCCCCAGCATTAGATCGTGACCCCCAAGGGGGAAGGGGGTGCACCCCACTATTTGATAAATACTGGCCTTGTGGGAGCTCACCATGAGCCTTTCTTCACTGAAATTCGTAGCCTGCACACGCACAAAATTCTCCTCCTTCTCTATTTACGCACCACCTCCAACCTGCCCATGTGACATCTTCGACACGTTCGATGATCGGAAGGGTTTTCATATTTTTTTACATGTTTTCACATGTTTGTCTTTAATTTAGGTCAAATATATGTGTTTGTGGTAGGTTATATGAGTTTGCAAGGGGGTTGGAACGGATTAATTGGTTTTCTGTTATTTCTTAATGAGAATAATTGTTTCATCTAACGAACTTTTCAGTTTACAAGCTCACCCTCGGAACGGATTAAATTCGTAAGTCGAGGTACCACTGTATTTTTAAAATGCAAAAGGAAAAAAAAAAAACCTCTTTGATATAATTTATGGAACTCCTGACTCATCACAGCCTCTTGCTTTCTGTAGTATTAAAAGCGAGTAGGAGTTCAGCTTTTCATGGCTGGGATACAAGTCCTTCGCAGGTCAATTTCCCAGTACGTTTTTTTAATGTACCCTTTTATACTTCTGGGTGGACAGAGGCACACTTGTGGTTCAGACCTGCCCAGGGGTCATTGCAGCGGAGAAGTCTAACAGGGATTCGAACCAGCAACCTACCGATCATAAATAAGCCCAGCACATTAACCACGGCACCATTAGCCCTACATTGTACGTTTTAAATATAAACAAATTTAGAATTTAACGTCGACAACACACTCAACAAAAGGCATGTTGACTGTGGAGTTACCTCATCTTTCCTTTTTTATAACTCTTTTTAATAATGTGAAAAATGGAGGATACTAATGTAATTGTTGCAGTTTTGCAATGCTTGTTTCATCTGCCTAGCAGCTCTTCTTACCATTATCTGATTTATTTTCAATGGATGACAAATTTGGACTGGCAACGGTCAGTCAGCCAAACTATGAAGCCACATTTCCGTAGCTCATATAGAATGAGGCCTGGAATTGTCTCGAAATAAAATTGTATGACCCCAAACATATCCTAATATATGCCTCCACATCAGTGGTCCTTTCATACACATAAAACTTACCCATGCCGTGGGTACTGATGCACCCTTATACTATCACAGATGCTGGCTTTTGCAATTTTTACTTATAATAATCTTCATGATCACTTTCATCTTTGACACAGAGAATTCAGGGTCTATTCCCCCAAAAACAAACTGAATGTGGACTCATCTGACCACAGCGTATGGTTCCACTATCCTAACGTCCAATCTGAGACGATTTGGGCCCAGAAAAGTCAGTGGAATTTCCAAGTAAAAGTGATTATTGGCTTCCTTCTTGTAAATCTTTAACAGTTTGTTTGTATTAAGTGACGATTCCTTCCTGAAGTACTTCTGAGCCCATCCTTACTTTGATAGACTGAACCATTGGTGAATGTTACTTTTATACCCGATTATGGTACATTACCTGCTACCACTGTGACTTTAATATTCTGTGAATTTTTTATATCTAACTTTAACTTGACCTTTTTTTGAGTATGTTACAGGCAAATTCTAATTTTGTTTTTATTTACAAAGTGAAATTAAGTTAGGAAGTAAAATATTGAAAGTATTTTCTTTGTGCCTTTGTCAAGTAAACAAAGGTTTATGTGTATTAATTTGAAAACTTATTTTTATGAATAGGGTTCGTATTTACATTTTTCATTCATAGTCCTATATTATAATTTAAAAAATATGTCTTTATTTTATTGTAAATTTTCATCAAGTTTGTGTGTTTTTATAATCTATTACATTTAAACCACTATAACATTTAAATTAGAAAATTTTACTGAGGTTAAAAACATTTAAAAGCTTATTCATTGTTCACATACTGATATTATTTAATACTGTACTGAAATATTTAAGTTGCATTTTTTAGAAAGCATGTCAAAGTTTATCTCGAGTTAAAACCTGATGTATTGTGAGTTGTACTAGAACTGAAGTTTTATTGCATTGAAATTAGTTCTAATTTTTTCTTTTGTAACTTTTTGGAGAAACTCAACAATAGGTTGTATTAGGTATTGAAAAGGTCAAGTTATCTATTCAACTTTTTTTTTTGAATAAAAAGAATAAATAAAACCCAATTTATCATCCTTGTTTATATTTTATTTTTTCTATACGAAAAGCAAACTACCGGTATTAAAAAAAGTCCAAGTATTGAAATGGACTCATCAAGGTATAATTGTATTGTGCACTGCTGGACAATGTCCTATATTTAACAGGATAAATAAATTTGCTGAGTCCATTATGAAGACAAATCTATAAAGAGAATTGAAAATTTATCAATCAGGGATTCTGATTCACAATAATCTTAGTTGATGTTGGCTCCATGTCTGAAGGCACCGGCGTCTCTAGACCCCATTGCAGCATTTTCATCGTAATGATGCTGCCGACCCTGATCATTAGCTTTGGTGTGGTCCATCCAGTAAGCGAGATATGTCTCATGTCTCAAATTTTAGGAAAACAAGACATGAAAAAAAAAAAAATCAAAAAGATTTGTGTGTTTCCTTTTTATTTAACGGTCAAAAGTGTACAAACTTTCAGCAAGCTTGGAAACATCAGTAACTGCCCAGCTTGTAGATGAGGCTGAGACATGATAGCACTTCATAATTTTTGGCACCGCTTGGAAAGAGCGCAATCAGTTAGAAGAAAAAAAATTCACCTTTTGCGTTTTTAATAAGAATTTTTAATAAGAAATTATAAATGTGATGGTAAATGTAGTCATTTGTGGTGTGGATAATACAGCACCTTAGCCATTACACTGTTATGAGCATACTGTACTCCCTGTACTCCTTTCCAAGTCCAGAAAACACATGTAGACTGGATGAACAAACTCTCATGACCCCCTCAGTACTTCTGCAAGGCTAAAGAGCTGGTCCGTTGTTCTACGACCCCAACAAAAACCGCACAGTTCCTCCGAAATCATAGGTTTGACCATCAATTGTCTCTTGTCCACCCATGGCACCCTGACACAGAGGTGCTTTTTAACCTTGGTGACCTCTGCCAAGGTAATGGCCTCATCTTTCCCAAGTCCTCAGACTCTGCCTACTCAATGGAAGACAAACATTTACCAGAACTTCCTTGAGGCCAACCAAAGGAACTTCCCCATGGCCTCCCTGAAATACTCCCATAGCCGGGTATTTGTTTTTGAGACCACCCAAAGCAAATACCTTTAGCTGCCTCAGGAGACCGCTGATGTAACCAAGCCAACCAAGTCTCCTTCTTCAGCTTGAAGGTTTCCTTATTATGAGGGAATATTTTATAAAAGATGTGCACCTGTAACTACAGACATGTTCATGTCTCATACCTCCATTTGTAAGATTGTGGCTCCATGAACAGTTGAGCACATGGGCAGCCTGAGGCTGAAACAGCAAAGCGTCTGGACAGTATTATCTTTGCCTTTAAACTACATTCTTCATTTTTCTGTATTACTCTATTATCAAGTCCACAGTATATCAATCTGTTATACTAAATACTTTGTAAGAATTGTAGAGACTGAGACATACCACATGTTCTTATATTTTTATTGTGTTCTAAAGTGATAGCGGTTTAGACAGCATTGGTTATGTTGTCCAAAAAAAAAAAAAAAGTGGATACATCATTCTTCAGGAGGTGGTGAATCATAACCCAAACTGTAAGCCGAGGGGAAATGAGCCCAGAAGGTTCTAGCCAGCTCATCAATTTTCTCAAAGCCAGCGTGATTTCGCAGTTCTTCAATCCAGCCGAAAAAGTCTGAAGAAGTCAACGCCCAGTTTGGCATGTCACGTTTTTCCCTGGATCCAGCTGAGAATCAATCGTACATTAAGTATGTAACAATGAGTAACATGTAAAATAAAGAATATAACTTGTATTTTTAATTTATATGTAAAAATATAAGGATCTCTCTTTATCGGTTGTCAATATGTAAACCAGCGGCAGGGCTTTGGACAAGGAAGACTCCATTAAATTTTGGATGTCTGAATTAAATTCATGTTATACCAGCATGCACTGCTTATGGATTACTGGAAAGTATATTTTGATGATTGTGGCAGCAGTGGTCTGGTGGTATAGGGTGCTGGATCGCTGATTGGTTGATCGCTAAGGTTGGGGGTTCGAGTCTCACTCTCCACAAGGTTGTCACTACCCCGAAATGTGCAACTAACTGGGTTATCAAAGGCCGGCCTTGTCTCTCACTGTCTATGATGAGAGGTTCATGCAAAAGAACCATTGCTGATTTTCGTAAAGAGTAGCTGCAAAGCCGTTGGCGTGTTTCTGTCCCTTGCAAAAGGGTTGTGTCAGGAAGGGCAGCCAACATAAAAATCTATGCCAAATCAAAACGTGCGAATCATTCGCTGTGATGGCCCCTGATAAAGGGGAAAAGTCGAAAGGAAACCTTTCTCAATGCTGTGTGAAAGTGCTGTGTATGTAAATTTTTATTGGCCTTGGTGGGGGTTTGCCCTCTGATTGCTCTTGTTTAAACAATTTCAAGTGTATGTAGAGTATTAAATGAAATTCAATCAAAAAAATGGAGAAATAAAAAAGCGAGTCAATGAGAATTGTTCCACACTAAGCATGTACAGTCAGCCCCCTACTTACGAAATGAATCCTTTCCAGCGCCTTTTTCGTAATATGGAAATTTCGTAAGTAGAGGCGCATTTTATATGTAAAACGCCTGATTCGTTCCAAGGCTCCCAAGACTATCCCATAAACCCTTTAAAAATGATAAAAGTACACAAATTTTGTATGAAATATGCATGAAATATGTTAAAAAAAAGAAAATTATTAATTAAACCATTATTAAACATGTTTATTAACGCACATGCACACACACACACACACACAAAACACCTGTCTCTCTCTCTCTCTCTCTCTCTCTCTCTCACACACAGAATACACATGGCGCTCTCCGGTGAATGCGGGCTCCACCCACACGCAGGACGCCACAGCATTTTAAGACGGGGAATTCAAAGTGCATTCCCTGCTTGACAGATCGGAGGTCCAAACTCAACTTTAACTTGATTCCTTGAGGGATCAGAGGTCCAGATGAGCCTCCTTTCATCTCTGAGTCTGTAGGCAGAGTCTCTCTCTCTCTCTCTCTCACACACACACACACACACACACACACAAAAACTCTGTCTCTATGGTGTGTTTTGCCGAATGCAAGCTCCGCCCACACACAACGCGCAGCTGATGGAACAATGCTATTTAAATGTTTAAATGAACGGGATGTTGTATTTAAAGCAGAATTACAGTACCTGTTTGAAAGATCAGAGGTCCTTATTTAATATTAACTTGCTTCCTTGCGAGATCGGAGGTCTTCTTTCATGGAGCACTCTGCTCATGCTTCAATATCATGCTGAAATCATCGCCTCCATCACTGTATTTCTGCTTTAAGGTCTCCTGCTTCAATATCGTCCCGATTGTAGAGGGGTTTTGGCAATAACAAAATATAACGCTGCAATAGTCTCAAAACAAACAACAGTCCTGTTCAACTCTCCTCACCCGTGTGACAAACAAGCTTTATGGGTGCAGTACTATGGAGATTCAGCTCCCTCCTGGCCAATGGGAGGCCAGCTGGATGTTGGGAGACAGCCAATGAGAGAGCAACTCGCGCATCGTGTGAAATTTTGATTGGCGAGTTTGAATTATGAATGGCACGTTTGGTGCTTTTCGTATACAGGGGACAAAAACTTAGGAAAATGTTTTTCGTAACCCGGAGTTTTCATACCCAAGGGGTTTCGTAAGAAGGGGGGCCGGCTGTACTAATCATTTATACAATGTTCATTCATTCATTTCCTGTAACCGCTTAATCCTAATTAGGGTCACTGGGAGGCTGGCGCCCATCCCAGTTGACTCTGGATGAGGGCGGAGTACACCCTGGACAGCTTTCCAGGCCATCGCAGGACGGAAACAAGCGGACGACTATGCAGCTCCTCTTGTTGAAAGTCAGCAATGGTACTTTTGCATGAACCTCACACCATAGACAGTGAGAGACATGACCGGCGTTTGATAACCCAGTTAGTGCACTGGGGGGGGACAGTGACAACCCGTGGAGAGTGGGGATGGAACTCCTAATCTTAGGATCAGTGATCCAGCACCTTTACCATCAGGCCACCACTGCCCTTATGCAATATATTATTAACAATTAAACACAGAACTGTTTATGAAAATATACTAACGATATAAAGTAATGTATTTCATGCCACACTGTATGTTTCCTTTAGATTAGCTGAGCTGTTGAGGTTTGACATGCAATAAATTTTTATTTCTTTATTATTTGAATGAATATGGTGAATATTGCTCACTGACCCACTCACTAAACCACTTAATCCTATTAGTGGAGGCTGGAGCCTATCCAAGCCAACACTGAGAAAAAGCGAGGAACACCCTGAACAGCACGTTGGAACATTAAGGGCCAACACATACACACACACACACACACACACACACACACACAGCAATTCACACTCACAGCCAATTAGCCTAACCTGCCTGCACGTCTTATTGACTGTCGGAGGAAACTGGAGTACTCTGAGGAAACTAACAAGTACAGGAAGAACATGCAAACTCCACTCAGGGACGTTCTTGCCAAGCCCAGAATTCGAACCCAGGACCTTCTTTCTGTGAGGCATACATGCTACCCATTACACCACCATGCTACCCTGTATTGGGTACTGAACTAGTCTGTATCACATAATATTTTTAAATATATTATAATTGTTTAGAAGATTAATAATTGTTCAAGAAAATTCTCACCTTGGCTCACCTGTTCTGCATCTGAAATAAAAAGATTTCAACCGAGTGAATTAAATCAGCTAAAAACAGTCCCGATGATTCACTTCATGGTTTTCTTGTATTCTCTCTCTCTCTCTGGGCGTGTCTGTCCATCTTCCTCTTTCTATATCTGTCCATCTCTCTCTATGGTGTCTGTCTGTGTCTGTTCATCTGTCTGTCTGTCTGTCTCTCTCTCTCTCTCTCTCTGTGGGTTTGTCAGTCTTTCTCTCTCTTTCAGTATCTGTCCATCTCTCTCTCTCTCAATCTCTCTCTATGTGTCTATCCATCTGTCTGTCCGTCTCTCTCTCTCTCTCTCCCTCCCTCTTTCCGTGGGTGTGTCTGTCTTCCTATCTTTCTATATCTGTGTCTGTCCATCTCTCTCTCTCTCCCCCCTCGCTCTCTCTGTGGGTGTGTCTGTCTGTCTTCCTCTCTCTTTCTGTATCTGTACAGCTCTCTCTCAATCTCTCTATGTGTCTATCCATCTCTCTCCCCCTTTCCGTGGGTGTGTCCATCTTCCTCTATTTCTATATCTGTGTCTGTCCATCTCTCTCCCTTTCTCTCTGTGGGTGTGTCTGTCTGTCTTCCTCTCTCTTTCTCTCTCTATGTGTCTGTCTGTCTGTTCATCTCTCTCTCTCTCTCTCTCTCTCTTCCGGTGGGTGTGTCTGTCTTCCTCTCTTTCTGTATCTGTGTCTGTCCATCTCTCTCTGTGGGTGTGTCTGTCTGTCTTCCTTTCTCTTTCAGTATCTGTCCATCTCTCTCTCTCTCAATCTCTCTCTATGTGTCTATCCATCTGTCTGTTCGTCTCTCTCTCTCTCTCTCTCTCTCTCTTCCGGTGGGTGTGTCTGTCTTTCTCTCTTTCTGTATCTGTGTCTGTCCATCTCTCTCCCTTTCTCTCTGTGGGTGTGTCTGTCTGTCTTCCTCTCTCATTCTGTATCTGTCCATCTCTCTCTCTCAATCTCTCTCTATGTATCTATCCATCTGTCTATCCGTCTCTCTCCCCCTTTCCGTGGGTGTATCCATCTTCCTCTCTTTCTATATCTGTGTTTGTCCATCTCTCTCCCTTTCTCTCTGTGGGCGTGTCTGTCTGTCTTCCTCTCTCTTTCTCTCTCAGTCTCTCTCTATGTGTCTGTCTGTCTGTTCATCTGTCTGTCCGTCTCTCTCTCTCTCTCTCTTCCGGTGGGTGTGTCTGTCTTCCTCTCTTTCTGTATCTGTGTCTGTCCATCTCTCTCTGTGGGTGTGTCTGTCTGTCTTCCTTTCTCATTCTGTATCTGTCCATCTCTCTCTCTCAATCTCTCTCTATGTATCTATCCATCTGTCTATCCGTCTCTCTCCCCCTTTCCGTGGGTGTGTCCATCTTCCTCTCTTTCTATATCTGTGTTTGTCCATCTCTCTCCCTTTCTCTCTGTGGGCGTGTCTGTCTGTCTTCCTCTCTCTTTCTCTCTCAGTCTCTCTCTATGTGTCTGTCTGTCTGTTCATCTGTCTGTCCGTCTCTCTCTCTCTCTCTCTTCCGGTGGGTGTGTCTGTCTTCCTCTCTTTCTGTATCTGTCCATCTCTCTCTGTGGGTGTGTCTGTCTGTCTTCCTTTCTCTTTCAGCATCTGTCCATCTCTCTCTATGTGTCTATCTATCTGTCTATCTGTCACTCTCCCTCTTTCCGTGGGTGTGTGTCCTCCTCTCTTTTTGTATCTGTCCATCTCTCTCCCTCTCTCTCTGTTGGTGTGTCTGTCTGTCTTCCTCTCTCAGTATCTGTCCATCTCTCTCTCAATCTCTCTCTCTTATGTGTCTGTCTCTGTGCGTCTCTCTCTCTCTCTCTCTCTTCCCCTCTTTCCAAGGGTGTGTCTGTCTGTCTTCCTCTTGTTTTCTGGATCTGTCTATGTCCATCTTTCTCTCTCTCGCTCTCTCTCTGTGTGTGAGCCTGTCTGTCCATCTCTCTCTCTCTCTCTCTCTCTCTCTCTGTCTATGTGTGAGCCTGTCTGTGTTTGTCTGTCTGTCCATCTCTCTCTCTCTCGCTCTCTGTGTGTGTGTGTGTGTGTGGCTATCTGACTCTTTGTGTCCATCTATCTTCCTGTATGTCAGGAACAAAAGCAAGCCAAAATAAATTGATGTCTCCAATTGACAGAATTAAAAAATATACACTAATTTTTTTAACCCTACCCCCCCCCCCCCCCGAACCTTCTTAGACCGAGAACATCATTACAGTATGTGTTACTATAGCACTAATATAACAGGTATAGCAATTCTTACCACAAACCTGAAGAATAAGTCAAATACCACAAAACATGTAAAAGCATAATAATGATTTGTCCAATCAGGGTTTCAGCAACATAAATTACGATCAGTCATTTATACGGTCAGAACATTTTCCTGAGGAGATCAGATATCTTTTCCGCTTGTGGCAGATGAAGTGGTACTGGGTGTACTGTCAGACACAGGCTGTATCTTTTATTAATAAAATAATAAATATTTAAAAGTAGTTAGGTTTCTTACCTGACAGACAGATGAATCCAAGCAGAAGCACACAAAGGACTAGCAAAAATCGAAGCATGGTCACTTTGCTAAAAATTAAAAAAAAAAAAATAATAATAATATTAATAATAATGGTGGGAATATAATGGTAAAATATTAAGTCTAACCACCACAAAGAAGGCGATTATAATAAATACTGTATGTATATGCCTCAAGAGCACTGATGTGTCCAGCCATTCCTACATATCATATCAATTCTACGATAATGCTTTTTATTGGATTAAACCAATGAACACTCAGAACAACCTGCATAAACAATAACATGCTAATCTGCATCGGTACAACGCATTATTAATAACTGCAGCCGGTTCTGAGATTACCTGCAACACCCCATTCCACTCCTGTCACACTTGACTGTATCTCTGTTCCATAAACTGAGATGCTGACTGAGAACACATCAAGAGCTGGACTGGGTGCAGTTCACAGGATCTCTCTATATGTAGTATCTCCATAGCACTATGTTATGCTCCCTGATTAATGTTTGTTGTGAGATCTCGCACATTAGTGAACTGTCTGACTCAAAGCTTGTACTGTAAAATGTGGTCAAGTGTTCAAGGACCAAGACCCGGAAAAATAGCATCTCGACGAGAGCATTTCCGTATGGAGTTTGCATGTTCTCCCTGTTCTTATGTAGGTTCCTCCACGTACTCCAGTTTCCTCCGACGATTCAAAGACATACTCACTGTTTCAAGCAAGTGACTATGAATGGTTGTCTGCTGACCCTCTGATGGACTTTCAAATTGTTCACTGTGTACTCTGCCTTTCGTCCAGTGTTGCTGAGATAGGCTCTAGCCTCTTCAGGAACCTAACAAGGATTAAGCAGTTCAGCTACTGAGTGAGATGAAAGTCACTTCAAGTCTAAGTAACTTTTACTAGTTTAATATTCGTACAAGCAGAAGTTAAACCAGAACTCTGCTGTTAAAGACTTCAAGAGGTCAGAAAGCCACCAGCAGACCACTTATCACCTTCACGAGTGCTATGATGAGGCCTAAATTCTGACGGATATATTTCATGACTGTTATTCTTACAAAGATATGAACATAGCTGCATGATGACATGAAGGTCATTGTGCTGAGAAGAACTGATCCTGGAAGTGATGCTTTCAACCTAACTCCTAGAGTCAAACAAGGATGTGTAATCATGCTTAAATAATTCTGCTAAAATAATTTTTATTTCTGGTATCCTCTATGTGGCAGTGGTGGCCCGGTGGTAAGTTGCTGGATAACCGATCCTATGAATGAGCGTTTGAGCCCCACTGTCAATGGTTATCAATGCTTCCCCCCAGTGTAGCTAACTGGGTTATTAAAGACCAGCCATGTTTCTTACTGTCGATGTTGAGAGGCATGTAAAGGAACCATTGCTGAGTAGGCTACATAGCTGTCAACATGTTTCTGGCCTACAATGTCCTGGTGAGCTGTCCAGGGTGTACTTTGCTGTATGCCAGCCTACCCACACACAACCCTTGAGGGTTTGTTTACTGCACGTCATTTCGTTTGCTCGTGAGAAAAACCGCTACACCAGAGCACAACAATGAGAGCACCACTGCCAACTAATGGAGTGGAGGTACAATTGCAGTAGGCCCTCGATATTCGCGGGGGTTCGGTTCTGGCCCTTCCTGCGAATGAAGATAATCCGCGAGTTCTGTACCTGGAAGTAAAACCCCATGTATCACGTTACATACACGAATCAGCAGCCGGAAGTAAAATACTGTACTGTGTATCTATTACATGCACTTAAATGTGCTTCTTAAACATATTCTATAGACAGTCTTACTCATTAATTCAGCATTAATGTAGTAAAATGTAATAATGATTAAGAAAAACTAAATTTTTTTTACTGTGATATTTATTAAAAATAAACATACAGTATGCATATAAAACACCTTAAAAGCATTCTCTTGGAAAAACATACAGCACTGTAGTTTTCAAAAATGGCCACTAGAGGAAGGTACTGCGTTAGGTATGAGATGACTGACTGAATTCAGGTATTAATGGCATTAAGTCCGAGCAGCTCAGCCACGCCCCTCAGCCAGAGCGAGTAGAAAACAGAGTTGTAGAGTTAGAGATCGTTACAAACCGAAGAAACGGTGATGTGATTTGAGTTAATCCTCTGGCGTGAGCATGCTTTTGTTTATTAGGAGTAATGAATTCAGGTGTGTGCTACCGAGCAGCTCAGCCACGCCCCTCAGCTGAAGCGGAGAGTAAACAGTTAGTTAGAGGCACAGCGCCAAAATCAAAGTCCCCCCAAAACACAGATCATAACAAAAAGACATAAAAGAACAAGAAATGTAAAAAAATTGGATAAACTAAACAAAATGAGAAACATGCTACACCACAGTAAATAAAATCTAACACACAAACATTCTAAACACTACCTTAGGTAATGTACTGGAATAATAATTGAAAAAGACTTTAATAGTGGAGTGTTTTACAACAGTTCAGATGATTATTCCTCTTCAGGCATTTCAGAGGAAACTGTAATTTCTTCCCGAGAAAGTCTTATTTCTTCAGAAGAGACATACAACCTCATTACCTTTTTCTGGTGCTTAGCTGGCATTTGAGTGACATCATAGAACTTAACTGGTAATTAAAACACACTAAAACAAGGCTCATTGACAACTTGTGCACGAATGAGGAAAAAGGGGCGTTACATCATCTCAACCAATAAGTAAGGAGGACAGCCATTGGCTGAATTTGAATCACGCGCGAGCTGCTCGGCAGTCTGCTAATACTCAAACTGTGCGTGCAAAACCGCGAATAGTCAAGGGCCTATAGTACACTTAATTATCATACACAATTCCAGAAAAGCATGTTCCCCAGGGCCATACGCACCTCCCCCAGCATCACACCGTGCCCTACTATTTGAGAAGCACTGCCCTAAGGGCAAGTGTGAATGATTGTGCGTATTGTCTGCTGCAGAAGGGTGTCATTGGGTATGCATAGGGTTTGTGTAAATTCACCAAATTTGCTTTCACTATGTAAAGCCGCATTGTGACAATATGAACTGCAAAAAGGGTTATACAAATAAAATTGAATTTAATGTAACTGGTGGTCCCGACTGGACTGGCGAGCTGTTCAGGGTGTACCCCGTGTTCGCCCAGAGTCAGCTGAGACCCCACAACTGGAGACGGATTAACCCTTTATCAATCAGGTCCCTTTCTAATTCTTTTAAAATTATTTCCCTTGGCAACAATGTTGATTCTAATTTTGAAAGGGTAGATTTTCAATCTGTAAGAGGAAAGTTGAATAACCCCGGGGAACACCATGCAAGCACAGGAAGAACACGTAAACCCAACACTGACAATACAACCATGACAGCTATGTTCAAGAAGGTCCCGGGTTCAAGTCCTGTGTGATGGTGTTTGTGCTATGCTTGCATGGGTTTCCTCCAGGCACTCCAGTCTCCCGCCCAAAGGAAACTCCAAACATATGCACATTGGGCTAGTTGGCAGTTCGAAATTGCCTTTAGAAATGAGTATGAGTATGAACGGTCATGTGTGTGGGTCTGATGAGCTGTTCAGGATGTATCCCACCTTCACCCAGTGTCAGCTGCGATAAACTTCAGCCTCTAGATGGGATGAGAGTGAGTGAGTGGTTGAAAGATTACCTGCAGCACCTTATTCCAGTCCTGCAGCAATCGGTTGTGTTCCTGTAGATGTTTCTGTTCTCCAAACCAGGATGCTGACTGAGAACACATTGAAGGCGGGACTGGTCTTTTTGCAGTTCACAAGGTCTCTCTATATGTAGTATCTTCATAACACCACGTTATGCTGCCTTGTTACTGTTTCTCGTGAGATTTCACATATCAGTGTACTGTCCAGCTGAAAGCTTGTATTGTGAATTGCGGTCAGTATTCAAGGATCCAGACCCTGGAGACTAGCCTAATACTGTTTAAAAACAAACTATAAATATTAGTGGAACAGGTAGCACACATCGATTCTAACCCATTATAGGTTTTCACTGATCAGCTATAACATTAAATCCAATGATAGGTGAAGTGAACAACATTGACTATTGTATGGGAACAAGACTACAAGCATTCCTAATCATATCAGTGTGTTTATAAAAGTGAATAAAGCTCAAAATCTGTAAAGTAGCTTTTATCTCCATCAACACAAATGCATTGGGAACACAACACATTCTATTCCAAATCAAAACGTTAAGAACAATAACATCAGTTACCTGTGAGCAGGTATCTCCAGCCCAGGATGATTGGACTACAAGTCCACGGTTCTTCTGGATTTCTTGGTTTCACAAGAAGATGCAATTTTGATGTCACTCCACATGCTTTCAATTGGAGTAAGTAAGGTCTGGAATCAGGCTGGTCACTCCATAACCTCAATCCTGTTGGTCTGAAACAGAGATGTTGCCATTTACTGGTACGTTTGGGGTCGGTGCATTGTTGGAACCCATTTCAAGGGCATTTCCTCATCAGCATGAGACAGCACGACCTCTTCAAATATTCTTAAGTATTCAAATTGACCCATGATCCCTGGGATGCGATAAATAGACCCGACACCATAGTCTGAAATGCATCCCCATATCATAACTTATCAGCCACCAGGTCGCACTGTCTTCACAGTGTACTGGGGCTTGAATTCATTGTTTAAGACTCGTCTGACACACTGTCTCCGGTCACTTAATGGGTGGCTTTGACCACATTTGCTGACTTCCTTCTTTAAATAGGAGCAATAATTGGCACCTGTTTATCAAGAAATCAAGGATGTTACTAATCGAACTCCACTCTGCGATTTTTTTGAGCACGCCCCTTTCAATTAGTGAACATACAGGTCATGACTGTCGGGTCTGTTGGATTCTATACTCTACTACACCTGCTGGTAAATTATTTGCCATGTAGAAATATCATTTCTACCAAACACACTGGCTGATCAGGTTGGAGATGTCGGATTGGTTGACACATGGACAATAAACACCATGTGGACTGGTGTATATCTGACCAGCAACTTAGCTGATAGCTGCCTATTGTGTGCAGTGATCTTCAGAAATTTCGAACGAAGCATTTAGCATTTTTTTTAAAGAAAAAGTATCCTACAGGAAATATCCTCACACATAACGAGCTTAAGAATTCCCACAATGTAATTAATGCTCATTGGAAAGCAACAAAACCCCTTACAGATACAGATGTACAGACACTCCCTGACTTGCGTTCAGCCGTTTCACGTTTTTTCAATTTTACGTTTCTAGTAGATTCTTCTGTAATCACCTGAAGAGAGAGGATGGTTTCACCACCCCTCGAAACAGATCCGTAGTGATAAATGAAGTTTCAATAGAAAGTCTTTGTCCTGTCCTTTTATTTTTACTTACTTATATATATATATATATATATATATATATATATATATATCTCAGTTATATAGCATGTTACCCTTTTTAAGACATCATCTCTGTGATCTTTGTGTTTCAACCCTAAGCAAAATATGGTTGGTGATTCACATCAGTGCAGGCTGTGTTCTAAACGAGTTCAACGGCACCCTTGCGCACTTGAAAGACCGGAAGTCCGTATAACCCACAGCAACTACACTACTTTCCCAAGTACACTACTTTCGATATTGAGCGCCTCACATATTGTAAGCGTTGATTGGCTGTTTGAAGCTTCATGTAAAGTGACTCGGTATAAATAAGTGACTTATTTGAAATTAATGTTGATATTATTTGATATATTTGATATTATTTTACAATGTTATGTTTATAATAATTGATTTAGGGGTGTTTTATGAGATACGGTAATAGTATTTATGGATGTATAGTACAGTATGAGCGTCATACGTTACACGTCATACATCATACTGTAACAACTTACGTTCACTTTCAACAACCAATTAAAAAGGTAAGTTGGGAGCATCTAATGCCTTGCTCAGTATCAGCAGTCACTAGCACAAGGCCCTCATTTTAAAATATCATGAAATCTACTTATTAATCATGTTTGCTCAGCAGTCTCAACGCTTGGTCTTTTTGCACAGTGTTCACCTTCAACTCAATCTGTACCAAAGACCTCAGCCTGAGATTAACATTTTATGCTAATCCTGTATAGTAAAATAAGTAGTTTATTTGATTTCAAGGGGTATCTAATGACTAGCAGCCAAATAGTCATTTCTCAAAGTTGATGTATTGCAAGCAGATAACGAGCAGTTGTAAGGATCCGAGTGACTTGGAAGAGGGCTAGATGACCGAGTTAGGGCAACTCAAATGGTTGGTCTTTTGTTATGCTCCTCCTGTGTAGTGGTTAGTACCTACCAGTGGTCCAACCAAAGAAAGCCAGTGACGTGGAGACAGCAATACATTTTATATATATATATATATATAAATTATATATATATATATATATATATATATACATACATATAACACTAGTGTATATATATATATATATATATATATATACATACATATAACACTAGTGTATATATATATATATACACTGTATCGGGATCCCTCGCCACTTCGTGCTTCAATTCATGCGGCTTCAATGTATCGTGATTTTTTTTTTACAAATAAATAAATAAATATTCATCAAATTAAAAAATAAGGAAATTAGGGAAGAATAGAGGGAAAAGTTAAGGAAAATGCCACAAAAACAAGGCCAATTATGCAACAACAAAAAACAAACAAATACAAAACAAAAGAAAAAGAAAAATTTTTTTTTTTCATCTTACTAAACATAAGTCCAATTAAGCACATTTTAAGGAGGTCAAGGCAGGCATGGATCATCTCCGTTCCACCATGCCCGACGATACTGCTGCCCTACTTGAGTATTTCGACTCTACTCACGTCTCTGGGCAGCTCCGTCACCTCATCAAGCCTCTTCGACTTTGCTGCAGTCCACCCATGTTCGCTCCTGACCGGTGGAACCAGCACCACGCTACCTTAGCCAACGAGCCACGCACCAACAACATCTGTGAGGACTGGAACGATAAGTTCTCCAGTCTAGTGGGCCATGCTAATCCCACCATCTGGAAGCTCATCGAGTGCCTCCAGGCAGAGGCAGCTACCGTTGATGCGGTCATCCTCCAGGATGAGCGTGGTGTCCGTCTGAACAAGCGGTCGAAGCAGTGCTACATGGAGCTCCAGTTTCGCCTGTACAACCTGGTGAGGAACTACAAGGAAGGAAGGAAATTTATTCCAGATTTCCTGCGTGGCATCAGCCACAACCTGTGTGGTGGTCAACCCAACGTTTAGGCCATTATCTGCTATGTGGTATTTACTGTGAGATGTACTTTGTGATTTCATAAAACGTTGTACATAATATATTATAGTGTTTTGACTTTTGCTATACATATCTACTACATGCTATACATATCTTCTTCTTCTTCTTTTCCTTTCGGCTTTTCCCTTCAGGGGTCGCCACAGCGAATCATCTGCCTCCATCTCACTCTATCCTTTGCATCTTCTTCTCTTACACCAACGACCTTCATGTCCTCCTTCACCACATCCATGAATCGTCTCTTTGGTCTTCCTCTAGGCCTTTTGCTTGGTAGTTCCAGCCTCAGCATCCTATAGTATATATATATTCCTATCCATACTACATGCTATACATATACATCCTGAAATATCATGATATATTAAGGTATTTTGAGCCTTGCTGTATAAACAAATGGAAGCTATAAAAACCACTATATAAACTGAAAACATGGACTAATATCTAATATCACAAAATTACCAGGAAAAAAGTGTTGGGGACCAGTTGACCGGGGACCAGTTGACCGTTCACCATGTGTGTGTGTATTTATATTTTATTTACATCTTGTGTTTTTTTTAATGTTTAATTGTTATTATAAGCATTTATAACATTGAATATGTATTTATTGATATTATATGCACATACGCATGTACGTATACGTCAGTCGGTTTGCGGGGGGTGACCCTACTTTGTGTGTTTCGATGGTCGCGTTGGGATCTGTCCCAATTAACTGTGGAAAGTGAGGGATCCCTCTATATATATATATATATATATATATATATATATATATATATATATATATATATATATATATATATATATATATATATATATATATATTGGAGTGTGGGAGGAAACCTAGAACAGAAAGAACACAAAAAAACGCCACCACTGATGTCATAGTTAGTTTTTAAAAAATAATAATAATTAATTAATTTAAAAAAAAAAAGCAAGGAAAAATAAGTGTTTAACATTCAATGCTGTTACACTAGTTTAAAAAATTGAATGCCACAAGATTCAAAATGTAACCACTTCAAACTGATCGTATTTATTGTCAAAAATTAATCACTAATAATTTAGCATTAAAACTGTTTTCTCCTATTTCTCATGTAGGCCTCTGATACAACTACATCATGAAACATTTGAGTTGGTCCCTGGTCTATGGCTAAAAGTTACGTAAAAGGTTGTGCACTGTACTGACCGAGCCTTTCCAAAGATATTCAATTGTATTTTTCGTCTGGAACTCTATACATTACACAATCAGTGACAAAAGCCTGAGATGTATTTTACCATTATTTTGCAAGATGCTGAATTAAACAAAACGTATATCATACCAAATTACAACATAACAATCATTGGTCCAGTGCTTAATAAATTCTTCCTGTATGCACATTACACTCTAGTTTAAATAGACACCGATTTAAATAACAATACTTTTACATTCAGAGAAATACTAAAAAAAAAAAAAAAAAAGCCTGGCAAATTAAGCATGTATACAGAATAAACTCTCTTGTAATTACACAAGATTCTCTTTTAGATATGGTACGACTCAGGCGGTGGTCAATTTCAGGTTGGAATAATGCGGATTGTTGTATATAAAACGAGTGTGTGGCACATTTGGTTAAGTATCTGACATTCCTCTCATGCCATAAACAGACCTCTCTTGTGTGAGTCAGTGTGTGTGGGTGTGTAAATGTTAGTGTAGGTGGGTGGATGGCCAGTAGGAGGCAATCAGCACCCATGTGTCACAAATTGGGGGGTTTTTTTTGGCAGCACATGACTATAAAACTCCAGACTGCCATGAAAAGGCTCAGCATATTCCCTATTGTACCATCACATATTTATAAATTTAAAAAGTCCTGAAATTAAAACCGTGATGCTGAACGTGTGAAGCTCTTATTATCTCGCAACACTTCAATAGGAGAATTCAGGCCATTTTCATGCTAAGAACCTAAAACAAGTAAACAGAAAATAATCATCATCATCATAATAATAATAAGAAGAAGAAGAAGCACAGTAATAACATGAGGGACAATGTTAATGTCCACCTGCTTTCGTTGGCACTGTTTCCTGCTTGGTGGTGGGAATTGACCACCAAGGAGAACAGTCAGGAGGCTCAGTGTGAGGTCTAATTCAGTTTTCAAGGCTCATTTTTGGCTGGAAGGTCACTGCAGGGGTTTAACAAGGTAGAGCTTGTCTCCATGCTCACTGGTAAAAATGGGTGCTTTCTTGTAATGCTCGATGAGCTCGTCCATAGTGCCGAAACGCCGCTGCCCGATGCAGTACACACCCTCGCTGCACTGGATCTTGAAGTGCTTGTTCTTGCCTGAAGCCTTCAATGAGATGGAGAAATCACTCGGCTGAAAAAAAAAAAAATAATTGAACCATGAACATCAACATATTAAAAAAATGATAAATTGTTAACCTCCTTTGGCAGCCGGTGAAGGCAAGTATTCAGCAGTGCTGGTCTGACTGTTCGTCTGTTAGCAGAATTACTTCATCAAACTTTGAGGAGGGAAGGGGTATGAGGGGAGCCAGAACATTTTTGAGCGGATCCAGATCACAACAGCGACCCAGGAATTTATTCAGAGGCTTTTTAATAAGTATTTATTAACGGGTTATTACTATCATCAAGATTATGCAACAACTACTGATCTGACTTTCATCAAACTTTGGGTGGGTGGATGGGGGCGGTCTGGAGCTGGACAGAACCCACTACATTTTAGAGCTGATGCGAGTATAGAATCATATTTAAAAAAAAAATATCTCCTGAAATCCACCCAAAAATTTCTCTCTCTTTTTAAAAGGTAGGTAAAGTTTGTTGGGCTTTTTACACCCAAGCCTAGTGACTCATCAGGCCGGTGCTTATCCCCGGTTTCCGTAGCGTGAAGCGACCAGGAGTTCAACTCCTCCTGGATGGGACGCTAGTCCATCGCAGGTTACCTCCCCAGTGTATTTTTACTGGAACCCATTTATACTGCTGGGTGAACAGAGGCACACTTGTGGTTAAGACCTTGCTGGGAGGGGGCGGGGCGCGGGGGGTTGTTCCATGAGAAATTCATTTCCTTGAGATTCCTTTCTGTAACTCTCCAAGAGTTATTGGAAAAGAGTTACGTGTAAATAATTCTATTAAATGTTCACATTCAGGAAGCCAGGGGTGTCAAACTCAAGCCACACAGGGCCAAGTGGCTGCAGGTTTTAGTTTCAACCAAGCAGCAGCACACCTGACTCGCTCATCGAAGCAACTGATCTGAGTCTTCAGGCAGTTGATTGGTCAATCTGTGTGCTGTGTACAGACACTGACCAATCCAATCTGCTGCTTGGTTGAAACTAAAACCTGCAGCCACATGGCCCTCCGTGGCATGAGTTCGACACCTGTGCAGTAACCGGTCCTGTTTTGAGCAGTACATTAAATCCTTCAGTGGTTATATGATGACGTAACTGCAGTACATGTTTATTAACCATAAACATTTTCAGAATTAATGGGACCGTTTTTCATTTGGCCTTCAGCCCCATTTTCAAGAAAGATCAGGCGGAAAACAGCAGCAATCAAAAACAAGCAACTTATTCGGAGAAAAATCCGGCACAACCCTAAATTTTAACTGATGAATGCTTAGTTTACTCACAGAGGACTCACTGTCCCGTACTAGGAAGTCTCCCTCGGCGCCTCTCTCATTTAGCGTGCATTCAGCTTGGTGGCGCGTCACACCTCCGTAGTACCACTCCTTCCCAGCAAATCTGCCTGTGTGGGCGGGGCCTGCATACTCTAACGCATGTGTTGTGAAACTGCTGGCCCCTCCTTCATGTGCCAGCCCATCTTTCAGAACTGTCACATAGTTTTTGGGCACGAGGCCCACTTGGCCTTGACTGTTTTTACACCTCCACCACTCGGGGTCATTCTCAGGCTTCTCCAACACTTCCATGATTTCTCCTTTATCAAAATTCAGCTCTTCGTCCGTTGCTGAGCTAAAGGGGTAAAGTGTCTGCACCTTATGCAGTGCTTGCGAGCCGTGCCCATCACTCATAACTGCCTCTTCCTCATCCTCCTCATCCTCTTCCTCCTCCTGAATGTAATTTGACGGGAACCACCCGATCCGGCCGTCAGTGCAGCGACCGCGCCACCAGCCATCACTGCATTTCTCCAGCACCAGCAGGCGTGCACCCTTCGCCAGGCTCAGTTCGTCATCACGCTCTGCCGCGTATGCAAACTTGGCCACTGCCACTGTGTGCAGCTCGAAGATTTGCTCAGCTCCTGCGCCGACGCCATTCGGTGGGCACTCGGCATCCGTGCTCGGCTTCCGCTTAGTCTTGCCAAGACCTGCAACAATAACACATTCATAAGTCACATTCCAATCCTCAATCACTCACTCCCTCACCAAACTGTTTACTCCTAGCAGGGTATTCGGACACTGCCATTCAGTCTAAATGTCTATGTCAACCGTGGGACCAAAACATCCACACAGAAATGCCCAAACAAGACTTGATCCCAGTACCCTCTTGTTCTGAGGTGGATGCGCTAACCAATAAACCACATCATCTTCCTATAGTAGAATTAAAACACATTATAAATAGTATAACAAACACAAATCAAGTTTATCTGACACTCACCCCGAAACTTGGTGGAGTGAAACATGGAAGTAATCCACAGCTCTCATTTCATATTTAATGTATTGGGTTCGTCACTGGTTAAATCCTTAAATGGTCACGCCCCGCCTCGAAGCTCATAGCTGTACTAAAATCAAAGCAAAAGCTCAAGAGGGGACTCAGCAGTTTCCAATTGCAACCACAAAATTGTACAACAATCGGCGCTTCCACGCCCTTGACATGCCCCTTCATTGTCCACTTTTAAAATCTGTCTTAAGACCCATATGTATAGCTCTCGGTTTCGGCTATGGCTGTGTAAAAGTGCGATATAAATAAAGTTGGTATGGTAGTAATTGCTAATACTAATAATTATAATATAATATACAGTAAAACCTCCGCTGACGAACGCTTAAGCTCACAAACTTTTCGCCTCAAGAACATTAAATTTGCGAGCATATAGTCTCTGCTGACGAACTAGTTTTCGGCGGACGAATCAAACCACGCGGTCGAACAGCGCCACGGTGGCGGCCACGAGAAGCTGACGCACGCTCATGGCGTCACAGTTTGTCACCCCCTTTCTTTGAGTGCGGAAGTGGTTTGTGTTTGATAGACATTTTGGACCATATTGAGTGTACTTTTGCTATTATGGGACCGAAAAAGACCCCACCACAGGCGGAGATCATTGAAAAACACGAACGAGGTGTGCGTTTGTGTGACTCAGCGTCCCAGTACCAGTACGCTAAGTCTACCGTTGCTCCCATCCTTAAGAACAAGGAAGCTATTAAGGGTGCGTGTGTGGCTAAGGGCGTTTCCAAACAGTAGGCGTTTCCAAACTCTCCTTCCAAACAGTAAGTCCCTCCTCCCTCCTCCTCCCACTCCATTCCATCAAGCCATCAACTACCATCACAAAGGTAAATAAAACGACTTTATTATACAGTACAGTTTATTTCTTTAATTACAATACAATAGCACATTTATTATACATAAAATAAGGTATATTTTTGTGTAGTTTTAAGGCTTATTTAGTAGAAAATTATGTTTTATGGGGACCTGGGAACGGATTATTCTCATTTTAATGGTTTCTTATGGGAAATAAATGTTCGGAAGACGAACTTTTCGCCTCACACACACTTTCTGGGAACCAATTATGTTTGTGAGCAGAGGTATCACTGTAATATAAAATTACAATAATTAGTCTTAAAATGTGGTTTTGGATAAAACTGCAATTTTTTATAATGCATCTACATTAAAAATATACTGGAACATAAAAAAAAAAAAAAAAAATAGTTGACTCGGAATAATTGGGCATAATACACGATCTATGACTGCATTTCACTGGCCTGTAGAATCGTTCATAAAGACGTCAGCAAGCTTTGAATGTCTTCCAGGCAATGCTAAATGTAAATATTTGCCATGCTGAGTTGGCAGCTGTTGAACTATGATGGGGAAAGATGAGCAGTGGGCAGGAATTAGATCACCCAATAGATGATCAGAGACAGTTTGTCAGATGACCATCAAACATTGAATTGAAGCCACAGTACACTGAAGAGAATGAAGCCTGGTGGCGCAAGCATCATGACTTGGGGATGTTTCTCATACTATGGTGTTGGGGCCTATTTATCACATCCCAGGGATCATGGATCAGTTTGAATAGGTCGTGCTGCCTTATGCTGAAGAGGAAATTCCCTTGAAATGGGTTCCAACAAGACAACGTCCCCAAACACACCAGTAAACGGGCAACATCTCGGTGCCAAACCAACGAGATTGAGGTTATGGAGCTGCGGCCCGATTCCCGGACCTTAATCCAATAGAAAACTTGTGGAGTGATGGTAAAAATGCAGCTTCTGAGGCAAAACCAAGAAATCGAGAAGAACTGTGGAATGTAGTCCAATCATCCTGGGCTGGAGATACCTGTTCACAGGTGCCAGAAATTGGTTGACTCCACAACACAGATGTGCAGCAGCTCTCAGAAACAGGTGTTTATATAAATAAATATTAGTTCAGAGATTCAAAGGAAAACAAGATCTTACATTTTTTAGTTTATACACTGAATGTTTTGAGTTTGTAAAGAATAAAGCAGACACTGATTTTTAACAGTTCAATTCATTTTCTGTTAGGGTCGCGGAGAGGCTGGCACCCATCCCAGCCAACTTCGGGCAAGGGCAGAGTACACCCAGGGTAGCTCGCCAGGCCATCGCAGGGCGGAAACACGCCGGCAGCTTTTCAGCCTACTCTTGTCGAAAGTCAGCAATGGTTCTTTTACACACCTCTCACCATAGACAGTGAGAGACATGGCCGGCCTTTGATAACCCAGTTAGCTGCACTGGGGAGGACAGTGACAACCTCGTGGAGAGTGGGAATCGAACCTCCAACCTTTGGATCAGCGATCCAGCGCCCTATACCACTAGACCACCACTGCCCCTCATTTTTTATCAGTCAAATATTAACTATTTTTTTTAAATTTCTTGAAAGTAATAACACAAATTTAACATTTTTATTCATGTATTGATTTAGAATAGAATGTGTTGTGTCCCAATGCATCTGTGTGTCTGGAAGTCACTTGCGAAAAAGTTTAAGGTTAACGTTTTCTCTTTAACATTATTTTCTCGGAAGTTACAGTAATTGAAAGTATGCGTGTCCAAAACAATAGTGTTTCTTTAAGAACTATTATAGGTCAGTAGTACGTTAAAACTAGTTCAATCCTAAATGTATAATATATAAAATGTCTCAAATGGATTTTTTCTGAGCTTTTATTGGCAGAAATATCTTTCATATTAATTTACTGATGGCATAAACCTAAATTACGGAGTGGACACTGTTGGATGGACAGGTATTCACAGGCTCGTGTAATCACCATTTCAGAATCATATACAGACGAGGTTTGCTCTAAAGTTATGTACCTGGATGTACGCTATAAAAAGTGCATCTGATTGAAATAAGTTTTTTTTTATTATCACCACAAGAGAAAAGTCGGAGTGGACATTTTGGACGGACTCTTCTTAGCATGTATTCAGCTCTGCCCTATGCAGAACAGATGGGGGCTAATACTACCAACATGTGATCTAATTAAACAATATGCTGATCAAATTTTAGAATCATCTGCCTCCATCTCACCCTATCTGCATCTTCTACTCTTACACCAACGACCTTCATGTCCTCCTTCACCACATCCATGAATCGTCTCTTTGGGCTTCCTGTAGGCCTTCTGCCTGGTAGTTCCAACCTCAGCATCCTACTACCAATATACTCACTATCCCTCCTCTGTACATGTCCAAACCATCTCAATCTAGCCTCTCTGACTTTGTCTCCAAAACGTCTTACATGTGCTGTCCCTCTGATGTGCTCATTCCTAATCCTATCCATCCTCGTTACTCCCAAAGAGAACCTCAACATTTTCATCTCTGCTACCTCCAGCTCTGCCTCCTGTCTTTTCCCCAGGGCCACTGTTTCTACACCGTACAACATCGCTGGCCTCATCACCGTCTTGTACACTTTTCCCTTCATTCTTGCCGATACTCTCCTGTCACACATCACACCGGACACTTTTCTCCAACCATTCCAACCTGCCTGCACACGCTTCTTCACCTCTTTTCCACACTCTCCATTGCTCTGGATTGTTGAGCCTATGTACTTAAAATCCTTCACCATCTTTATCTCTACTCCCTGTAACCTCACTGTTCCTCTTGGGTCCTTATCATTCATACACATAGGCTAACCTTCATTCCTCTCCTTTCCAGGGCATACCTCCACCTCTCTAGATTGCTTAACTTTTTTCACCTATTCTTTCTTAATTTCCTTAATTTTTTTAATGTGATGAATATTGGTGTGTGAATAATAATGTGATGAAAAAAAAAACGTGATGCACTGAAGCCACATGAATTGAAGCGTGAAATAGTGAGGAATCCCTGTGTATATACACACACACACACACACATATTATATACACACACACACATACATACATACACACACACACACACACAGTAGGCCCTTGACTAGTCGCAGTTTTTCTACCTACGGTTTGAGTATTCGCGGACTGCTGAGCAACTGACACGTCACTCAAATTCAGCCAATGGCTGTCCTCCTGCCTGCTGATTGGTTGAGATGATGTAACGCCCCTTTTTTCCTCATTCGCGCACAAGTTGTCAATGAGCCTCTTTTTTGTGTGTTTTAATTACCAGTTAAGCTCTATGATACCACTCAAACGCTGTGCGTCTTCTCTGGCTAAGTGATAGAAAACGTTGGATGTCTCTTCTGAAGAAATAAGACTTTCTCCTGAAGAAACGACAGTTTCCTCTGAACTGTTGCATTAAAATCTTTCAATTATTATTCCAGTACACTATCAGTAGGCTGCAACGCCGTCAGCGTGTTTCTGTTCCTTGCGTAAGGTTTGTGTCAGGAAGGGCATCCGACGTAAAAATCTATGCCAAATCAAACATGCGGATCATTCACTGTGGCGACCCCTGATAAAGGGAAAAAGCCGGAAGGAAATCTCATTCCAGTACAGTATCCAAGTTAATGTTTGTGCGTGAGATTTTATGTTCTGTCGCATGTTTAACAAACAATAACAAAAGGATAAACTTTATTACGCTTCATGTCCTTTTACATTCAACTTGGAGTGACGTCTTGGAGTGACACTGCCTAGAGGGCGACGTTGCGGCGTTCTCGGTGTCAAATTGTTCATTTTAGTTTTTTATTTGTTGTTTTGTTTGTACATGTTTTGCACTATGCTCGTATGCATATATATATATATATATATATATATATATATATATATATATATATAGTATACTGTATAATTTTTATATATTTTATTAATAAATCTCAAAGTACAAAATTATAAAGTTTTTCTTAATCATTACTACATTAATACTGTATTAATGAGTAAGACCGTCTATAGACTGCGTTTAAGAAGCATATTTTAGCGCGTGTAATAGATACATAGTATTTTACTTCCAGTTGATCATTCGCGCATGTAATATGATACATGGGGTTTTACTTCCGGGTACAGAACTTGCAGATTATCTTCATTAGTGGGATGGGCCGGAACAAAACCCCCGCGAATAACGAGGGCCTACTGTATATATATACACACACACACACACACACACACACACGTCTGAAAGCATTTATAAACAAATATAAAATAAATATGTTTTCATTTTAGAAAACCCTAAATTATTGATTGTATCTGAATTTGAACATTTACATCAGTAATGAGAAAATCTGAAGTTCAGGACCCGAGACTCTTGGGTACAAAAGTCTATTGTTACTGTGTGGAGCACATCCCAGCACCTCCTAGTGCCTCCATGAAAACAAATGCACACCATGACAAGCTCCATTTTTATCCAGGAGACAGAAAACAATCCTGACATTCTGTCAGCATTTAGATGCTTCTGTAGAATTTGGGATGTAAGGAGTATATTCTCTCACTTACACACCACAAACTGTCAATGTCTTCCTCAGGAAATGTCAGCAAGTCATCTCGGCCTTTTATGTTCACGTGTCTGCACACAGTGCTCATCCAACAACGAACACACACAAAAATATAAATAACAATACAGAGGAAACACTGCTCGACTCTGCAAGATTTTTAAGCAAAAGAGAGAGTCAGGGCTACGTTGCAAATAATTATATAAACATTAAATTATGCACATACTACTACTACTTCATTTAATAATAATCATTGCCCGAACTTATTCAAAGTTTTAGGATATACTGTAGGCAGCACAGCGCTATAGTGAGTAGCACATATGTCTCACAGCAAGAAGGGTCCTGGGTTTGAGTCTCAGGTTGAGGCATATCTGCATGAAGACTGCTTGATCCAACCCATTCTTGCATTGATTTCCTCTGGGTACACAGGTTTCCTTCTACAGTCCCAAGACAGAGGACATTAGACTGTTTCAAATGGACCCGAGGTGTGGATGCGAGTTTGTTGCCCCAGTAATGATCTATTGAGTCATTGAGGGTGTACCCTGTCTGTGCCCAATATTGGTTGAGATCAGTTTCAGTTTCCCTGCGACACTAATCGAACTAAGTGGCAGGGCAAATGTGTGAGTATATACACTACATGGAGGGGAAAAAAAAAAAGAATATTTATGGATTATTTTTCTATTTTAAAACACAATAATGAGGTCACTGCCTGTTTCAAGTGACCGTAACAAACTGTGAGTGTCCGCTGTTTTGATACAAGCATTATTCTCTCGGGATGCTTTTAAACCCCTGACAGCAAACCAATCAGATTGCGTCATATAATGTATAATTATTATTATTATTGCGGCATCTTTTTTTTTTTTTTTTTTTTTTTTTACAAAAAAATGACCATTAAAACAAAGTCATGTGTTTTACAGAAGACATCACGAAGACCCAGGGGTCAATAATGATCTTTCAACAGGCAATAAAAATAGAAGCTCCAGAGAGGCGTGACTCATGGAGGTCATTATTTTCCATAGAAATGGTTCACATGAAATCACAGGACAGGACGACTCAAGCAACTAATCACGCAAATTGGTTCTTCAGTATGTTAGGACAGAAGCCTCATCCAATTTAGTCTAGATGTCAAGATCCAGGATGGCAGCATTGCAAGGGACAACCGTGCCATGGGAAATAAACAGGGTGTAATGCAGGTTCTCGGTTTTCTTACCTTTTATCTTCTGTTACCTCTCACACTATTTCCATGTTTTGGTCATGTTCTATATTAAGATTCCCTTAAACCTCATTATTTAATAACTTCACTAGCCTGAGTAATGCATGTATCCAACATTAATACACCAAAGTAAGCAAAATTAACCCCACAGTGTCCAATATTTTTACTGAAATCGGAGTTCAATTATTTCACTTAATGTTTGAGTTAACATCTGGGAAAGAGTCAGCTGAGCTTTTATTTGCAGCCTTCCAATCAGCAATTTTTCATCAAGAAAGCAGACAAACAACACTTACATATTTTACTTTTCTAAACTATTCTGTAAGCCCGGAAAATCTCAGATCAGCAGAAATTTCAGTCCCTAACAGCATGTCACTGTCAAAGTAATTATGATTGCATCCCCCTCCCCCGTTTGTGATATTAACTGACGCTCGACTATAATAACACATCTGTTCTTTGAAATGGCTTGCATGTGGAGCTATAAATTTCTGAAATGTGAGGCAATTTAGGTTATTAATACCAATTTTACCATTTTTTTTAAAAGCACACACACACACACACACACACACACAAAAATTATATTTATAATTGCTTTTGATGCACGTTTGTGTCCGCCCCCTCGTACGAACGAGCTCACAGACGCCCGTGAATGGCTCACGGGCGTCTGTGAGCTCGTTCGTACGAGGGGCGGATAGCGCTTCCCATCAGAGTGTGTTAGACTGGCCCCAAATACACATGCACCGCAGTTCGAAAAGATACGGGCAGCTAACATGGCATGTCATGGAGGGGGCGTGTGCATGCTTTTGCCCCGCCCTGGTCGGTGGTGGACAATTACAATAGAGCACAACATGACCCTGATGCGTTATCATAGGGATCTTGAAGAACCCAGAAGCGTGTTCCTTCAAGATTCATCTCTTGGATGCCCTGCCTCCTAATCATTAATCATGGAGATAACATTAGTTCTAATGAAATGTACTGAGCAATAGTGCAATATATAAAGTAAAACAATAAAAATTCTGATAAGGTGCGCAACTATCAACCTGAGGACCGCAGATTCGAATATCCATGGAAGCTAATCGGCCGAGCACTCATGGAAGGGAGGGAAGGGAGGGGAGGGCAGCATATGGCTGTCACTCATCAGCCAATCATGGGCTCATTCACACAAAAGGGGCGGAGGGCGGATAGCGATTTCCCTCAGTGTGAAGCCGCCCCTGAACGCGCAAGTACCATGCTCCTCCCAGCTTGGTGATGGTCGTATGTGATCAAGATATTCCTACTCATTTTCAGTTTGTCGTGTGTGTGTGTGTGTGTGTGTTCAGTCAGGCGGCTGTGCACGTTTGTCTGCCAGCTCATTGTGTAAATTGCTCCATCACTCACTGAAGTCTGTGCCTCTGTGCTCACACCCTGTCAGTGACTAATATGTGCCAATACATATTTCAGACAATAGATGATCAGAGATTTTACATGCCACACTAAGACACTACTGATCACATTTTCAGAGAAAACATTTGTACATAAAACTAAAACGTGTTCAGTTGTTAAGTGAGAGAATACTTGGCTTTTTTTTTTTTTTTTTTAAAGTTTCACACTCAAATAAACAACTCAATGCTGTTACTGGAAATTTGCGCTGACCTGCTTTAACCATGGTGATAGGAAGCCCATCTCAGCCAAAAGGGTACACCCTGAACAGCTTGCCCGACCATTGCAGGTTCAACACAAACATAAACAATCACATTCATCCATGTTGGCCAATTAAAAAACCAAACATGGGATTGCAAGAAAGAAAAAAGAAAATCTGAAAAAATCTGAAAAAAGGCAAGGGGTTTGGGCGCCACCCAGGGCCCCCAATGGGGTCCAGGGGTGACCCCTCCTCCCGGTGGGGGTTCAGGAGGAGAAGCCTCCCGAATACACAGATCTATTATCAAAGAAATGTCCATTCTATAATTATAGTTTATTCATTTTCTGTAACCGCTTAATCCTAATTAGGGTCACGGGGAGGCTGGCGCCTACTCTACTCCCGCCTACTCAGGGCAAGGGCAGAGTACACCCTGGACAGCTTGCCAGCCCATCACAGGGCGGAAACATGCTGACGCCTATGCAGCTACTCTTGTTGAAAGTCAGCAATGGTTCTTTTACATGAACCTCCCACCATAGACGGTGAGAGACATGGCCGGCTTTTGATAACCCAGTAAGTTGCACTGGGGAGACGGTGACAACCCATGGAGAGTGGGGCTTGAACCCCCAACCTTAGGATTAGTGATCCAGCACCTTTATCACCAGGCCACCACTGCCCTCTAACTATAGTATAAATGTAACTTTAGGCTATATACATGAGCTCCTAGTCTAGTATAGATCTAGATCTATAGTATAGACCAAAATGTCTATTGCCTGTACTGCTCAAGTTAAAGTCTATAAACAATAACATTAGGCCCGATAATATTACGTACAACTTTTTATTTTCGAGATATACATATCAAGGTCTAGATCTACACAACAGGAGCATCATAATGTTATAGGTCAGATCCAAGTTGTTTTAAAACTTACCAGGAGCCCCGTAGTTTATGATATTTGTACACAACTTGCTAATTTCTTTGGCGAGTTTGTTTATGTTTCTGACGCAGTCGCCTAGCTTTACACGCTGTGTTTTGTCACTAATTAAAGAAACGTCAATTTCTCCCTCCAGCCAGCACCATCAAAATTTATTTTTTTATATTCGAATCAATTTCTTTAATCCTCGCTGTCTCTCGAGCATCCATGGGCATTGCCATTTTGTTCGAACACATGCCTATCACGAACGACACCTGCCCATGTATTGTGAATACTAATTGGTCTTCGCGGGAAACATCCAATCACAGCAAACCTATCAAAAACTGCATTGCATCTAACTTCGGCTGATCTCGGCCATTTCCGTACCAGCAAACTTTTACAATGAACCGATTATGCGTGCACTTCGATCCTAGACCTCTAATATGCAATGCGATATCTGACAACACACCCCCCCCCCCAACTACCCCAAAATTTTCTCCTCGAATGTACATTGATCTCGCGAACAGCCCAAATGCTCATAAAATGTCGGAATTCCGCCAATCATCGGAAAAATCTCATCTCTGTAAAACATTCAGTCATCCTAAAATACGTCTTTAGATTCTGATAGAAATCTTGAGGACCCTGATGAAATCCAGAAAGGCACAAGCTGACTCTCATCATGACAAGCTTGACATGCTAACCACACCACCATGGCACCTACTACAAAATAATTTGCAATTCAAAGTGACCAACTTGAAAAATATCATGTAGGCTGATACGGGGCAGTGGTGGCCCAGTGGTATGGTGCTGTAAGGTTGGGGGTTCAAGCCCCACTCTCAACAAGTGTTACTGCTGTGTCCCCCCCCACCCAGTGCAGCTAACTGGCTATATCAAAGGCTCTCGCTGTCTATGGTGAGAGGTTCATGTAAAAAGAACCACTGCTGACTTTCGTCAAGAGAAGCTGCATAGCTGTCAGCGTGTTTCTGCCCTGCGATGGCCTGAACAGCTGTCCAGGGTGTACTCTGCCTTGGCCCAGAGTCAGCTGAGATGGGCACCAGCCTCCACAAGACCTAATTACGATCAAGCAGTTCAGAGAATGAATGAATAACTGAATGTAGGCTGACATCATTTTACAGAATGTGATTTGTGAAAAAACATTCTAGACATAATCGCATGAATGATTCCATTATTAATTCCCTCCATCTTTAATCCAATCCAACCTTTTCATTTATTAAACCGTTTAATCTTACTGGAGTCACAGGAAGGCTGGAGTCTATCGTGACTGACTGTGGGAGAGGGGGGGGGGGGGGGCAGACCCTGAGCTCTCCAACAGACCCCTGCATTGCCAGGGATAAAGTGGGGGTCTTTGGATTGAGAGTACCCCGAGGAAACCAATGCAAGCACATGGAGAATATGAAAACATGTAAACAAACAAACCAAAAAAAATAAATAAAATAAATAAATTTGCTGTGATGGATGCGCGAACCACCACACCGCCAGACACAAGCCTGTCTGAGCTCAGGATATTTTAATTTCAGAGAATGACTTCGATGGTGGGGCCGGTTGCGTAGTGGTCAGGGTGTTGCGCTCATGATCGGGAAGTTGTGTGTTCAAATCCCAGTTAGAACCCCACTGTGCTAAGACACCTGGGCAAGGTCATAACCATAAGTGTGCCTCTGTTCACCCAGCAGTATAAATGGGTTCCAGTAAAAATATACTGGGAAGGTAACCTGCGATGGACTAGCGTCCCATCCAGGAGGAGTTGAACTCCTGGTCGTTTCATGTAACGGAAACCGGGGATAAGCACCGGCCTGATGAGCCACTAGGCTCGGGTGGAAAAAACCCAACAGATGTTATTTTTATGACTTCGATGGCATTACGTAATCAAATCCCAGTGTTCGGACAGCTATGAAATGCTTAAATCCAGGCTATTACTCCAGCCTAAAAATTTTCATTTTGAGTAATGGCACAATCCATCATTCCTTCGGAGTTACTTAAAGAGCTCTGTAATTATTTTTTTTTTTTAACTTTTCCAATAAATCCATCTCTATTCATTTAGCCACCGACAAAGCCTTTCATGCTAAAATGGTCCTTCACGGGCAATACCACTGACTCTACACAGAGGTGCATAATGAAGAGCATCATTAAGCAAGATCATGACAAATAATGAACGCTAATTCAAAATAAACAGTAACTGCACTGCAGGTAGCTGACCAATCAATACAGCTTACCCAAAGTGTCCTTGAGGTTCTTTACCAGCGAGCCCTTCTTCAGGCTGTTTTTCCTCTCCACATAGTTGGATGGCACGTAGCCGGTCCGGTTAGCCGCATTGCGGACACGCCACCACGTTTTTGAGTCGTCCAAGAGCCACAGGCGCTCGTTCTTCCGGATGTCAAGTTCCTGTTCCTGCTGTGCCGAGTAGTCCCACTTGGCGATCACAATCACCTCCTCTGACATCTTTCATGGAGTCACCCTAAAATAGGAAGACGTACAGTTAATACCAGTCAACAGTGCTGCATTCATATACCCCGCTGTGATACTCGTCTCTGTGATGATCTTCAAGTAAGATTTCGAAATGAACTACAAAAAGCCCACGAACACAGATTTCCCGTTCTCAGCCACCAAGCCTAAAGCCGGACCTTTAAAGGAAGTGACGAGCTGCACGAGACCATTTAGACCAGGGGGCTCCAAACTTTTTTCCTGTAAAGGCCACATAACTTTTCCCTTCTATGATGGGGGGTCTGGGGTCAGTTTGTCACATTAAAAATATGACGGCCGCAGGGGAGCCTAAATGTAAACATTTATTGTTTTCCAGAAAGCCACACATAACCAAATATTAATAACCCTTTCCGAGATCTTCACTGGGGAAAAAAAAAGTCTATGGAACATTAACTTCCTGTTGTGCCGCGCACAATCTTAACAGGTAAAAGTTCAACTTCAATGCGTCTGGTGATTGATTGTACTCGCCAACAGACACGGCATTGAATACATCTTCCTTCTCAGGACACACCCCCCTCCGTGACAGCATTCTAACATTTCTTGACAAAAACTCTCCATCAGTGAAATGTTCACTGCTGCTTGCTATCAGTTGAGCAACCCAAAAGCTGTCCGAACAGACAACTGGTTCAGCTGAGCTTGGCGTACAAATGTATTCTGGGCGAACTGTCCATGTTTTAGCTCTTTGAGTTTGTCTCCTCACATTTGGCCTTGCAAGCGATCAGACGCGTCTTTGTGATGGGATTCATAGGGTCGGTGCAGATTGTATTGTTTGAATACCGCCACCGCCTCTTGACGGATGAGACCAACAGCCTTTTCTTTTTGTTTTGCATTGAACAATAAATAAATAAATAAATAAATGTGTTGTCCGCTGCAGGGTAAGCACCCCGAATTAATTTTTCTCTGACCTAACCTTTTCACCATTAGTCTGTTCTATTTAACAGAGGCGAGTCTAGGATTTTTTTGTTTTTTTCTGCAGAAGGGTGGAATAGAATGTTACCTTCCACGTGTGTATTAGTCATGATCACATGGCCAGACTGAAAAGAAAGAAAAAAAAAAAAAATCATAATCCATCTCTGGTATTGTTCTGCCAAATATGGAGGCAGGCCATATCCGGCCCGTGGGCCGTAGTTTGGGGACGACTGATGCACAGTCAATGATCACCAGTAAAGCAGGTGGAATTTTCTCAAGTGACATTAAGAGAGCTGATCTGAATTTGAGCACTAACCATTCAGCGCTTAAAAATTCCATTGATTGACAGATGCAATGTAAAATAGACAAGTTTGTCTGTGACGGATTCAGAAATTGACTCACTCTTCTTTCTTTCCTTGTTGCTTCCTGTGTGAATCTGGGTCATGATGCATGCCATCTATTGCCCCACCAGCCCGGGTACAGTAATTGACCAGAATTCTTCTGGCTGAGCATTTATTCATTTTCTTAATCTTAATTAGGGTTGTGGGGGGGGCTGGCGCCATCCCAGCCGACTCTGGACGAGGGCAGAGTACACCCTGGACAGCTTGCTAGGCCATTGCTGGGCGGAAAGACGCTGACGGCTATGCAGCCTACTCTTTAAGAAAGTCAGCAATGGTAATTTTACATGAACCTCTCACCACAGACAGTGACAGACATGGCCGGCCATTGATAACCCAGTTAGCTGCACTGGGGGGTGTGTTTGAAACCCCATCTTTCAAGAGGGACTTGAAACCCCATCTGTCAGATCAGTACCATCACCATCTTTCAAGTGGGATTGAAACCCCATCTGTCGGATCAGTAATCCAGCACCTTACCACCGGGCCACCACTGCCAGCACTGCCCCTGGCTGAGTGTTTAATTACATGCCCATGCCATGTCAAGACTACTCTGATTTGTCAATCTAACAGCTCTTTTGTTAAAGCTTTCCCCAGGCCCATTGAAATACTGTAAATTCTGTAAGTGCTATAAAAGAACAAACCGAGATAAACTTAGTCAGTGAAACTAAAGCTTGGAGGAGGACAAAAAAAAAAAAAAAAAAAAGAAGAGATTGGACGTGATGGAGGGGGGCGAGTGAACAAAGGATAAATCAAACGCCTCTGACAAAAGCTGGCTGTTTTAGACAAAACAACAGAACACAATAGGGCTGTAACAAGTCACTTCCTGCTTCAGGGGCACTTACTAACACTGCTACCCAATCACACTGACAGCAGCCATACCCACACCAACCAGTGGGGCGTAGCAAATGCAACGGTCAGTGCAGGGTCTCCTGGGAGATCAGTAAGCAATCCATCATACTGCGCAAAAATCATGGGCGCTTTGCAGCCCAGCTCTCTCCCCCCCTGTCATCCCTCTATGTCCGTCTCTTTCTCTTCCAGTTGGCCAAACGCAGCTCATAATATGCCAGCCTCTGAGCATCAGGCCAATAGTGAAGTCAGCCTGGAGGACAATGAGATTTTGGGTAACAACTGTCACAGAGACGTTTAAAATAAACAGTATTTCAACCATGCATTTACACGTTTATAAAAAATAATTTACATCAATTTCACACTCTTCCTGTGAGGTGGACCAGAAATGTTCGAATCTGAAGAAACACCGCCATAGTCGCCTTGGAATGGTCCAAATGACAAATCAGAGCTGAAAGATACTGAAGCCTACATCAGCCAAACTGTAAGGAAACATAACACAGGGCAACCCAAACACACCCATTCACACTCACACATAAGAGCAGTTTGAGACAGACAAATAGCCTAAAGTGCATGTCTGTGGCCTGTCTGAGGAAACTGGCAGACCTGGAGGAAACCCATGAAAGCACAGGGATTACCTGCAGACTACACAGAGAAACGCTCTTACCGGGCCCAGAACTCAAACCCCCTCAAAACCAGTGCGAGGCAGACGCGCAAACCACTACGCCATGCACTCTATAGAAGAATGTAAGCCCCTCCCAAACCCATATAACCGGACACAAACATATTTCTATTTAATAAATTAGGTCAAATATACATGTAAAAAAAACAAAAAAACAAACAAATACAGCGTACATGTGTGTGAACGACCAGGACACAAGAGGAACGGTGAGGTTAAAGGGAGCAGAGATAATGAAGGTGGAGGATTTTAAGTACTTAGGCTCAACAATCCAGAGCAATGGACAGTGTGGAAAAGAAATTAAGCGTGTGCAGGCAGATTGGAGAAAAGTGTCCGGTGTGATAGGAGGGAATCGGCAAGAAATAAAGGAAACGTGTACAAGACGGTGATGAGGCCAGCGATGTTGTATGGTTTAGAAACAGTGGAACTGAGGAAAAAACAGAAGGCAGAGCTGGAGGTAGCAGAGATGAAAATGTTGAGGTTCTCTCTGGAGTCACGAGGATGGACAGGATCAGGAATGAGTACATCAGAGGGACAGCACATGTAAGATGTTTTGGAGACAAAGTCAGAGAGGCTAGATTGAGATGGTTTGGACATGTACAGAGGAGGGATATTGAGTATATTGGTGGTAGGATGCTGAGGTTGGAACTACCAGGAAGAAGGCCGAGAGGAAGACCAAAAGAGATTTATGGATGTGGTGAAGGTGGACATGAAGGTAAGTTGGTGTAAGAGAAGAAGATGCAGAGGATAGGGTGAGATGGAGGCAGACGATTCACTGTAACAACCCCTAAAAGAAACAATCGAAAAGAAGAAATGTAAAACCAATTAATATTTCACAATAATAATAATAGATATACATTAACATTAATAATAAATAATAATAAAACAAGAATAAACAATAAGTCAACTAACCATTCCAATCATCGACTGAGGCTCGTGGTGAGCTCCCACAAGGCCAGCGCTTCTCAAATGGTGGGGGTGAGGGCTGTGGGAGGGGGGTATGACTCTGGGGAACATGCTTTTTTGCCATACTGTACTAAAATTAAGAGTAATTGCGCATCCATTACAGTAGGTGGCAGTGGCGCTTTCACTGTGTTCCCCATGGTGTAGGGAAAAGCATTGAGCAAACGATATGAAGTGCAGTCAACACTATTTATAGCCGCACGCTGATGGGAGGTGAAATATTTTTTCCCCTTCAAATTGGGGGCATCACAGAAAATAATTGAGAAGCACTAAGCACTGCACAAGGTGTTCTGGGAGTGCGGAAGACTACAAGGCTAATCGTCCCAGAAAAGCCATTTCCCCAAAAGAGCTCGTAAATCAAAATTTTGCTCGTTGGATGGGGCAGATTTTTGGTGGGATCGAAGCTCGTATCATGGAAAATTTGTTATAAGGGACACGTAAGTCAAGGTACCACTGTATAAACATTTTGTTCACTGCCCAATGTCGAGCCCTGAAAGAATTCTCTTCTCCTGACCCAAGATTTCAATGTGAATTCCTTTTGATGACACCATCGAATGCCCGAAAGTTCACGCCACAAAAATAAGATTTCTTTGAGGAAAACCTGCTATCACCACAGGGTAGCAAAACGCCTTTCCGCTGGACTGATTAACTTCCGTGAGAACGTTATACACGCCGGAAACGTCATATGAAATGTCATGGAATTCTGTTAACACTGTTTAAAAAAAAAAAAAAAAAAGCGTTGAGGATGCAAGGATACATTCATATTTTCCACAATAAAACCACCCCGACATTTTCTTGAAAACACATCTATTTAGGCTGATTTTTATATATTCAGGCACGAGTCACAATAAAATGGCTTTTCCTCCTCCATTTAAATTGAATTTTCAAGCTCCGTGTCTATTTGCAATAACGGCTGTGGTTGCACAAATGCTCTTTTGTTCAGAGCACTATTTTAGAACCAACACCTCACTCTGCTTGGCAAGCTTTCTAGATATGGCACGTGTTTTTAGACTATGGTGTTGGCATACGTATAAGAAAAAGCCTCGAAGGCTAATTTCCATTTACTTGTGCTGACTAATACAAGGAGGAGATTAACACTATGAGTAATAATATGTGAATATTTAAATATTTTCACATCCGCCTAACAGCAAGAAAGTCCTGGGTTCTGGTATTTGTGTGGAGTTTGCATTTTCTAGCTATGCTTGCGTGAGATTTCTCTGGGTAGTCTGGAGTCCTCCCACAGTCCAGAGACATGCATATCAGGCTTAACGGCTGTTTCAAATAGACCCCGAATGTGACCGTGAATGGCTTGGTGTGTGCTGCCCTGCACTGGTCTGGTGAGCGTTTCAGAGTTTCATCCCCTCCATTCTCCTAGTATGGGCTGAGAACAAATATTTAACAATGGAATTCGTGTCTCAACACAAATTTTGTTTTATTTGAAATAAGAAATCATGCTTGATGTTTCCATTAGAACTTTAGAAACTGTACATAGCAAATTTTCTTCTCCGGTTTCAAATTTGAGTTTGGCGCGATAACAGTACAGTTTGCAAAATTATTTACAAATTTGAAAAAGTAAATATCACTATACTGTACACACACACAGATATAAATATACACACATATACATACATACACATACATACATGCATGTGTGTATATACTGTATAAATACAGGGATCCCCCACTTTCCGTGGATAATTGGGATAGAGATCCCCACGCGACCACCAAATTCCACAAAGTAGGCTCACCCCCCCACCCCGACTGATGTATACGTACATGAATATGTGTATATAACATCAATAAATACATATTCAATGCTATAAATGCTTATAAGAACAATTATACATTCAAAAATAATGCACAAGATGTAAATAAAATATAAATACACACATACACACGCACGCAGATGCGCACCTCACAAAAATGTAACTAGCTTTGATGGGAGGTTTTGGATTGTTTTTTGAGCCTTTCCTCACTGGCATTCGTAGCATGCACATGCACAAAATTTTCCTCCTCCTCCTTCTCTGTTATGCACCACCTCCTGTCTGCCCGTGTGACATCTGCGTTGGAGTCGATGATTGGAAAGGGTAGCAAAATGGTAGATCGTGCTTACAAATTTATTCGATCAGTCTTGGTAAGCATAATATGAGGTGTTCACTGCCTGTAAAAGTGAGTTTACACGGTATTTCAAGACCCCCTGCCACTGAGGAATGTCTATAATGTTCATCAGTAACAACACATTTGATTGTTCCGCCATGCTTTAAAAAACAGGAAAATATTTTACTGTGTTCTCTCGGTAAATGTCCAACAACCGATGAACCACTAGAAACTGCTACATTACAGCAAAACTATCGGATGCTCTGAATGAATGGAGCGATGAGCCAGATATGGATCTTTCAGAAAGTGATGACAAGTATTTTTCACTGGATTTTTATTTATATATATATATATATATATATATATATATATATATATATATATATATATATATATATATATATATATATATATATACACACACACACACACACACACACACACATTACATACTAGTCCTTCTCAAAAAATTTGATTATTGTGATAAAGTTCATTATTTTCTGTAATGTACTGATAAAAATTAAACTTCCATATACAGTATTTTGGATTCATTGCACACCAACTGAAATATTTCAGGTCTTTTATTGTTTTAATACTGATGATTTTGGCATACAGCTCATGAACACCCAAAATCCCCATCTCAAAAAATTAGCATATTATGAAAAGGTACTCAAAACGAGCTATGAACCTAATCATCTAAATCAACAAATTAACTCTAAACACCTGCAAAAGATTCCTGAGGCTTTTAACAACTCCCAGCCTGGTTCATTACTCAAAACCGCAATCATGGGTAAGACTGCCGACTTGACTGCTGTCCAGAAGGCCATCACTGACACACTCAAGCAAGAGGGTAAGACACAGAAAGAAATCTCTGAGCGAATAGGCTGTTCCCAGAGTGCTGTATCAAGCCACCTGAGTGGGACGTCTGTGGGAAGGAAAAAGTGTGGCAGAAAACGCTGCACAACCAGAAGAGGTGATTGGACCCTGAGGAAGCTTGTGGAGAAGGGCCGATTCCAGACCTTGGAGGATCTGTGGAAGCAGTGGACTGAGTCTGGAGTAGAAACATCCAGAGCCACCGTGCACGGGCGTGTGCAGGAAATGGGCTACATGTGCCGCATTCCCCAGGTCAAACCACTTTTGAACCAGAAACAGCGGCAGAAGCGCCTGACCTGGGCTACAGAAAAGTGGTCCAAAGTACTTTTTTCGAATGAAAGCAAATTTTGCATGTCATTCGGAAATCAAGGTGCCAGAGTCTGGAGGAAGACTGGGGAGAAGGAAATGCCAAAATGCCTGAAGTCCAGTGTCAAGTACCCACAGTCAGTGATGCCATGTCAGCTGCTGGTGTTGGTCAACTGTGTTTTGTCAAGGGCAGGGTCAATGCAGCTAGCTATCATGAGATTTTGGACCATTTTATGCTTCCATCTGATGAAAAGCTTTATGGAGATGAAGATTTCATTTTTCAGCACGACCTGGCACCTGCTCACAGTGCCAAAACCACTGCTAAATGGTTTACTGACCATGGTATTACTGTGCTCAATTGACCTGCCAACTCTCCTGACCTGAACCCCATCGAGAATCTGTGGGATATTGTGAAGAGAAAGTTGAGGGACACCAGACCCAACACTGTGGATGAGCTTAAGGCCACTATTGAAGCATCCTGGGCCTTCATAACACCTCAGCAGTGCCACAGGCTGATCGCCTCCATGCCACGCCACATTGAAGCAGTCATTTCTGCAAAAGGATTCCCGACCAAGTATTGAGTGCATAACTGAACATAATTATTTGAAGGTTGACTTTTTTTGTATTAAAAGCACTTTTTTTATTGATCGGATGAAATATGCTAATTTTTGAGATAGGGATTTTTGTTTTTTCTTTACTTTTTTGCCAAAATTATCAATATTAAAACAATAAAAGGCTTGAACTACTTCAGTAGTGTGTAATGAATCTAAAATATAAGAAAGTCTAATGTTTATCAGTACATTACAGAAAACAATGAACTTTATCACAATATGCTAATTTTTTGAGAAGGACTAGTATGTATGTATATATATATATATATATATATATATAAAAACACAAAGTATTTCACAAAACAATCCAAGGACAAAGCTGTGGAAAAACTGGGTTAAAAGCTTTAAAAACATCCCTGACAGGGACACACATTCGCTCCATTATGACTATTTCTGAGAACAATAATGAAGTCCACCAGTGAGACCATCCACATGGGCAGAGTTTTCTTACCAGTCTATTCTTTTAAACGGCTTTGTTCGGACTGACCACTTACCACGAACCACACAAAGCACATTCTTTTAACTAACCAATCCCGTGCCGCCTTACGACATAATCATCCTTTATAAAAACCTGTGAACGTTGGAAATAAAGTGAGGGACATAGCTGAATGTGCCTGCATCTGCTCTAGGGCTGGTCTTTCAGGCTCCTGATGAGGTAAAGTGGAGTGAGATGAGGAGGGGCATCTGAAATTGAGCAGAGCGAGTTCTTTAACTGCATGCATTTACAGAATTTGCTAGACGCTATAACTCAGAGCTACTTACTTATCATCTTGTTTACGCAACCGAGTGTTAAGGTCTTTGCTCAAGGGCCCAAAAGTGGCAACCTGGTGGTACTGGAACTTGAAGCGCCACCCTTCTGAACAGTAGCCCAGAGCCTGAACAGTTAGAAACTAGCTGTTTTAGCCTGTTTATTATATGGTTAATTTTCATTCCACGTGGCTGACCTTTTGTTTGTTGGTCGTCTGGACCTTGGTCTGTTGGGTGTACCACCGTTCTTGAGGTTAAACAGCTTGATCTCTTAAATGTACCTTACCTTCAGTCTCCTGGTGTGTAATTTTACCTGAAATCTAATTAATCTAATCTATCTGCAATCACATCCAAAGTCCTTCCCTGCACACCCGCCCTCTCACCTTCTGTCACCAACACTGGGTTCCACTCATCTCCGTCAAAAACAAGAAACCGAGGACAAAAGATAGAAACTGAAGCCCCACGATTGGCTGATTTTTTTTTTTTTTTTTTTCTCTAACACCACTTCTGCCTCCTCCTGCCTTAATCTCACTACTACAAACACTTCTAAATAACGTTTCATTATAAAACTAAAACATTCCTGATAAAAATGTATTGATACGCCTATAAGCTGAGGGAGAAAATGGAAGGAACAAGATCAAGCTCACACAGTCTACAACGAACACAACTTCTCTGGGAACCATCTCTGACCTTGTTCTTTCATTGCAGATGTTTCGGTTTAGTCCACAGCCACCCGTAATCACCCTTGCAGCTGGAAAACATGATAGGGTCGAGGGCACGAGAGAGCAATTTTGTTTCCGCTAACAAGAATCCCACGATCTGCCGCCAGCTTCTGCTCGGAGTTCTTAAGGAACGATTAAGCCTACATGGAATCCAAGAAATGATCCACTCAAATCATCCCTTATTCTTCATGACCTTCTGCATTTACTACCTCATCCAGTAGGATACAGGGGGACCGGAGATAATTTGTCAGCAAAGGCGGGGGGGGGAGGGTTCATTTGTAGAAGAAATAAAACAATTCACTTTTTAACCATTGTGTGTTTTATAATAATGTGCCATGGAAACTATATTATGATTAAACGTGGAGAAGTTTAACTCGGAGAAAGGAAGAAATGAGTATCATCAAGTGTGTCAGACATAAGCATGAGCAGATAAATATATTAACCAAGACTCATTAATCCCCTCATCCTCATTGCGCTCATGTAAAAACTTAATTCCTCAGATCTTCTGTTTCTGGATTAAAGTGTGAAATGGAAGAATAAAACAGGAATTAAATTATGTGAGTCTGACTCATTGTTCCTGAGCATTCCAGAATAATTATACTGAACAAATACATCATTTTTACAATAGAGACCAACAGATATTGTCAACGTGAAATAATTCATAAGCAGCAAGATCACTCCGAGAGTGCAAACCTCTAGTAAACCCATTAATCCCCAATATGAAACAAAATGTTACAAAGCTGAAGAATTCTTTAAAAAATTCCTGAATACAAAATTTGATCCAGATCATCTCCAAGTTGTACTGGAGTAGAAATCTCCTTGTGCAAATCCCTGCCGCCTCTGGTAAAAAATTCATGAAAATCCACACATAACGTTTTGCATAATCCTGCTAACAAACGCACAAGCCGCGGGGAAACCATAACCTCCCTGGCAGACTTAATAATGCAGTATATTGAGATCATTAGGCTGAGAAGCACTCCGAGTGTAATTTGGATTTGTTCAGTCGAAAGGGACATTCAACATTAAGATGGAGCCTACCACCTTTACTCCTGGATTTATTTACTTTATTCTGTATTTACTTTGCCAAATTATCTTAAATCTGATTTGATCGACCATCTGGTTTGTTGTTTACCCACAATCACAATTCATAGCAGAAGCCAGTTTTTGTCTCTTGGATGAACTGTAGTTGCCTGGCTATGAATTGATTAACTGTCATGGTGACTATAAAAGCCAACTTCATAAGCAGAAATGGCTCAACACAGCTGCACGCAAAGTCAAGGGTTTAAAAAGTTCACTATGGGATGTTTTTTCAAGTGAAATTAAAGGAAATCCTCCCACACTGTGTTGATCTGTACATTTTCATCATCAAGTGGTTGTTGTTGTTTTTTTTTTTTTACATCTACAAAATTGCTACTGGCTAAAACATGTACAATAGTTTGTTTTAGCCTGTTTAAACAGCCTGCCACTTGCAGGTTCATGTATTTTTAAAAATACAACATGGACACAGCAGTCCCATTAAGGCAAGATGACAGCAAAACTAACAGTATACAGATATTAAACTCACAAATCACATATAAACTACTGAATTTCTTAAAATAAAACAAGGCACATCCACACCCAAAGCTACATTACACTTATATACATCAGGCATGTGTCTGCTTGTTTCTAGAAATGCAATAAAGGAGACGAATGATTCCCAATCTCCAGACCGCAAACCTGTACCAGCCCGTGGATCAATTGGTACCAGGCCGCACAAGAAATAATGAATTATTTCTGTTTTATTTATTATCTGAGTCTGAACTCTCTTATTTTTGAAAATTCTTTTATTTTGAAAAAATGATCGAATTCTTTCGGTTGCATGTCGGTCATTTGAGCACTAAAATGTAACCCACAAGGGGACAGGGTGTGAATGGAGGCGTGTTGGATGTGTTTCAAGCATTAGCGGGGATTTTGGGTGAGACCAAGCCTTCATTCTCACAGCTGGTACACCATCACCTGTCTTTATATTTAAAAAAAAAAAAAAAAAAAGAGAGAGTTCGAGCCCTACTTCCCAACCAACTTAATTTCAGCTTTTGAAAAATAGCATTCATGGAGTATTTATTAATAATAATAAGAAGAAGAAGAATTAAGATTGTGTTGGTATATTTACATAATATTCATTATTTTATGAACCACTTCATTCTAATTAGGGTTGTGGGGAGGCTGGTGCACATCTCAGCCAACTCCGGGTGAGGGCAGGGAACACCCTGGACAACTCGCCAGGCCATCACAGTATTTACATAACAGAGAACGAAATGTGGAATTGAAGATTGTCGTCATTTATTTATTTTTTGACGTGAATTTTTTATAATTTATTTTTGGGGCGGAGCAAGTGTTACCAGAGATTTGAATGTTATACACGTTATGTTGTTGGCGCATTGTTACGAGGAAGCTGCTAATACAGTTGCATAAGTGCACACAGTGGACTCACGATTAATATTATATTTACAATATAAATAATCTATGCCCCTCCCCAGTCCTATGTAAAATTGTCAAGCGTTGACCAGTCTGTGGTGATTAAAAAGGTTGGAGATCACTGCTGTAGACGTTTACAGTTTCTCTATATGAGTCAGGTATCACCTTTCGGAGTACAATGGCACCCCGTGTGAGAATTCATTATTAATATTTTTATTTGATAACCATTGGGCATTTTGATTAAAACGGACATAAACTGTGTGTAAGCTATATGGTTTGGCTCATTTCCACTTAAAGCTTGTTGCTCCCAATATTTTCATTGTTCCTCTATCTCTTACTTGGCCAACGTCACAGGCATCGCAAGCAGTAAATTCACTGTGAAAAGTTTACAAACTTATTAGGTTTGGGACAATTGAGCCAAAGTTCAAACTTTTTTTTTTTTTTCAAAACAAGCCATTTCCTAATTTATCCAGCACAAATACTGTGGCTTGAGAAAGGCCCTTCACCCTTAATTGCTCAGTTGTATAAAAAACAAAAAGAGAGAGAAAGAATTATAAGTTGTTCAGGATAAGATCGTCTGCCAAATGCTGTAAATATAGCAAACTGTACACTTCCCAACACTGACTCTGTTTGTGTTTGTGCATGCTGCATTGTGAAGGCCATGAACCAGTAAGTGGTACATGGGTGAATCAGACCTGCACAGAATTGGATATTGATCTCAGCTCAAACCATCGATCACAGCATCCTTTTTTTTCTTGAAATAACACACCCAGTTTCAATAATGAAATTCACTGTCAACTATCCTTATAATCACATTTTATCAATATCACTGATTACCCTTTGGGGATAAATAAAGAAATAAATATTTTATTGCCTACCACTTTACAGACGAGCCATTAGATTTACTGGCGGCCAAAACAACTCAACAGAATATGGGTGTATTTACAAGTATGGTGGGTTTGCTAATAAATTCATACTTTCTGTTGGTGGACATAGTGAATTTTAGTTTAATTGTTGTCAGGTAGCCCACATTCATCACAGGTGAGGGAACAGCACTAAGGATTTATCCATATAAAGTGAAGGTGTATTTTATGATTGCATGTGTATATATGAGAGAGAGAGAGAGAGAGAGAGAGTCGAGCCTGGTCTCAATACTAGTGGTGTCAGTTTATGGTACGTTCAGCCAGACTGAGCTATGTGACCTGGGCCCCTTGTGACTAAATTGCTGGGAAAAGCTTAACCCGGAGGAAAAGGAAGAAGAGGGCAAGAACGCCAGAGTGAAAAAATGTGTGCGCACACGAGAGAGAGAGAGAGAGAGAGAGAGAGAGAGAGAGAGAGAGAGAGAGAGAACAATGTGGGGACCTCAGATGAGATGTGACACACAGGAAGTTATAGAGACATGAACCATCTGATCTTGAAAGAATGACAGACGAAGCCAGAGTGAAGGAAATACTGATAGTTTGAGATTCCGCTCATCTGCACTGTCAGAACGTGGTCCATTTCTTTAAAAAAAAAAAAAAAGTGATTGAGCTAGCGGGCCATGCTACCTTCAGAAGAGACAGAACCAGCAAGAAACGCGGTGGGATCCTGTGTTTACAACAACAGCTGGTGTTCCAACTCCATAATCTAAGCTATTCACTGCTGTCCAGATACAGAGTATCTGAGGGTACAGTGTACCTTTTTACATGCCGAGGGAGCTTATGTTTGTTGTTATAACCACGGCTTATGTGCCACCATAAGCTAATGCGAAGCTAGTCATGGAGCTGTTACAACACTCCATTAACAAACAGGTAGCAGCGCAACCGGACTGTCTTATAATCACAGCCAGAGACTTTAAATCATGCAAACCTAGAATTAAAAAAAATTGTGAGTTTACTGATGAGGAAACATAAACACACTAGCCCAGCCCTACTTATAAATCCCAGATGTCTATGAAGCTACTGCTCTACCATGTTTCAGGCTCTAAAATCACCTCACGGTCTCTGATTCTTGCTTATGAACCTAAAATTTGTAACCAAAGAACAGCAATTAAAACGGTCCAGACGCTGACTGAGGAAGCCACCACATCTCTACAGAATTTTTTGGACTCTACAAGATTGGGGAATTTTAGTAGAGGCGACAGGACCTGGATGGTCATACATCAGCTGTGCTCTCCTAAACGAATGTACCAAGAATGTGTCCACAACGAATGCTGTTAAAGTGTTTCCGAACCAGAAACCACGGTTCAACGGTGCAGTGCACACCCTGCTTACAGCACAAGATGATGCCTTCAAGTCAGGACACCAGGAGGCTGACAAAAAGCCTGAGGAGGGGTATCAAAAAGGCTAAGAGCAAAATAAACAACTCAGCGAGAAGCACTTTGATGTCAGCAACACTAGAAACATATGAAAGGAGATCAAGACACTCACTGGTTACAATAACACACACACACAGCACCGTATTGGACACCCCAAGCCAGTTCTTTGCTCTTTTAACTTTACATTAGCGTGTTTCTGTCTTGCAATAGGCTGGCGAGCTGTCCAGGGTGTACTCTGTACTCACCCAGTGTCGATTTAGATGGGTGCCAGCCTCCCCGTGACCCTAATTAGGATTAAGATGATGAGACTCAGAAAATGAAGGAATGAGAAGTCCATACTTTATTAACTCTTAAACCTCGCAAGTTATACTGTTGACATTTACGTATTACAGTACAGTCGGCCCTCTACTTACGAAATTAAGCTATTCCAGAGCCTTTTTCGTAGCCTGGAGGTTTCTTTAAGAAGGGGGTGCATTTTACATGTGAAACGCCTGATTCGTTCCAAGGCTCCCAAGACTACCCCATAAACCCTTTAAAAATGATAAAAGTACAGTACACCAAATTTTGTATGAAATAGGTGTTGAAAGTAAAAGAAAATTATTTATTAAACCATTTAAACATTTTATTAACATATTAAACCATTTTATTAACATATTTATTGATTAAACTATTATTAAACATTTTTTATTAACGCACATACCCACACACACTAAACACTGTCTCTATCTCTCTCGCTCTTTCTCTCTCTCTCACACACACACACACACACACACACACACCTCTCTCTGGTGCTTTGCCGAATGTGGGCTCCACCCACACGCAAGGCGCAGCTGACGGATCAATTCTATTTAAATGTTTAAATGGACGGGATGTTGTATTTAAAGTGGAATTACAAGACCTGTTTAAAAGATCAGAGGTGGTCTTCTTTTCCTTTCGGCTTTTCCCTTCAGGGGTCGCCACAGCGAATCATCTGCCTTCATCTCACCCTATCCTTTGCATCTTCTTCTCTTATACCAGCTACCTTCATGTCCTGCTTCACTACATCCATGAATCGTCCTGACTCAATATTAACTTGCTTCCTTGTGAGATCAGCGGTCTTGTCCCATGGAGCACTCTGTTTTCCTTCTGCTTCAGTATCGTTCCGAAATAATCGCCATCATCACTGTATTTCTGCTTTTCTGCATTTTCCGGGTCCATGATGGATAACGAAATACAACACTGCAATGATCAATCTCAAAGAGAACTCAAGAGCCAACATTCCTGTTCAACTCTCCTCTTTCGCACGTGTGACAAGCAGGAAGTATGGGTACAGGAAGTATGGGTACAGTTCAGCTGCCTCCTGGCCAATGGGAGGCCAGCGGGGCAGGATGTTGGGAGACAGCCAATGAGAGAGCAACTCATGCATTGTTTGAATTTTTGAATGGCACGTTTGGCGATTTTCGTAAAAGAGGTTATTTTCGTAAAAGAGGTTATTTTCGTAAAAAGAGGCCGAAAATTTAGGAAAATATTTTTCGTAACCTGGATTTTTCATAGTCAGAGGCTTTCGTTAGTAGAGGGCCGACTGTATTTCGGTACTTTCTAATCAGTCAGTCAAGATGCTTTTATAGAACCAGCTTCCTTCCACGTTGGTTCACCACTATCCTTCTAGATTTTATTAATGTAGTATTCAGTTCTCGACTGAAGCTCGACTGCGCGCTAAGACGAAGGTGAGGCAGGTCCTCATCCACGAGATGCTGTTCGCGGATGACGCTGCACTGACGTCCCACACTGAGGCTGGTCTTCAAGAGCTAGTCAATCGCCTGTCCCATGCCTGTAATGAATTCGAACTGACCATCAGCCTGAAGAAGACAAACATCCTGGCCCAGGGCACAAACACAGTCCCAAACATCAACATAAATAACACGCAGCTTGAGGTCGTGGACTCCTTCACCTACCTGGGATCCACTATCACCAACACTCTCTCTATTGACATAGAGATCTCGTGCAGAATCGGGAAAGCCACTGCAGTGATGTCCAAACTGAACAAGCGTGTATGGAGTAATACCCAGCTAACGGAGAATACCAAGCTACGTGTCTACCAGGCCTGTGTACTCAGCACACTCCTTTATGGCAGTGAGGCCTGGTCCACGTATGCTGGTCAGGAAAAGCGGCTCAACAGCTTCCACCTCCGCTGTCTCAGGCGTCTGCTCCATATAAAATGGCAAGACAGAGTAACCAACACCGAGGTACTACAGTGTGCTGGCATGCCAAGTTTGCTCGCACTGCTGAGCCAGAGACGACTTAGGTGGTTGGGTCACATACGGCGAATGGACGAGGGGCGCATCCCTAAAGACATGTTGTATGGGGAGCTGAGTGAGGGCTCCCGCCGCATAGGAAGACCACAGCTTCGGTACAAGGACGTGTGCAAGCGGGACATGAAATTATCTGGTATCGACATAAACACCTGGGAAGGCACTGCTGAAACACGCCAGCTCTGGAAGACCACTGTCAACGAGGGTATCAACAAAGCTGAAACTAACAGAATAAACAAGCTCGCTGAGAAAAGAGCAAAGAGGAAAGAAAGGGCAGCCCCCATGGCTCCTCAAAGCCCTTTCGTATGCAATAATTGTTTAAGAAACTGTCACTCTAGGGTGGGCCTTTACAGTCACTACCGCAAATGCCTACCATAGCGCTACACCATCGTCTCTCGAGACGTACGGCTGCCGCCGCCGACGATTCAGTTCTCAACTAAATTCGAATCAGTTCAGAAATCTTCTGTGCCGGTTTCTTTGCTTAATGGTGTCCATCAATTTGACCTGATTCTGATAAACATAAACATGACTGTTTTCAGAAATGAGAAGCTACTCACTGCATCAGTTAGGATTAAAGTAACTGTTGCAAGCAGAAAGATATTGCTCAGTGCCATAATTAATGGCATGTTCTTAAGTTTTTGTTTATTTAAATACACATTGCAAAAATTACATGTTAGCAAGGTAATCTATCCCAAAGAGTGAAACTGCTCTGGCATATTGGACGACCACAAGACAAGATCTGAGATTAGTAAACCTATTTCTAGATCGAACCTAAATTATTCCAAGATCTCTTTGCTGATATTACAATATAAAAATAAAACTCTGTAAACTGAACAGAAGGGGAATGACCTTTAAAAAATATTTGTCACAGAAAACTAGGCGTATCCCCAGCGTGGTCAGCTGCAGTCGCAAGAGTGTTAACAGGCATTTTTGATGAATTGACCGCTGTGTCCTTGAAAAATAGGTCAAGATAGCTTAGTTTCCATAAGGTGGTAGAGTGTGCTACAGGGTCAATTCAAGGTAAATAAAATAAATCTGCAAAAGAGCAGTCACTGTTGAAGTGTCAACACGAAGTGTCTGCGGCAATGGAGGAGAACCTCCGAAAAAAAAGATTTCGGGGGATTCAATTACTGAAATTAAAACCTGAATCTTGATTATAATTGATAGCTTTAAATTGGCGGGCCCCACCCTAAATGTACCAAACTGTACAATATCAAGCAACAGTCTTTGCAACGACTTGACAACACTGAGCAAGTGGAATGTAAACTTTATTAACAGTTTACTGACAGACATCATGTTAAACACCTTGTCCGAACCATACAACTAGAGCACAAGTCAAATAATGTAAGCAAGATGTGTATACTGTGATCCCACGCCACTTTGTGCTTCAGTTTCTGCAGCTTCAGTGCACCACAGGTTTTTCAAAAATATTCATCGAAAAAGAAAAAAATAAGGAAATTATGGAAAAACAGGGGAAAAGTTAAGGAAAATGCCACAAAAACAAGGCCAATTATACAAACCCCCCAACAAACAAAAACAGCCCAACAAATTTACTTACATTTTTATGTGAGGTGTGTGTCTGTATGTGTGTATTTTTATTTTAATTATATCTTATGCATTATTTTTGAATGTTTAATTGTTATTATAAGCATTTATATTGTTGAATATTTGGGGCAGTGGTGGTCTAGTGGTATAGGGTGCTGGATCGCTGATCCTAAGGTTGGGGGTTCGAGTCCCACTCTCCACAAGGTACAAGGTTGTCACTGCCCCCCCAGTCAGCTAACTTATCAAAGGCGGACCATGTCTCTCACTGTCTGTGGTGGGAGGCATGTAAAAGAACCATTGCTGACTTTCATAAAGAGTAGCTGCAAAGCCATCAGCGTGGTTCTGTCCCTTGCTAAAAGGGTTGTGTCAGGAAGGGCATCCAACATAAAAACCTAGGCCAAATCAAATGTGCGAATCACTCGCTGTGGCGACTCCTGAGAAAGGGAAAAAGCCGAAAGGAAATCTCTCTCATCTCTATATTATTGAATATGTATTTATTGATATTATATACACGTATACATATACCTACATGTCGGGGGGGGGGGGGGGTCCTCGGGCCCCATTAACCGCGGAAAGTGAGGGATCCCTGTATCGTCTTGGAGAATGTTGACAACATTTTTATTATTAAATTATTATTATTATTAATTATTAAATTATTATCTATTATTAAAGAAAGAGTACAAACGTGCACACACACACACATACATACACACACGTGAACATACTTCAGTGGCATGCCTAACAGGCTGCCACATGTCTAAAAACATCATTCTATTTCTAAATAGTACTGTAAGTAGAATAATTATTAAAAAAGCAGGTCCCCCATGCCTCCCAAACAGGTTATGTGACTGAGAAAATACAGTCTGACTGCAATTTTATTCAGAAACTTCTTGCTGAACGATGCAGGAACAGTAAGACAGAAAATATTTCGGTTTCTATTTAAAACTTTACAGTTTGTACCTCATACATTTATTTATAAATGTACATTTTTATATCTATGCATGTACTTTTCAATTTATATTAAATTGGTTCATATCAGTGGAATAACCTGGATGTTGGCCGTGGTCCTGGATTCCCGAATCCCATGAAAAATGACCATCCCAGTGCACTCTCGTCACAGTAGTCTAGGATATGGTATGAGCTATGGGTACAGTGTTTTGCAGCTTAACTACAGGAGTAGGAAAAACTGAGCATGGTGAGGGAATATTTGTTTATGACAGCTGTAACATGCAGTAAAAGACTGGACACGCCCACTCATTCTAACTGAAATAGGAGACTTGTCCAGACTTTTGACTGGTACTGTGTGTGTGTATGTATATATATATATATATATATATATATATATATATATATATATATATATATATATGGTATGGTAGGCCTCCGTCAGTCCCGAAGGACTATGGCTACGCTCTGGCTGGTATCCCGGCTGGTGATACTCCTCAGTGCGCAGAGCCCGGGTAGGGAGTAATGAGGGACAGGCTGTTACCCAAGCAGCAAGTCCCCCGTCTCGGCGCCACCGGAAGGATCCAATGGAAAGGCAAGTGCCGATACGACTGGGTTCCAGTGCCGCTGCAGGAAAGAATCTACGGTCAATTTAGAACGGCCAATTAACCTACAGTGCACGTCTTTGGATTGCGGGAGGAAACCGGAGCACCCGGAGGAAACCCGCACAAGCACGGGGAGAACATGCAAACTCCACACAGAAACGCCCAGGCCAGGAATCGAACCCAGGCCTTCTTGCTGTGAGGCGGACGTGCTAACCACTACGCCACCGTGCCGCCATATATATATATATTATATATATGCAAGCGCACACACACTATTGTGCATAGTTGAACAATGTTGTCACATGCACCTACTATGGATGCAGGATGTTTAAATACTTGGAGCTAAGCTGACACTTTTCCGAAGGTTCTGATCAAAACTATGGAAATGAGCAGCGAGAGAGAGCGAGGGGAAAGTAACCAGAGGGAAAGATTAGATTGAAGAATCTGAAACAATAGTTTTGAGGCGTCAGCTCAGGCTGTAAATTAAATTATCGCACATCGCCTCTAGAAACACAAATAGATGGGAAGGTGTCAAAAATCTTCCCTCTGAGATTTTGCCCAAGTCTCAGTGGTAATCATGTGGGCTGGTAAGGAAGCTGTTTCCTGAACACTTTTCCTCTGTGATGGTGTTGTTGTTTTTTCTTCATTTAGAACACATGGGCTTTTCTATGAACATCTGATTGACTGTTACGATTCATTACTCAGATGAACAGCAGTATGTAATTAAGGCTAATGATGATTTTATAATGGAAATAGATCAGGTTGCAAAGATGTAAACCACATGCTGGGTTTAGCCATTTTTTGCTTAGTTACTCTAATGACTTCATTCTTTCTCTGAATTATAATAGTAGTCCTGTATATGTGCACATAACTCTGTTCCCTGTTTATCTTTTGTTTTTCTAGTCTTACCCCGAACAACAACAACAACAACATGGTCCCAATAAGACACGTAAGAACAAGAAAGTGTTTGGTATTACTCATTCAATTTCCAAAAAGCTTAAGCCTATTAGAGTCGCAGGGAAGCTGGGGTCTCTCTCGGCTCACACTGGGGAAGACAGGGTTCACCCTAAGCTCACCAGGACATTGCAGGGTCAATACACAATTTACACTCACAATCACATCTTACGATGATTTGAAACAGTCATTTTGGTGGACATACATGTCTTTGAACTGTGGGAGAAAACCATAGTATCTGAAACAGGGATCCCAGTGAGGTTTAGAAAAAATAGAGGAAACAGGTTTAGAAATAGAATAAATTAAATATTTCAGCTGGGGGTCAAGGGGGCCGCAGGGTCCCTTGCGGGGTACTGGGACAGAGCCTGCCATGTAAAAAATCATGCAAACAAGTTAATCATTGTTTCGTAACATGCATAAACACTAAACAAAACAGCTTAAATAATGTAAAAAAATACTAAAAGTTTATTTCAGTGTGATAAACACACATAATTCAAGTAGTATAGCCCTATGACTCGTCATTCATGTGTAACATAATTATGAACTCATTTGCAGAATGATCACATAACACATGACATGTATTATAAAACATTTGTGTTCAACTAGTGAGCATACCTGCTACAAGTTAGTATGTTAATAGTATAACACTATAATTCAAAATGTCACAACATTTACTCTGCACTAGTAAACAGTCTTATACCGTACCTACTGCATAAATTTATAGAAATAGCGTATTCCGCTAAACAGTCGAGTGAAAATAGCAGAATTCCGCTAAATAGCGAAGATCTTGGATCCCTGTTGAAAGAAACCCATGCCCACACTTGGAGAACATGCAAATGCCACAAAAAATGCCTTAACTCGGGACTCAAACCCACGACCTTTTTGATGTGAGGTTACTGTGCCACACAAGTTAGGTACAGTAGGCCCCCGTTATTCGCGGAGGTTCAGTTCCGGCCCCTACTGCGAATGAAGATGTACCCGGAAGTAAAACCCCATGTATCCATTACATGCGCTAAAATATGCTTCTTAGACACATTCTATAGACAGTCTTACTCACTAATACAGTATTCATGTATAGTAGTAAATGTAGTAATGATTAAGAAAAACCTTTTAATTTTGTATTGTGATATTTACTCATAAAATATATAAACATATTGTATATATATAAGAACATGAAGTGTAATACAGTAAAATGGTTTGATAATTTGCACGAGTGGTTAAAAATGCTTATCAGACGTCCACTAGAGAGAGGCATAGCATTATTTGTTGTACTGTACATAAAGAATATAAAAGTGTGACATAATGACGTAATGAGCTTTCAGCCGGACCCAGAATGCAGCATG
>CM045730.1:10612500-10675000 GCA_024760905.1 Plotosus lineatus | reverse complement strand
TGCAGTCTACAAAAGTTACCATGCAGGATTTAATGACCGTGAAGATACTGCAGAACAAGATCAAAACCTTATCTGGGTCGTGTCAGTCTTATTTGAGCTGAAGTTTTGATATCTGTTGTCATGTCATTGTTTCCAAGTGCACACTACAGGACTGACTGGCGGCTTGAAGGTTGGAACCTCATAACTGTGTGAACAAAACCTAAGTGATGTGCTGTGGTGAGCTCCCACAAGGCCAGTGCTTCTCAAATACAGTGGAACCTCAACTTACAAAAGCCCCAACAAACAAAAAAAATCCAGGTTACGAAAAACATTTTCCTAAAATTTTTGTCTCTGGACACGAAACAAGTTCACGTTACGAAAGCACCATCTCAAAAATTCAAACAATGCATGAGTTGCTCTCCCATTGACTATCTCCCAACATCTCGCCCCGCTGGCCTCCCATTGGCTAGGAGGGATGACGCAGCTCCCTCCCATTGGCTATCTCCAAACATCCTGCCCCGCTGGCCTCCCATTGGCTAAGACGGATGACGCAGCTCCCTCCCATGTTGTTTCATGAGTTTTTCGAGTGTGCTCATTGCAACTTTATTTTTAGGCTCAGGCTTTTAACCTTGCATAAACATTTGTAAGACTATAACTCTGCTAAGAAGACATGGTCAACACACATGCTCGCGTGTGATTCCCAGTGAAAGTGAAAAGAAGAAGCGGGCTCGTGGCATGCGATTGAGTGATATCGCAAAAGACTGTAGCCAAACCCGTCTACCAACGGTATGATATTGAAGCTGAAGGAGGCCTTAAAAGGTATGCTTTTATAATTTTTAAAGGGTTTAGGGGGTAGTTTTTGGGGCCCTGGAACGAATCACACATTTAACATGTAAAATGCGGTTCAACTTACGAAAAGTCCAAGTTACAAAACCACTACCGGAACAGATTAATTTCGTAAATTGAGGTACCACTGTAGTGTGGTGTGATGCCAGGAGGGGCGCGTTTGACCCTGGGGCACATGCTTTTTTGCCATACTGTACTAGTGTAATTGCTCATCCACTACAGTATGTGGCAGTGGCGCTCTTCTTCTTCTTCTTTTCCTTTCGGCTTTTCCCTTCAGGGGTCGCCACAGCGAATCATCTGCCTCCATCTCACCCTATCCTTTGCATCTTCTTCTCTTACACCAACGACCTTCATGTCCTCCTTCACCACATCCATGAATCGTCTCTTTGGTCTTCCTCTAGGCCTTTTGCCTGGTAGTTCCAGCCTCAGCATCCTATTACCAATATACTCACTATCCCTCCTCTGTACATGTCCAAACCATCTCAATCTAGCCTCTCTGACTTTGTCTCCAAAACGTCTTACATGTGCTGTCCCTCTGATGTGCTCATTCCGAATCCTATCTATCCTCGTTACTCCCAAAGAGAACCTCAACATTTTCATCTCTGCTACCTCCAACTCTGACTCCTGTCTTTTCCCCAGGGCCACTGTTTCTAACCCATACAACATCGTTGGCCTCAACACCGTCTTGTACACTTTTCCTTTCATTCTTGCCGATAACCTCCTATCACACATCATCCCGGCACTTTTCTCCAACCATTCCAACCTGCCTGCACACGCTTCTTGACCTCTTTTCCACACTCTCCATTGCTCTGGATTGTTGAGCCTAGGTACTTAAAATCCTCCACCTTCCTTATCTCTGCTCCCTGTAATCTCACCGTTCCTCTTTGGTCCTTGTCATTCATGCACATGTATTCTGTCTTACTGAGGCTAACCTTCATTCCCCTCCTTTCCAGGGCATACCTCCACCTCTCTAGATTTTCCTGCACTTGGTCTCTGCTCTCACTACAGATCACGATGTCATCTGCAAACATCATAGTCCATGGGGAATCTTGTCTAACCTCGTCTGTCAGCCTGTCCATCACCATAGCAAACAAGAAGGGGCTGAGAGCTGACCCTTGATGCAGTCCCACCTCCACCTTGAACTCTTCTGTCACACCGACAGTACACCTCACCACTGTCTTACATCTCTCATACATGTCCTGCACCACTCTAACATACTTCTCGTGGCAGTGGCGCTCTATCAGCCTGGAAAAGCCATTTCCTCAGCAAGAGCTCGTAAATCAAAATTTTACTTGTTGGATGGGGCAGATTTTTGGTGGGATAGAAGCTCGTATCATGGAAAACTTGTGATAAAAGACGCTCGTAAGTCAAGGTACCACTGTATCTGTCTTTTTTGTATTACCTTTTGTGCAAATGATGTGTCAATTATGATAAAATTACCTGAAATGTCAAATTTGGCTTCTGGAGAACCAGCAAAATCAGGTCGTGCAGATGAAAGACGTGAAAAATCAAAAAAAAAAAAAAAATTAAGAAGCTCTGAAAAAAATACAACCTACATGCCAAGAAGAGTTAGGATTCAGGTTAAAATTTATTTCTCATCCAGGTACTCGGGAAAAGCAATGGATTGCCAATACAGACGCTCCCCAACTTACGTTTTTGTTTGGTTCCAGACGGCCGAACACAAGTTGAAAAAAAACGTAAGTTGTTACTGTATGTTCCAGTGACGTACGACGTTCATACTGTACTATGCATGCATAAATACCATTACCATATCTCATAAAACACCCCTAAATCAATTATTATAAACATAACATTGTAAAATAATATCAAATATATCAAATAATATCAACATTAATTTAAAATAAATTAAATTCAAGCAAAATAATTTCAAATAGATAAATTTTAATCAAATTCACTCATCAAATATCAAATACGGTATCAAATATTACCTTTAACATTCTCTATGATGCGATCTTTCTGCTTGTAAATGGTTCTGATGGTCGACGGATGGTCACTTTACATGAAGCTTAAAACAGCCAAACGACGCTTATAATATGTGAGGCGCTCTACCGAAAGTAGTTCACTTGCTTGTGCTTGAGACAAAGCAAGGGTTATACGGACTTCCGGTCTTTCAAGTGAGCAAGGGTGCCGTTGAATACTTGTTTAGTACTCATCCTGCACTGATGTGAATCACCAGCAAAGCGGAGAGTTCTCTTTCTTTTCTGGATTCGGATTTTCATTCGTTTTACAACTCTCTCTGCTTAACCGAGTATGCATGGTAGATTGCGCCGATCCGAGCAGATTATTAATTCAGTCATGGGAAAACCGGAAATTCCGGCATATGCCAGAAAACCTGCACCCATGGTAGTAGGCTTACGCTTCTGACCAACCATATTTGCTTCGGTTTACAAAAGTCCACAAAACAGTGTAAACACAAAGATCACAGAGACGACATCTTAACACAAGGGTAACACAGTGAACTGGGAAGAAGCAGGGCACGTTCAGTCTGTCGTTTGTAAACAGTAGACGCAAGGGTCATTATGTCAGCGTACTACGTAGGTACGTTGGGGGGGGGGACAAACAAAAAAAAAACGTAAAATCGAAAAAATGTAAAACGGATGAACGCAAGTCGGGGAGCGTCTGTACAGATTTTTCATGGCACAAATCTACCAAGGGCAGGGACTCTCAGTCTGTATCGGCAATGCTTTGCTCTTCCTAAGTGCCCAGATGTGAAGACCTAAATTTTTGCCAGTTTGTACTTGTGAGGTTTAAAAATATTTGATCAAGTCTTACCTGTTGAATAATTAATGTTTTTTTTTAACAACCAAATGGTTTGTAATGGTGTTTTAGCATAATGAATATTTGTGTTTCGCAGTGGTGGGCTGTCTGGGCCAGCAAAGCCTTCTCTGCAGGCCGAAACACAATCAGAACCACTGACCTACATTTACAACATAAACTTGAGCATTTGCTCCGTTCAATTGTACAAATTTATTCCCAGAAGTGTATTCCCTTCATTTCAACTGCTTCCAATGTGTATGTTAGATTTTTTTTCCCCCGTCCAATCAGATTTCAGCTTCTATGTGCTGAAATGTCAATCTAATCTGCTCATGGCCTTCAGAATCAGCAGCAGTGGCCAATGTCACTTAAACTATATTAGCAACGGGGCTGTTTCTTCATCCAATCAGATTTCAGATTTTCCTCACAGGGCCAGCGAGCGGGCTTACAATGACAACAGCAATTTTCTATCCTCTGATTGGTTGTTCAGAACAAAACAAACTGAATCGTCTGTGGCGACCAGCACATGATACACTCAAGTTAGAATATTTTCCACCCACAATAACTGATAGAGGAGGGGAAATTAACTTTGGTGTCAGACATTCTTAAAAATCCATTTTCAAGTTGGATTTTTCTAGAAAAGCTAGACATCACAACGAGAGGTCAAGGTGGTAAGCTTTACCTATTTTTACTTTCGGCTGAGCACCAAATGTACTGGGAACTTCCACTGGAAAACGCCAGAGTAAGTTATGTCTGATTTACTAGCAGAAATGTGCGAAATGTCAATCAAGCCAAGCAGGAGAACAGAGCATGTTGGGTAGCAGAGTAGAATGTAGTGCGTGTGAATTTTGAATACTGTACTGTAATCTTTTTTTTTTTTTAATTTCCAAAGGGAAATCCCGCAATATTGCGGGGATGCAAAGTAGGAACCGCGAAGTGGCGGGGATTACTGTACACACAAAATGCAAATTCACACATTTAACATTATAACAACTTGCAGTCTAGAACAAAAATGTTTTTATTCCATTCATGTGACTCTGTGCCCCATTTTGCACAACTTTTGGCACTATTTCATTACCATAGACTCAGGGTAGTTCTGTGACAAGGCCAACCTCTTGTAAATGAAACACAAGCTTTGAAAGCACAACACTGCCAACCAAAGAACCCATTATTCATTCATTTTCTGAATGACTTAATCCTAAACAGGGTTGCGGGCTGGATGGCTATGCAGCTACTCTTGACAAAAGTCAGCAATGGTTATTTTACATGAGCCTCTCACCATAGACAGTGAGCAACATGGCCAGCCATTGATAACCCAGTTAGCTGCACTGGGGGGGACAGTGACAACCCGCTGAGAGTGGGGATCAGTGCTCCAGCACTTTTACCACCAGGCCACCCACTGCCCATAAGACCCAATTAGAATACTAGAAAGTTCATCAATCCTTACTGAACGACTTTTGTATTCTTACATGTTTTACATACAGTAGTTAGCAGTTCTAGTGTACAGTTATGTAATGATGTGCTTGTGGGGGCATATCCAAGCATATCAAATCTCTATTTATACCGTTGGTATAAATACACACAATTCTCACAGGACACTAAAAGGAGTATCAGGTTTCAATTCCGGAAAGCACAGCTGTTAAAACTTTGTAAGGAGGCTTTCATTCTTCACCATGTCATTGGAGCACGGGGATACAGATTAATGCGACAACAAACAACTATTTAAATTCTCGACACAGGTGATTGGGAGGTATACAGAAGCATGTAGCACTACATGTTACACTCAAGTAGAAAAATAATGAGCGTTGTTGTGCACAGGAAAAGTCATGGTTGCGTGTCTGTTCTTATAACGTTGCCTGAAGGAGGAATGTAAACGTCAAGGAAGGACTGATATAACGTCAGGGGAGTGGCACCACTGATATTCAGAATGACATCTAGTTTCCCAGTTATGTAGCTCAGTACTTTTTCATGTTTATTGTAGCACAGCTGTGCTACAACTTTTAAGAACAGAACCTGGCAGTTATTCATCCGTTCCAGAGATCGCAAGTTCAAATCCAGGTTAATGCAACAGCCAACCGTGACCGGGAGTCCATGAGAGTAAATTGGCTGAGCTTTCACGTGAGGGAGGGACAGCGTATGCTCACCTTTCGGTCACTCACAGCATTCGCCAGCCAATAACAGGCATCTGTAAGCTCATTTGTACGAGTGGGTGTATAGAGCTTTCCCTCCGAGTGTGTTAGACCGTCCCTCAAAATACGCATGCACAGCAGTTTGAAAAGAAGCGGGTGGCAAGCACTGCAGGTCACAGGGGGCGTGTGCATGCTTTCACCCCTCCATGATTGGTGGGCATCATGTCATCATGTGATAGAGAAAACTAGGCAAAAACTTGATGGCTGGGAATTGGACATGAATACATTAAGGAGAAAATAAGTAATTTTTTTTTGTTAAGTTATTGATCCATATCTGGAGCAAAACAACCACAACTGTATTCCCGCCGGACATTTCGGCTCTGTAGGGGGGGAAAATAACTCATGCTATAAAGCAATCCTGGTAATGTTTCTTACCTGTATTACTTTTCTCTTATCAATAGTGCAATACGAAAGTGTAGAGTCCTATTTCTGGTGAATGAAAAAGATAATGTCAAAGTCACTTATGGCTTAATCCTACAAAGTTTTGCGGAGACCGGAACCTATCTCAGCCCGCATGGGGTGAAGAACGGGTACACTCTGAACTGCTCACCAGACCATTACAGAGCCAACACAGAATCACCAACACTTTCCTGCATGCGCACACACACAAAACCCTCATATCCACACTAGGGGCAATCTGGAATAGCTAATTAGGCTAGACATATAGATAGATGGATGTAGATATACATTAATTTTCTTCCAATCCAAAAAAATAAAATAGAGTCTGGCTTTCACACACTATTTCTTTCCACCTGGCTGCATCATCTCAGCACTCATGGATGCATGTGTTCATGGCTCCTATGTGTCCGTGTCTGCACTTAAACTGGTGTGATATGTAGTGTGCACACATTTTAATCGTATTAATGTGGTATCCTGTGGGGAGGAACCAGGCATAACAGTTCAGTGCATGCAAAGTAGTGGTACATCTAATAATAAAGACGATGCACAAGAAGGGCACAGGCTCTGTTCAAGCTAAAGCGTTTTCAATCAGGTTTTGTAATATAAAAATTTAAAACACATGACCGCTGACATGATACGGCTGCTGAAAGAAGATATCTATTTCACCTTTGAGCAACATATTCCAACTCTCAGTCAATTTTCTTTCACCAGAACATCAATTTTAATTTCAGACTTTTAAGTAACATGACAGGGAAGTGAGCGTACAACATTTCTCCCTCCCATGAGAGCTCAGCCAATTAGCTACTATGGACTCCTACTCACGGATGACTGTGGCATTAAACTGGATTCGAACTTGCAATATCTGGGTTAATATTCACACACTTTGTTGATGTGCAACTTGGTAGCGCAAACCCTTAAACTTACGATCGGCCAAAAATCCTAAACCCAGAGAGCATAAACCTCTACCAACATCTCACAATGTTAAAGGATCCTTCAAACATTCCTCGATCAATTTGACCCAGATCATCTTAAAATTCTAAAGGACCCTCACTTGTCCTAATTCTAGAAGATCTTCACAACGCAACCTTCCTTGGCGGAAGCAAACAAACACGACTTATTTATAGGTTTATAGGCTGATATTTCTTTGATTTAATGTAGTGCCGTTTCAGGGCTTCATGGAGGCATAATAGCACATCTGCTACACAACAATACGACTGTGGGTAAGAGTCCCCTGCTCAGATTAGGCCTTTCTGTGTGGAGTTTGTTCTTCATGTGCTTGCATGGGATTCCTCCAGGTAGTCCGGCATATTCATTAGCTGTTCCAAATTGACCCTAGGTGTGAGTATGAATATAAATGGCTGTGTGTGTATGTGTGTGTTGCCTTTTTATGATGTACTCTGCCTTCATTCACAGTTGGCCGAGACAGGCTCCAACCTCCCAAAGACCCTATAAGATTTAAGAAGTTCAGCAATATTGGTCTTCCAAGCCTCTTTACAGATATAACCCTGGTGTCGCACTCTGGTGTTGCACAAAAAACGAAATCTCCATTTGAATTAAGTTATTGCTGCTCAATGTGTGACAACACTCCCAGGTTCTCAAAAAAAAAAAAAATCCCAGTAGCAATACAGCAATACGTCGACTTCAATATGGTCACATGACCAGGCCACACATCCAACAAAACACAAACGCTTCAAATGACGAAAGGTTGCTGATACAATAGCTCCCCCTAATTACTCTCATAGTCTTCTCCCACTGGCACCACAGAGATACCTTTAGAAATTAGCCTTGTGTGATAGAATTGACCCGTTACAAACATGCATCACAAATGACTGGAAACTGAACACCAGGCACTCTGAAATGTTCTTGAAAAAAATATTAATAGTACATACCGGCGCACATTATATAACACGATAAAAGTCGGGTTTTACTTAAGATGGTCGCCATTGGTTGTTGCTACCCAAGAAAAATTAGATAACACCACACCCTTTCTCTCAGTGCTTTGCTTACAGGGTAATTCTTTCTGATGCGCAGTTGCCAGTTATCATAAAATGGTCACTGTAGACGTGGATCTTTACGTCCAGATCTACTCTGGAAATGTCTTTTCTTGGAAAGTTCTCACGAATACTCACAGTGGCTTGTAATAATTGCCAGGACCTTTAAAAAAAAAAAAAAAAACCCTTCTCTCTTTCCCTCTCCGTGCAGATGGAACAACCAATTACAGCACATTTACTCTATTCTATTTTCACAATCTCCACGGGGCCACCAGTATGGTATTGGCACAGTGCTTTCTCGTTGGCTTTTAGGTAGTGGCATCTATTGCGTAAGATCTATAGGTATAGAAAGGCTGTGGTTGAAAATCTTTCAGGCTTTGTACCCTCCGAATATACTGAACTATAAAAGGGGTTGTTAATTGCTGTCTTGAGAGCCGACTCAAGCACAATTTGGTGATTTTTCTGCGCCGAGACACCCAATTCAAGTCATCACTTAATTAGCAGTTTAGTATGTACTAAGCGCCACTTAAGCCATTCATGTGAATTATACATAGTTCTAAAGGTAATTGCAAACGATACAAAAGCCGTTCTCCTCTCATACAGTTGTTTCCCGTGCATGGCACTTGTGCATTTTTAGCCGATGACTCTATGTAAAGCTTGTTGGAGACTCCACTGTGACCAAATTAAAACGGGTTTGTTACCAAGCAAATTCCAATCACAGAGGATCCTATTCATCAAGGCTGCCTCCTCCAATCTGATTGTAAAACAATCATACACACACACACAAATTCCACCAACTGTTTCCTTGTTGAACAATTTAATCTCGGTCATCTCGGAGATCAAACTCGTGTTTGGTCAGAGTTCATGTAAATGCAAGCGGAATAGTTTAACATCCTGAAAGATTAAAACCATAACTGATAGAGTCATCAATAAACACAAACACAGTTCATTTATGTATTCACTTCGGCTGATTTACAACATTAAATTAATTTCTGTCAGAGTGCCATTGATCTAAAATACAGAGCTCCACGATTCAGTGGTTGGTAGTCACCTCAGAGTGAGAAGTTTCTGCATTCAAAGTCCAGTCAGGGTCCGTGCTGAATGGAATTTGCAGGTTCTCTCAGCACTTGTGTGGTTTTCTTTGGGTTCTCCCAGTTTCCTCAGACACTCACGGTAGGTCTACTGGCTTCTCTAAATTGACCCTAGGCCCGAAATAGTTGTTTGTGTCGGACCTGTTCAGTAAGCCCCACCTCTCACCTGAAGGCAGCTGGGATTCCGATGTAGCTTCCGCCGTAACCCTTAATGATAAGCATAGATAATTGGATGGAAAAATGTTATTTTCTTCACCAAAATCCCGTTTCAGTGAATAAAGGTTATAAAGATGATATGTATGTAAACAATGCAGGCTAGTCGCGAGGAAAGAGCTGAAACGAGCACCCTGATTGGTGAACTCGGTCACATGCTCACATTGCACATGCTCAGTGCCCGTCACACGTCAACTTCCTGTTGAATTCCTGACTCTAGTATACCGGATGTGGAACTTATAGCCGACTTTCTCTTCAATAACAGTAAGTAAGTTTATTTATAAGATTGTGAATACACATTTCTGGAAAAGGAGAGTGAAATGTCATCTGTGATGTCTAGCAGCATTAGTATAGATGTTAAATTTGACACTGGAATTTGGCTTTGAAGAAGATTATCTCTCTCTCTCTCTCTCTCTCTCTCTCTCTCTGTCACACACACACACAACACACACACACACCGTGTGCAAACGATTAAATTAGCAGCATATGGATGAACGAATGCAAGTTGAATGGAAGAAAATACAGTATATGAAGGGAGTGGGGCAAATGAGTGCAAATGGTGCGATAGATGCACAACTGAGCAGTTATCCGCTGCTTAGTCTGTGTGTGTGTGTGTGTGTGTGTGTGTGTGTGTGTGCGCATGAGTGAGATACCTCAGGTCTGCTGGAATATTAAAAAGACATGATTCCATTGCAATTCAGTCAAAGAAAATCCCATATGCTCAGTATTATGTACTTTAGAAACTTAATATGAGTATTGTATGAGTATTGGTATTTTTCTCTGCATGCAAAATTCGATTATGGAATTTTTTTGATCATTTGGTTTGTGTGTAATCTTGACTGAACTGGACATGCTGGATCGTGGGTTGTTTAGTTTTGTACGAAAATTGGTCAAGACCTGAAAAATACTTAAATGTTTCATACCTTTTACATATAAACAAACTGATGATGATGATGCCAGCTGTGTTGAAGATTTTGATGTTGATGAAGAGGCATCTGTTAATAAAAAAGTGTGATGAGTGGTGCTGGTGAGGAAGATGTGATCCTTTCTGCTGAGCAGGATATAGATGTAGATGATGATGATGCTGAGGGCAGAGTTGATGAAGCTTACTTGTATAAAGAGATCAGAGAGTTCTGTTATATAGTTTTCTTAATTTCAGTGTGATTGTTTGAACCCGACAGTGGGGGTTTTTTTCAAATCAGTATCATTTGAAGGCATTTGAACCTTCATATAAATGGTCAAAAAGATAAATACTGATCTTACTGGAATAAACAGAAATGGAAAAAAAAAAGTCATTTTTTTGGGGGGTTACCACAGTGACTGATGGATTAAAAAAGGCCGTGTCAGATTAAAATGAGGATGATTTCTCTTATCTCTTCATAAAACTTTTCCGAGACATGTTTTCTAAACGTTTATATGGCGGAGATGCATAAAATTGTTTGGTTGCTAATGACGATTGATCTTGGAAGAAGTGCAATCTTTGTGCTCATTTTTCTCTAAAACGTCTTTTGAAATTTTTAGTTGAATGCTGATACAAGAAATGGCATAGCTCGGTCAGTTTTCAAGGTATTGACAAACGTTTTGTTGCATTTTGCATCTTTGGACCTCCTCTATCTGATTGTGTAAAAATCTCTTCACCCAAGAGCCTACTTTCAGTGGAGTGGCTCACGTATTTCAACTCCAAGCATGCTCAGGATGTGCAGTACCTTTCTGATTGGCTGTTCCAGCCTGGTAGTGAAGTGAACTCTTCGGATTGGCTGGGCCACGTCACTGACCCAGTGCATGATAACAGATTATCCGCTAGTGCTGTGCTGCACAAACAACAAGCGCAGAAATCACAGAAAATGCCTTTTTTCTTTACGGGATTCATCACATCCATAAACCATTTTGGATTTACAGCACCACACCATTCTTATCCTCAATGTCATGAGAATGTAAGCTTCATGATCTCCACAAGAGACATCAACCCCGCCCAATTTGTATTCCATTTGGGGGGTGGGGGGGGGGGGGGGGGAGACAACTGCTATACTGCTAACGCCAAAGGTTTAGCATACTGCTGGTTATCCACAGAATATCATCATCCAGGATTATGTTCATTTTTGTTAAAATAAGTGTACATCACTGAATTTTCTCTCTCTCTCTCTCACTCACTCACACACACACACACACAAATATTGCCATAAGAATAACTAGTACATTTGAAGTGGTTGGACAAACGAGTGAGTCAGAGAGTAATTCTGACTTCTGGTTAAATCGGAACTATTTTTGTTCTCAAAAAAGTAAAATCTAAAGTAGAAACAAACTTCACAACTACTTGCAGATTGTAAAATGGTTTACTTTGGTACCTGAATGGTACCAACAATAGAATCCACATTTATAAACCGTCAACAAAACAAACAAAAAAAAAAAATCTTGAAATCAGCTTCAACCAACTAAATTTTAAATACATTTTAAATCTATTGAACTTTTTCTGATTATTGTTCTTTTATACCTACATGACTTCTCAGCGGATGCTGCCTTGTCGATGGTTGAGAAGCGTGTGCGCCTCAATGACTTCAAGAGCTATGCTGACGGGTCCTTTGGGCCTGGTAGGGTTTCCCATGTCAGACAGGTCTTTGGGGTAGAGGCCAGACTAAAAGCATCCAAACCAGCCCTCCAGGTTATCGGGGGTTGAGCGTATGGCTAACAACCAGACCTTGTAAAAATAGTGTGTTACGGAAACAGCAACAAATGTTACTCTAATCAATCGTGTTCACCTTCCGGCGCCTCAGAATGAAGCTAGTATGACTGCCAGTGTCCAAAGCTGAGAGGACACTACTGGCACAAAAACGAAAATACTGAATGTGAAGCAGAAAACCTAAGTGGGCATCTGGAACGTACGCACCATGTACGAGACGGGAAGACTGGCCCAAGTAGCATCAGAAATGCTAAACGACCTGACACTTTTAGGTGTAAGCGAATGCAGATAGACAGACAGCGGAGAGATTAAGATTGCAACCGGAGAGACCGTGCTCTACTCAGGGCGGAGAGACGGTCAACATCGATAAGGGGTTTCCCTGATCTTGAAGAATGGGACTGAGCGATGCCTTCTGCATTGGAAACCAATCAGCAGTCGACTTATGGGTGCCAGATTGAAGGGTCAGCATATCAACTTCTCAATTATCAGTGCTACGCCCTGACCAATGACAGCACTGAGGAGGACAAGGACGCCTTCTACGAACAACTGGAAGCAGCTATATCGGATGTGCTGCTCATGATAGGCGACTTCAATGCCATGGTAGGCAGAGACAACAAGCACTTCGAACACGTCATTGGGAAGGAAGGCTGTGGGCTTATAAACGAAAATGTTCTTCGTCTGGTTAAGACATGTGCTAGCCACAACTTGGTTATAGGAGGCACACAGGCACAGGGAATGAAGAGCTAGGCCCCCGAAAGAAAACCCAGAGCAAGGACTGGATTAGTGAAGCAACCTATGAGGCTATCGCAAAAAGGCGCAATCTGAAGTCACGACTACTCTGCGCTAAATCGGCAGGAATACAGGAAAACCTGAAAGCTCAATACCGAGAGGTATTGACCAACAAGGTTGTTAAGAAGATGGCCAGGAAAGACAAGTGAGAACATGTAGAAGAGATGGCATCTCAAGCAGAAAAAGCAGCGAGATGAGGGCACCAAAGTGAGCTATGTAAGATCACAAATCAAGTATGCGGAAAGTTCCGTAACAACAGCAATGCACCTGTGAAGGACAAGCAAGGAAGACTTCTTACAACCAAGGGGGACCAGGAGAGGCACTGGGCCGAACACTTCCAAGAAGCCTTGAACCAACCTGACCCTACAACTACAACTGATGTTCAACCTGTAGGTCTTGAGCTCAACATGCCGATTGACCCGCCTGACCTGTATGAGATTGAAGGAGTTATCAAAGCATTGAAAAATGGGAAGGCACCAGGGCCTGACTTACTATGCCCGGAATTCTTCAAGGCAGATCCAGCCTTATCAGCAAAGATCCTCTTTGATGTTTTTGAAGACATATCTGTGGCGATGTTGACTGGAAGCGAGGGATAATCATCAAAATTCCTAAGAAAGGAGCGCTCACTGACTGCAACAACTGGCGAGGAATAACTCTACTCTCGGTACCAGGAAAAATTTTTGGCAAAATCATCTACAATAGAATATGTAGTGCAGTAGACGGTCATCTTCACCAAAACCAAGCTGAATTTCGTAAAGGCAGGTGCTGTGCGGACCACATATTTGCTCTGAGGAATATCATTGAGCAATGTGCCGAGTGGTAATGAGGGCTGTACATAAACTTCATTAACTTTATGAAGGCGTTTGATAGTGTACACAGAGACACCCTCTGGAAGATCCTAGCGGCGTATGGCGTCTCTGGAAACTCTCAGGAACATCAAGAGCTACTACGATGGTTTTTGTTGTTGTGTTGGTAGCAGAAACATGTTTGAGGTGAAAACGGGAGTACATCAGGGTTGTGTTCTATCAACCTTGCTCTTCAACCTCGTGATTGATTGGGTCATGTGCCGCACAACCGAGGACAAGAAGAGAGGAATTAGGTGGACTTTGCTGACAACCCTTGAAGATCTTGATTACGCTGATGACTTAGCTCTCCTTGCTCATTCGCATAAGGATATCCAAGAGAAGACGGACAGGCTTACATCCTTTGCATCTCAGGTGGGATTAAGAGTCAACACAGAGAAAACTGAAGTACTGGCTCTGAACATCCCCAACCCTAACCTCATTACTCTTGGAGAGGATAACCTTTGGTACATTGACAAATTTTCCTATCTGGGCAGCATCGTCACTAAAGAAGGAGGTGCAGACGAGGATATCAATAGCAGATTGACCAAAGCCAGGACAGTCTTCTGGATGCTGGATCCTATTTAGGGTGGTGAGGAGGCTGGCGCTCATCTCAGCCAACTATGGGCAAGAGTGGGATACATGACAGCTTACCCGGCCATCATGGGGCCAACACTCACACAACCATTCATACTTACACTCACACCTAGAAGCAATTTGGAACAGCTAAATAAGCTACTGTGGGTGTTTTCGGACTTTGGGAGGAAACCGGGGTACCCTGAGGAAACCCACTCAAGCTCAAGGAGAACATGAAAACTCTGACGCAAGTAATTTGATAAATAATTCACAATGAAGCAGATCGAGCAAACAGAGGTGAACTCACAGTACCCAGCCTTTATAAAATGAGATATTATATAAAGAGCGGAGGCTTTGACTGACAGCTCAATTCAAAACAACCCAGGACAACTGCTGACCTTTGTTTTAAAGAACCAAAACACTCTCAGTTGGAAATGATACACAGCAGGCATGTAAATTCAAGATACACAGATATGCAAAGTGAAAATTTGAAGAGAGAAAAGATGAGACGTTCCAGGAAGGAAGTCGGCCGAAGCAGATTAAATGAGCCCATAAATAATCAGCGGCAGATTTTCTCAAAAAAAAAAAAAAAAGACATGACAAACATGTCTTTGACAGCTTACGTCAGGTTCTGTATAAAAGAAAATGCTGTTTCAGCGGCATAAAGTTCATGCTAATTTTATACTCTATTAATAGCCGAGGTGGCAGTGGTGGCCTGGTGGTAAAAGGTGGTGGATCCCAACTAAGGTTGGGAGTTCGAGTCCCACTCTCCACAAGGTTGTCACCGTCCCCCCAGTGCAGCTAACTGGATTCCCAAAGGCCGGCCATGTCTCTCATTGTCTATGGTGAGAGGCATGTAAAAGAGCCATTGCTGACTTTCGTAAAGAATGATGACTACTTGATTGATGGGTTGGACAGTAAGAAAATAATTTATACAGGGTGGCACAGCAGAGAAATTGAGATGGGAAAGACATGCTGCAAGTTAGAGTGATTTAGGACAGAGAGGGAAATACATTGACTGATGACAGAAGTGTGCTGGGAAGATAAAAAAAAAAAAAGAGTAGAAGAGGTGACCGTTGAGGACCAGGAAGTAGCAAAGATTAGTAAGGGTGAAGTGAGGAGGGCATTGAAGAGGATGAAGAGTGGAAATGCAGTTGTGCAGATATCAGTTCTTGATAAAAGGACATTAATTACAACAACTCAATGACTGTATTGCACTGCTGCACTTTACCTTGTTTGTCCACCTTGTACAGTTAGTCTCGTCTATCCATCTTGCTGCTACTATTATTTATTTATTCCATTCAACACCACCTCATTGTACATACTGTATGTCTCAGTGTTCATTTCTCATTCATAGGTGCAGAGTTTACATTTCTCTTTTATATTATTACTTAAAGTTTAAAGTTGACAGCGTGACTTCCAGTTTATTGTCTCACTGACACCTTTTAATGCTGGGAACATCCTCCGAAATTCCGTTATGCAGATAAAAAAAACAAAACAAAAGATGTACACCAGGTGAATAAGACATACTCCTTTAACATCAAACCACTTCCAAACCACTTTTTGCCTTTGTGGCAAAAGGCATCCAAACCAGGTGTCCCAAACCCCTGGTCCACAGACCAGTATCGGTTCATTGATCATTTGATACCGGTCCGCAAACAAAATCTTTCGTGGTACAAATTCTAGTTTATTTTATTAGAGCTTCTGGATCTTATTTTGAAAAATGACTGTTTTTGACATTGCCACTGAAGCACTGAAAGCCCTTCTTCTGTTTCCAACCACATATCTTTGTGAGGCGGGGTGTACTGTGGTGACAATAGGTTGGAGACCACTGATCTAGACTGTTCCAATGAAATTCGCTCAAGACAAAAGCACACAAATGTGTGCATAAACGAGCTATTTTGGAGATGAAACTTCTCACAGCAAGAAGGTCCTACATGGCAGTGGTGGCTCAGTATTTAAGGTTCTGTGTAACTTATCCGAAGGTCGGTGGTTCAAGTCCTAGTAACACTAAGGTGCCTCTGGTGGTCCCTCGAGCAAAGCCCTTATCCCTCAACTGCTCGGATGTAAGAAAATGTAAGTTGCTCTGTAGAACAGTGTCTGCCAAATGCCATAAAATGTAAATGACTTTGGTTTGATCCCTATAGCCATTGAAAGTGTTTCTGTGTGAAGCTTTAAATGTTCTCCAAGTCCGCGCGTGTGTTGACAATGTCTTCTTAGCAGAGTTACAATCTTACAAATGTTTATGGAAGGTTGAAAACCTGAGTCAAAAATAAAGTTGCAATGACTCAAACACTCATGAAACAACAGTAACTCTGTCCTTTACACGAAAAGCATTATGGGAGATGCAGCTCCATAATAGCCAATGGGAGGGAGCGGTGTCATCCCTCCTAGCCAATGGGAGGCCAACGGGGCGGGATGTTGGGAGGTAGCCAATGGGAAGGAGCTGCGTCATCCCTCTTAGCCAATGGGAAGCCGCGGGGAGAGATGTTGAAAAATAGTCAATGAGAGAGCAGCTCGTGCATTATTTGAGTGTTTGAATGGCATGTTTTAATGTTTGAATGGCGCATTTCGTAAGGAGTACTTGTTTCGTATACAGAGACAAAAAATTTTGGAAAATGTTTTTCGTAACCTGGATTTTTCGTTTGCTGGGACTATCGTAAGGTGAGGTACCACTGTACTTACAACATCCAGCATAAAATGGTGGTCATAATGTTTTTGTTGCTAGAGTATTACCTCTACTTACGAAATTCATTCATTCCAAAAGTGGTTTCGTAACGTGATTTTTTTTGTAAGTAGAGCCGCATTTTACATGTAAAAGGCCTGATTCGTTCCAAGATCCCCAATACTACCCCTAAACCCTTTAAAAATTATAAAAGTACAGTCGGCCCTTGACTATTCGCGGTTTTGCACTCACGATTTGAGTATTCGCGGACTGCCGAGCAACTCACGTGATTCAAATTAAGCCAATGGCTGTCCTCCTTCCTGCTGATTTTTTGAGATGATGTAACGCCCCTTTTTCCTCATTCGCACACAAGTTGTCAATGAGCATTTTTTAAAGTGCGTTTTAATTACCAGTTAGGTTCTATGATGTCACTCAAATGCCTGCACCAGAAAAGGGTAATGACAACGTATGTCTCTTCTGAAGAAATAAGACTTTCTCCAGAAGAAACAACAGTTTCTGCTGAAGTGCCTGAAGAGGAATAATCGTCTGAACTGTTGTAAAACACTCCACTATTAAAGTCTTCTTCAATTATTATTCCAGTACATTACCTAAGGTAATGTTTAGAATATTTGTGTGTTAGATTTTATTTACTGTGGTGTCGCATGTTTCTCATTTTGTTTTGTTTATCTAATTTATTGCATTTTTTGTTCTGGTCTGTGTTTTGGGGGACATTGATTTTGGCGCTGTGCCTCTAACTATTTACTCTCCGCTTCGGCTGAGGGGCGTGGCTGAGCTGCTCTGTGGCTCACACCTGAATTCACTATTCTCATTTACTCCCAATAAACAAAAGCAAGCTCACCTCTACGCCAGAGGATTAACTCCTATCACATCACCACTTCTTTGGTTTGTAACGCTCTCTAACGCTCTCACTCTAAAACTCTGTTTTCTACTCGATCTGGCTGAGGGGCATGGCTGAGCTGCTCGGAATTAATTCAGTTCATACCTGAATTCAGTCATCTCATGCCTAATGCAAAACCTTCCTCCAGTGGGCATTTTTGAAAACTACAGTGCTGTATGTTTCAAGGAGAATGCATTTAAAGGTGTTGTTATATGTATGCTGTATAATGTTTATATTTTATTATCAATAAATATCACAGTAAAAAAATACGTTTTTCTTAATCATTGCTACATTTTATTACATTAATACTGAATTAATGAGTAAGACTCTATAGAATGTGTTTAAGAAGCATATTTTAGCGCATGTAATAGATACATTGTATTTTACTTTCGGCTGCTGATTCGTGTATGTAATGTGATACATGGGGGTTTTGCTTCCGGGTACAGAACTCACGGATTATCTTCATTTGTGGGAGGGGCCGGAACTGAACCCCTGCGAATATCGAGGGTCTACTGCATACCAATTTTGTATGAAATGTGTTAAAAGTAAAAGAAAATGATTTATTAAACCATTAAAATGAATAAGACATGCAAATCATTTACCATTGGGGTTGGGCAACTATGCCCAAGATGTGCAACTATGCGTGTTAGAACTCCATGACGAACGAGGGTCAAAGGCACACGAAAAGCATCATGGGTATCATGGAGATGCAGCTCTCTTCTAGCCAATGGGAGGCCAGTGGGGTGTAGTCAATGGGAGAGCAACTCTATCGTGCCAATTTCAAAACAAAAGTACAGGATGCGTTTCATAACTTGGATTTTCTTTCGTATTCAGAGACGAAAATTTTACATAAAGGCGTTTTGTAACTAGGATTTTTCATTAGTTGGGTCTTTCGTAAGGTGAGGTATGACTGTATTTAGTTTACACAATACAATATTTCAGAATAGCAATAGCTTCATTAAAAGTAAAATAGAAATTGCTGTTTAAGAGCCTGGTTCCAGTTGGCCTACCTTTCCTTGGCTGTCAAGAGTAGACCGCAGTGTGTTCTCTCAGTTTGAAGTGTAATGTCAATGATTATATGCGTGTTTATGTACGTATTCAGCAACAACTATAAATGGCACACAAGAAGCACCAGAGCGGCGCACATTTCGGATGATGGTTCATTCTAAACATTAGCAGAAACACTACCATAGTGGAGTGTGTGGTGCTTTGCTGGGATTTTTACAACGCTTAATGAAGCTCATTTTTAAAATGTACCATTCGTCCTAATCGTCCTCCAACCCATTATTAATGCCACTTACGCCTACACGATGACTGGTTATTTTTGGTCAATGGACTGCTTTCAACTCAGCAGATGACTTGGCTGTGGAAAAAAAAAAAAAAAAGAAAAGAAACGGGTAACCATCCAAACAATACTGTCAGTGGTGGTCCTTTCTCAATGGTGAACAAAGTAGTTGAATGTTGAATACATTGACTCAGGCACTGCCTAAAAGTTGAGCTTCTTCCTTGCGCAGTTATGTTTTTCTGAAAACAGCCCTATTTTACTTCTTTTCTCTCTCTCGCTCTCTCTCTCTCTCTCCCTCTTTCTCTCTCTTTCAAACACACTATTTTGCATGCAGTACGGTCATGCCAGCGCAAGTCTCAGAGCACTCTCATTAGTTTAAAAAAAAAAAAAAAATCAAGTCAATTGATTCTTATGCAGGAGCTCCACTCAAAAACAAGCTCCCAAGTGGCGCATCAACATGTGTGACTATTAACTCATAGATTGCAGATTCGAATCCAGGTTGATGCACACAGCCATCCTCAGCCAGAAGTCTATGAGATTGTCCGAGCTTTCACAGGACAGAGGGATGGCATACGTTCGCCTCCGTTTCACTTGCACTGATCACCAGTCCGTCATGGGCGACAGTGAACATATGTGTCCAAGGGGGCGGATATCACTTTCCCTCCAAGTGCGTTAATTCGCTTCAGAATGCAGCAGCAGCTGCAGGTGGCAGCATGACAGAGGGGGTCTGTGCACGCCATACCTCTCCCTGGTTGGTAGCGGTTGTGCAAGAAAGGGGGAATACTTGTGATGCGAGAATTGGCTATGAATAAATAAGGAAAGATATACATTTTTTTTAATTCAAAAAAATGCTTTTTTATCTTTACAAAAACCCAGTTTCAGTCTCCTTGACAACCAACGTCAGGCAATCAGCAAGGCATAACAGCCAATTAAGTGTCACGATGCATACAGACACTGGGTGGATGCATACAGCCATTTAAATTTAAAAAAAAAAATTATACTCTGTGGTTTTTTTCTGTCTTGCAATGAATAGTCACATAGCTGAAGATACAAAAATCCCAACCCCCAACTCATCTTTATTATTTTTATCTGTGTTTATTTCTGTTTGTTTATGTTGGAGAGTACCAGAGAGACCAGACTCGTCGTTATTAAGACCTTGATAAATAATAAAAAACGGAATTTATGGAGGGTGTACTTTCTTTACTTTCCCATGGCGGTGATCCCTGTTGAGACAGAGGTCGAGAGCACTCTTTACCGATTACATTATGCAAATTGTATACACTGCTTTAAAACAAACTCAGATCATCTCTGATTCTTCTGGAACATTAATGGTTTATTCAGGGACATCTGAGCGGCTCGGCAAAACTGTCTTTTGAAATAAAAGCAGAGCAACACATGGCATTCACTTCAGTCTAATAGACCTACGATTTGTGACTCTCACTAATACTTCCAGCGGCGTCTATTTTAAGTAAGCGCCAGTCCTTTATTCCTAGCACTAAGTAGGCACACTCGCCTTATTAAAGATTGAGACGCTATTTTCCCCCCAGATGGTTAATAAAAGATGCATCAGCCCCACATGCTGAGCAGCTCAACACTCTGCACCCTGGCTAATGGATTCACATGCTTCATGGATTTGTACAAAGTGGGAATACAGATGCAATGAGAATAAGAATTTTATTGCTTCCACTGTAATATATTTGATTATTTGGGGGGGGTGGAATCAAAGCCGACCTTTCTCTACCTTGTCAGTGCCAATCCCTGGTTACATCAGGATTATGTCACCTGGATTAAAAAGTTCCTGTCTTGGCCATCCTTCTAGCATAATTTGTACCTAATACAATATGTTTATTCCATACAGATGCTTATTTTATTCCCTTTGCTTCCCGTGGATTATTATAGGGGTGGAACCAATGGGTAGTTATCGTTTTGACCGTCTAAACAAGTATTCAAAAACAGCTATGGCTAGCAATTTGGAGGAAATGGGTGTAAATGTTCATCTGTTTTGTTTTGTTTTTTAAGACAGTGGGACGTCACGTTCAAGTGAATCTGAACCCTAACCCTAACCCTAACCAAACCATTTTGTCATGTCGATTTTATGGTTGCCCTTTTTGAATAAATGTTGAATGTTTATTTATCCCTCTGTAACCTTTAAATGTAGTGATGTGGCCGTCAGTGAAAATGAGTTTTAGATAATGTAGCTCGTCTTAAAGCAAAAATAATCATAGACAGACAAAAAAAAAAAAAAAACCTCAGCCTGGTACAATTAAATTAATGACACAAAATTAAAAGTATTTCAGCTCACACAGAAGCCGTCTCGTTAAGTACAGAAAAGCTCTTGGTGCTGCTAGAGCATAAAACATTCAGACCATAAACGAGCATGGTGGTGATGACTTCATGAACTTTTTAATGTTAAAATTTAAAATATTAGGCAAACCATGAATTCCCTAAATTTAGTCATATATGTCAGGAACTAAATCAGTAAATAATGTACCGCTATCAGATCAGCAACTAGAGTGTTTCAGCCCCTGTCAAGACACTAATCCTAAATCCCTCATCAAAATCAGGGGACCCCAACCTTTTTGTCACCGCAGACCGGTCAACGCTTGACAATTTTACCGCGGACCGGGGGGGCTGGGCGGGGGGAGGGGGGTCATAGACTGTTTACATTGTAATTATCATTTTTATATGAAATATTATTATTATTATTATTATTATTATTATTATTATTAATAATAATAATAATAAGCACTCCATAAATGTTTTTTACAACAGCTGAAATAAAGTTGGTTGAGAAGTAGAGCTTGAACTTTTCTTTAAAAAAAAAAAAAAGCCACAGGTGATGGTGCACCAGCAGGGAGAATGAAGGCTCAAAATCCCAGCTATTGTTTGAAACATGTCCAACACACCTCAGTTCATGTGCCACCCCTTGTGAGTTACATTTTAGCTCTCAAATGACCGACATGTAACCGAGAGAATCCGGTCATTTTTTCAAAATAAAAGATTTTCAAAAATAAAGATCGTTCAGACTCAGATCATAAATAAAACGGAAATAATGAAATATTTCTTCTGCGGACCGGTACCAATTGAGCCGCGACCGGTACCGGTCCGCGGGCCGGTGGTTGGGGACCCCGATCTAAATCATCAACAATATGCTGGATCGCTTCCTGACATGTTTCTTTAAACAGATACTACCAGAACTGATCAACACTTTACTAAATGTAATTAATTATTCCTTTAGTGCTGGTTATTACCTAAATTATTTAAACTAGCCAATATCACACCTTTGATTAAAATAAATAGACCTGTACCCCTGTCAACTGTCCAATTACAGACCAATATGAAACCCTTCCTTTATCTCCATGACCTTTGAAAAAGTAGAAATTCATATCTATGCAGGAATAATATTAACGGCATGTATCAGTCAGGAATTAGGACTCATCGTAGTACAGAGAGAACTTGTTAAAATGATAAATGAGATACTGTTTGCCTCTAACCAGTGATGAGTCTCCTTACTTGTGTTACATAAGCTTAGTACAGATTTTGCCACAATTAATTGTACAATTTACTTTGATACATTCGAAAGAGACCATGGTTAATAAAATTGTGCTAGATCTGATTTGACCAACTGTTAGTTGTTCTACAATGTTCTTTTGTAGGCCCTCTGCAGTTTCCCCCTCTATACACAGTTTCTTTGAGTAATATTATTCAGAAAAATGGTATCAGCTTCCACTGTGACACTAATAATATCGGAACAGTAAGTGAGTGCTTAACAAAGTTAACAAATGTGTAAAGGACACAAGACACTGGATGCTTACTAACTTCTTGAGTGTTAAATTCTGATCAGACAGAATTACTTGTAGTATTCACAGGCAACTAGAGACAAGGTTTCTAGCTATGGAGCAACTTTGGATCAAGCTCATGTAGATAATATGACTCCAATAGCATTCTTTAATCTCTGGAATATTAAAAAAAATTAAGAAATAAATGTCAGTAAATCATGCAGACAATTCTGTTCATGCATTTGTTGCCTTAAGATTACATAATTGTATTTGTAACAGGTACATAAACCAGGCAGAGGCAAAAGCCCTTGCTGAAGTGAAATTAAATTCATGGCTCCGCCCTATGACTCGGATGTATGCCAAAACTGAAGGCATTCTACCCTAGTCCATGTTACACCCTTCCACCATGAAAACTGGTTGGGAAGGTTTTGCATAATCTTGCTAGCAGGAAAAATCCACTAAAGTGTAATCACCATTGTCATAGTAATCACATTCATCTGTAATCGCATCATAGCCAAAAATAAATTTGTATATGGTCTGTTATAATATATAAAACCACAAAACTTTTGTATTCTCGCTAAACACACGGTGTTCATTGACTTTCTGCAACGTTCACTCAATCCCACTATGGTCAACGGGAAGCTGGATCTATATCAGTTGACACCAGGGGAAGGTATGGTGCACCCTGAAATACTTTCCACATCATTGTAGGTTCAATGCTGAAGCTTGTGCTCGCACTGAATTTTTTAAGCACAAGCTTCAGCATTGAACCTACAATGACAAGCAACTGCCTGTCTGGAGATGTGAGGGAGGAATTAACAATAATAGAGAGTTTTACTAACCAGTCAAACAAACAACCAAACACACCAAACTCGCAAAAATCCGACAATATCTAAATGCATTAAAAAGGCTCCCTCTTCCCATAGTGCCTGCCACCTCTGCCTACGATCTGGGATATAAATCCTCAATTTCCGTTATTCCTGGTCATTTTCAGGTCTTGCTCTTTTCCATTCAGACTCAGTTTTGAATATTTTCCTTTTGCACGTTGTCATTTTTTTACTCTCTCATTGCTGCAAATCTGTTATGTGAACCGCACGCTCTGAAAACAAAGTTTTTGTGTACACAAACCATGGAATTTGAGTCATTAAGCTTGTATCCCTTAGGTTTGTTTATTTACATGACTTAGCTCATATTCGAAGAGGAAATAAATCATGGCATCTCACACTTCAAAGTGTTTTGATCAATAATAACAGCAAGAATTATATGATTTTGTTAATTTATACACTTAAAAATTTGCAAATGATTTACGTCTTGTGTAGGACTTGCAGTTAAATATATAAAAATGTGACAAATCAGATCAGAGAAGACTTAGAAATTATTATCCGTGGAAGGAATTTCTGGTTATACAGCCAACATCGTTTTCACTACACATTATTCGGGACTTTACGTTTTCCAGAGTCTCCAGCATCAGAAGCTGTGATATCTCTGTTTTTTTTTTTTTTTTAACTTTGAGCAAGACTTAAAAAAAGGCAATTTAGAGCTGTTACAATTTAACTAAATTTGCCTTGCAGGCATTTCATCATGTTAAAAATATCTAAGATTACCTCTAATCTAGTTATGATGTTAAAAATTTAATTTAAAAATGTTTCACTGTGATGAAAGAAAAATTAAAATGTTCTGTGAGAAAAAAAAATACTGAACATCAGCAAGGACTTTTTTCCAAATTGCATTTGTTTCATAAATACGTAGTTACCTCACCTTACGAAAGAGCCAACAAACGAAAAATCAAAGTTATGAAACACATTTACCCAAGATTTCTGTCTCTGGATACGAAAAAGTTCACGTTACGAAACGTACCATCTCAAAAATTCAAACAATGCGCGAGTTGCTCTCACATTGGCTATCTCCCAACACCCTGCCCAGCTGGCCTCCCATTGGCTAGGAGGGAGCTGTATCTCCATAATACCCATGATGCTTTTTGTGTGCCTTCAACCCATTGTTTGTCACGAAGTTCTAACACACGTAAAGGACAGAGTTACTGTTTCCTGAGTTTTTCCGAGTGTGCTCATTGCAACTTTATTTTTTGGTTCAGGCTTTTAACCTTGCATAAACATTTGTAAGATTATAACTCTGCTAAGAAGAGATGGTCATCACACGCACGCACACACACACACATACACACATACACGCATACACACATACACACACGTGATTCCCGGTGCGAGTGAAAACTAGAAGCAGGCTAGTGGCATGCAGTTGACTGATATCACAAAGGAAGCAAACGAGTGATATCGTAAAGGAAGCGCACATACACACATGCACGTGCGTGCATGTGATTCCCAGTGAAAGTGATTACCGGTGCAAGTGAAAAGAAGAAGAGAGCTCGTGACATTCGGTTGAGTGATATTGCAAAGAAATATGGCCAAACCCGTCTACCATCGGTACAATATTGAAGCAGAAGGAGGCCTTAATAGGTCTTCTTTTCCTTTCGGCTTTTCCCTTCAGGGGTCGCCACAGCGAATCATCTGCCTCCATCTCACCCTATCCTCTGCATCTTCTTCTCTTACACGAACTGACTTCATGTCCTCCTTTGCCACGTCCATGAATCGTCTCTTTGGTCTTCCTCTAGGCCTTCTGCCTGGTAGTTCCAACCTCAGCATCCTCCTACCAATATACTCACTATCCCTCCTCTGTACATGCCCAAACCATCTCAATCTGTATTGGGGGCCTTGGAACAAATCACGCGTTTTACATGTAAAATGCTGCTCAACTTATGAAAAATTCAGGCTACGAAACCACTTCTGGAACGGATTCATTTCATAAGGTGAGGTACCACGGTATTTGAAAACCTTTTAAAAAAACAAAACAAAAAACACCTCATTTCATAAAATTGGATACAAATGCAGAGAAATCGGACTTTGAAGGCATTCCTGTTTTGAGCCTTTGTTCTAATTCAGGGGGACCACATTGAAAATTCTAGAAAGACTTAAAAAAGCATGAACTGTCACGTAATTGTGAAAAATGCTACCTATGTTACTGATCTGTTAATATGTGCCAGTATAACATCTTGAAACACGCAATATAAATATTTAGACACCAACTGAAAATTGAGCTCCCGACAGATATCTCTACAGCAGTGGTTCTTAACCTGGGTTCGATCAAACCCTAGGGGTTCGGTGAGTCAGTCTCAGGGGTTTGGCGGAGGTCAAGACAAACACCCGACTCGTATTCATGATGACACGCCCCACTTGGCCATCACTGGCTGCAGGTGATCACGCTACATTTTTGCTTGGCCAATCTGTGCTGCAGGAAATTTGGTGCGTTCAGTAGTCGAACTGTAACTGTCAGGATGGTACGTTGTGTGATTTCTTTCTTAATGTTTTAATCCATACTCTGTTGAGCAAAAAAAAAAAAAAAAAGTGGTCGGACGAATATGTACGACATGGATTCACATATATAACAGAACGTGATGCTAGTCAGCATCCTAATCTGCATGATTTGCAAAGTAGGATTAACTCTGTGCTGACTGACATATACATACATGCATATGTCTATATAAGATCAATAAATACACAGTCAATGCTATAAATGCTTATAATAACAATTAAACAGTCACAAATAATTCATAAGGTGTAAATAAAACATAAATACACACACATACAGACGCACGCACGCACAAGCAGATGAACGTGCACACAGTCAAATGCGAACCTCACATAAAAATGTAAGTAGTTTTGATAGGGGAGTTCATGCATTGCATTGGTTTTGTTCTTTGAACACAGTTATGTTAATGCACGGTTCCTTTTGGTGCCCCAGTAAAAACATATGCCTATGTCGAATTTGAAAAAAATCATATTTTATTTTTCAATAAAGAAGGGTTCGGTGAATAAGCAAGTAAAACTGGTGGGGTTCAGTACCACCAACAAGGTTAAGAACCACTGCTCTACAGAAAGGTTTCCAAGGCTGGTTTTATAAGAGTAATCCAGCTTCTTTAAGGGCTCAATCAAACTCAATGGGGATTGAACCAATGACCTTCGGCTAAGTAACCCATCCATCACTGCTTTCCCCCCCCCCCCAAATCACTGCCCATCTTCATGAGTCAGTGATTACAGCCAATAAGTATCAACTCAGTGACGCAGCAACCTTCCTGGTTTTCCTATGGTGGACACATCCGGACACTGCACAACCATCATATTTCATGCCTATGGAGTACACCCTGAACAGCATTACACACAGCCATTCATATACAAACCTTTACACCTTGGTGACATTTTGGAATAGCCAGTTAACCGTAATGTGCAGGTCTTTGGATTGCAGGAGGAAACAGAAATACCTGGAGGAAACCCACACAATAACTTGCAAGTCCCATGCAGGAACACCCTCGCTGAGTCAAGGACCGTAACCTAGAACTTTCTCATTGTGAGGCGAACATGCTAACCACTACGCCATTGTGACGCCCCACTTGTGTACAAGATTAAGCAAATGGTTTCAGAAAGACATTATCATGAGTTCTATTTAATTTTAAAGAAAAACACGATACCTGGGGAGGGCACTTGTGGCTCCGTGGTTAGTATGGCCATGGCACAGTATGACGATCCCAGGCTTAGCAATGGCATTTCTTTGTGGAGTTTGCATGTTCACCATGTGCATGCGTGGATTTCCTGAGCCAACAGTACAGTACAAAGACATGCTATTGGGCTTTTTACACCCGAGCCTAATGGCTCATCAGGCCGGTACTTATTCCCGGCTTCTGTAGCATGAAGCTACCAGGAGTCCAACTCCTCTTGGATGGGACGCTAGTCCATCTCAGGTTACCTTCCCAGTATATTTTTACTGGTACACATTTATACTACTGGGTGAACAGAGGCACACTTGTGGTTAAGACCTTGCCCAGGGGTCTTAGCACGATGTGGTTCGAACACACAACCTCCGGATCATGAGCGCAGCACCCTACCCACTATGCTACCCACCCCATGTATGAAGACATGCACGTTAGACTAATTGTCTGTTCCAAATTTGGTGAATGTGTTTTGTGTGTTTGTGTCAGTACTGCAATAGTCATGCTTTTCACCTAGTGTTGGCTGAGATAGGCACCAGAGATAACACTGTACAGTACTTCATGTATATTTAAAATCAGCCTGCTCCTATTCAGACTAAAACAGGGTCAGAACATCAGTCACTTTTTAATTAATAATTTAAAAATACTGTATTAGGAAACTGTTTAGGGAAGTGACGTTTTATTTACTTAACCTGTGAGTACTCCCTGAATTGGAGAAGTCTGAATGGCCTCTAACACACACACACACACACAAAGTGAGCACATGGAGACCATTCACGACAGATAAGCCTAGTTTCTCCAAACTTTTACAGTTACAACAAATTAAAAAACCAAAAATAATCACCGTTTTGTAAACCGCAATGTTTATCGTGTCGCGGTTCCACCTCAGGGATGCTGTGTGTGTTGGGGGGTGGGGGGGACAAACCTCCAGATATAAACGTGAAATGTTTACTTTCTGCTCAATATGTTGTTCAAAATTAATACTGGGGGAAAAAAAAGACATGAATACCGTCTGTTTAAGCACGAAAAGCACCACCACAGCCGCCGCGTCGTGTGATCCTGTTATTGTGCCGCTTCAGTCAGTAAAGGTTAGCAGCCGCGCGCGCACGGCTACACAAAGCCATCCCCTTTAATTTGTGCAACATAAAAATCGGCAGAGCAAATAAACACTGTGTGTCAATCACGCTTTAATTGGGTGAAACTTTGTGCGTTGCTTTTGCGGTTTTGTGCAAATCGCACTTTATATCTCCTCTCGACTGTCCCGCGAATGCATCTCCTATTAAACACACACACACACACTCGCGCACTCGCATAGTGCGAGCCCAAGCCAACTTTCCGCCGAACATCATTCTTTACCTCTCGGCTCGCTTTCCAGCGGCTCGGACAGATCCAGAATCCAGCGGGGTGAAGGTTGCTGCCCTTCTGCAGACCCTCCACATGCGAAAGTTTTGATGATATGAGAAATGTATGGAGCTTGTGTTCCCGGTGTGCTCCGCAGGCCTCCCCGTGTTCCGTCCTCTCTCTCCTCGATCTGAGATTGCTGCTGCCGCTGCTGCTGCTGCTTCACCGAGAGCTGCGGCGTGACGTCACCCTGATGACGTCAACACGCTGACGGTATCATTCATTCATTCATTTTCTGAACCGCTTCATCCTAATTAGGGTCGCGGTACGACTGGCGCCCATCTCAGCTGACTCCCAGACGAGGGCAGGGGTACACCCTGGACACCCCACCAGGCCATCGCAGGACCGACAACTCACGCCTAGGGGCAATTTGGAACAGCCAGTTAACCTACCAGGCATGTTTTTGGACTGAGGGAGGAAACCGGAGAACCCGGATTAAACCCGGGGAAGTGGTGGTCTTGTGGTTAGGGCGCAGGATTGCTGATCCTAAGGTTGGGGGTTCAAGTCCCCACAAGGTTGGCACTGCCCCCCCTCCCCCCCCAAACTGGGTTATCAAAGGCAGGCCATGTCTCTCAATGTCTATGGTGAGAGGCATGTAAAAGAACCATTGCTGACTTTCGTAAAGAGTAGGCTGCAAAGCCATCAGCGTGTTTCTACGACCTGGAGAGGGATGGGCTCCGCCAGGCCAAATCAGCCCATGTCTTACACCGACATCAGTCTTCAGTATTGAAGTTGCTCGGTTTACTACGAAGAAGAAGAAGAACCTACTCCAGCACGGGTAGAGCGTGCAACCTCCACACACAGAAAAGCACGAGCTAGGAATCGAACCCAGGACCTTCTTACTGTGACGTTGATTCCGCCTTTGCTTAAGAAACATCTCATATAATGTTCTTAATCACTTTATCTCTAATTACAGTGACAGGTAGGCTAAAGCCCATCCTAACCAAACTTAGGTAAAGGCAGGGTATGGTTCTCCAGGAAATCACAGGGAAACACCGACATACAACCGTTCACACTCGCGCCTTGGGGCATTTGGGACAATCCAATTAGCATGATCATGTTTTTGAATTGTAGGAAAGTGAAGTGTCTGAAGGAAACCTATACAAGCACAAACAGAACATAGTAACTGACTCTAATCTTACTCTCTCACTCATTTTGCCAAACTGTTTAATCCTATTGGGGTCGTGGGAGGCTGGAGTCTATCTCAGCCGATACGTTGTAAAGGCAGGGTACATAGAATAGCTCACCAGATAACACACATACACAACCACTCACTCACATCTAGGGGCAATTTAGAGGAGGCAGTTAGTCTAATGTGCATGTCTTTGGACCGTTGGAGGAAACCAGAGTATCCGGAGTAAACAGTTGCAAAAAGTACTACAGTACTACTACACCGTGCCGCCCATAGCTCCTGATCCGATAACTATACAGGCTGGGCTTAATTTGTCACATTATTATTATTATTATTATTATTATTATTATTACTATAGTGGGCGGCACGGTGGCGTAGTGGTTAGCACATCCGCCCCACAGCAAGAAGGCCCGGGTTCGATTCCCGGCCTGGGCGTTTCTGTGTGGAGTTTGCATGTTCTCCCTGTGCTTGTGCGGGTTTCCTCCGGGTGCTCCGGTTTCCCCCGCAATCCAAAGACGTGCACTGTAGATTAATTGGCCATTCTAAATTTACCATAGTTTCTCTCCTGCAGCGGCACTGGAACCCAGTCGTATCGGCACTTGCCTTTCCATTGGATCCTTCCGGTGGCGCCGAGACAGGGGGGGACTTGCTGCTTGGGTAACAGCCTGTCCCTCATTACTCCCTACCCAGGCTCTGTGCACTGGGGAGTATCACCAGTCGGGATACTGGCCAGAGCGCAGCCATAGTCCTTCGGGACTGACGGAGGCCTACGCTACGCTATTACTATAGTGGGGCCGGTGGTGTAGTGGTTAGAGTGCTGGGCTCATAATCAGGAGGTCGTGAGTTCAAATCCCACTGTGCTAAGACCCCTGGGCAAGGTCTCAACCATAAGTGTGCCCCTGTTCACCCAGCAGTATAAATGGGTACCAGTAAAAATATACTGGGAAGGTAACCTGTGATGGACTAGTGTCCCATCCAGGAGGAGTTGAACTCCTGGTCGCTTCACACGGAAACGGGGGATAAGCACCGGCCTGATGAGCCACTATGGCTCAGGTGTAAAAACCCAACAGACTTACCTTTACCTTATTATAGTACTGTACTGTAGTAGTAGTAGGAGTCTTAATATCCACAAATGATGATCTGGTTTCAATTGTATGAGTCATAAATAACTATCGTAATTTATTTCCTGCCTCTAATGGTTTCTACTCACCTTCTTAGTATGAATAATATTGTCCATATATCCATCCTTCAGTGGTGGCCTGGTGATGAAGGTGCTGGATCACTGATACTAAGGTTGGGGGTTCAAACCCCACTCTCAACGGGTTGTCGCAGCTAACTGGGTTATCGAAGGCCTGCCATGTCTCTCACTGTCGATGGTGTGATTCATGTAAAAGAACCATCGCTGACTTTTATCAAGAGTAGCTGCATAGCCGTCAGTGTGTCCGCCCTGCAATGGCCTAGCAAGCTGTACTCCGCCCTCATCCGGAGTCGGCTGGGATGGGCACCAGCCTTCAAATGACCCGAATTAGGATTAAGTAGTTACAGGAAATGAATGAATATCCATCCCTTCTTTTTCTTATTCTGTACCTATCATTCTGCTCATCCATCCATGCCTGGAAGGATCAATGGATGGATACATTTTAGGATATTTAAAGTATGCCGTGGCTAACACATCTGTCTCACATCAAAAAAGGTCTTGGGCTGAAAGAGTGGCGTTTGTGTTCTTCCTCCAACAGACCAAATACATGCACATTAGGCCAACTTTGCCCAGTGTTGGTGAATATAGGCTCCAGCCTCTCCACATCCCTAGTAGTATGATTCAGTTGTTTGAAAAATGAATGAATACCTGAATAGGGGTGGGTTTAGATCACATTAAATGCACCAGTTTTAAAAGCCTACAATCCACATCATCCAAAACACATTATGTTCTATTCCTGTCACTTTGCTTCTTGAATATCAATAATATCCCACTTAAAGAAATGCAGTCTTAACTATGAAGTCAAACAAGCGAGTACAATATCACAGGAATATTTCTTTATTAGCACTTGAAAACATTTCAAAGGAAAAAAAAAAAGATCCGGAGAGGAAATCCATCCACCTGTTGAACAGATAATTAGGAGAAGTCGTATTAATCATGCCGCACCTTGAGTATTATTATTCAGACCGGAGTCACAGAGGTTGAAAGCTTCTATTATATACCCAGCCAGATGCGCTAAGGATGCTGTGAAATATGAATATGGAGTATATGACTCCTTGAAATCCTCAAACAACCAATCAGTCATTCCTCCAGCCAAAAGTATAAATTAAAAACGGCTAAAAAGCAAGACGGACAGGAGACGGCAGGTCTGTTATGTAGGTCATGCTTAGTGTTTGGCATGATATTTTCATCCCATCCTCTCTCACACATACATTGTCACTTCCCAATGTGATTTCCCCTCATGATCGAGCAACACCCCCTGCTGTTTACTGGTTACCATTCCCTTCAGAGGTTGAAGAAATAAAGAATAAATACAGTGTCATCTCTTGTAAATAAAATAAAATCATCCACAATGAGACTCAACCTCTGCACTGGCCGCCACCACCTTTATTTCTACTGAAATCGTTTTCCTTCTGCTTCTTTGCACTTTCTCGCAATCATTGTTAGGGTGCTGTTGTTATTGCAGATGTAGAACCAAAACAAGACAAAGGGTAAGAGATACCAAGCCCATGAGCCAGTTTGGTTTCACCAGGAAACCTTTACAATAAATAGAAATTAATTCATAATGGAAGTTCAATCCCATCAGATATTCACTACTGTATAGGGAAGTTGAAACGGCTTACAAGTTATAATATTAAAATAAATATGTTTATAGCATCTATGAAACTAATAGTCCATGTGCAAAATGCTGCTGCTGCAACTTGCAAGTGTCGTGAGTCCATGACTGTTCTATAATCCTCCAACATCTGAGGATTTCAGGTCCAACATTCAATCACACAGTAACAACCACCAGGCCGAGAGCCACCGAGCCGTCATCTCTGGGCCACCTCCAGTTTAGTTTCTGATGAAGGCAGTGCATCAATGACTTCCCCACACATAAACTGCTCCTGAAAGATAAACACACAGTCACATTTTTATGAATACGTATCGCACCTCTGGAAAAGAGTAAATTTTGTTAAAATTGATTTATACTTTGATATAAAAAAAACAAACAAACAAACAAAAAAAAAAACAATAAAATGAAGTAAAAACGGATTATTGGACTAAGCAACAGAATTACATAATATTAGAAAATACATTACTGCATATAATTTTATAACATGGAGTTTAAAAAAAGAAAATATAATTTAAAAAATGCAATTTAACCATAAACAGTAAAATATACAACAAAGCAATTAATGATGAAAATAAATAAATATGTAGTAATTATAATTTTTTTATTATTTCATTTGAGAGAATTATGATGTGTGGGGGTGGTGGGATGGAATCGTGATGATCTTGGGGGAACCTGGTGGAATCTTTATGATCTTGGGGGAACATGATGGAATCTTTATGACCCTGGGGGAACTCGGTGGGTTTGTAATGTCCTCTAAGGAACTTTATAATTTTGGGTTAACTTGGTGGAGTCTTGATGATCTTGGGTTAATTTGGTGGAGTCTTGATGATCTTGGGTTAACTTGGTGGAGCCTTGATGATCTTGGAGGAAACTGGTGGAGCCTTGATGATCTCGGAGGAACCTGGTGGGGCCTTGATTATCTCGGAGGAACCTGGTGGGGCCTTGATGATCTCGGAGGAACCTGGTGGGGCCTTGATTATCTCGGAGGAACCTGGTGGGGCCTTGATGATCTCGGAGGAACCTGGTGGAACCTTGATGATCTCGGAGGAACCTGGTGGAGCCTTGATGATCTCGGAGGAACCTGGTGGAGCCTTGATGATCTCGGAGGAACCTGGTGGAGCCTTGATGATGTCGGAGGAACCTGGTGGAGCCTTGATGATCTTGGAGGAACCTGCTGGAGTCTTGATGATCTTGGAGGAACCTGCTGGAGTCTTGATGATCTTGGAGGAACCTGCTGGAGTCTTGATGATCTTGGAGGAACCTGCTGGAGTCTTGATGATCTTGGAGGAACCTGCTGGAGTCTTGATGATCTTGGAGGAACCTGCTGGAGTCTTGATGATCTTGGAGGAACCTGCTGGAGTCTTGATGATCTTGGAGGAACCTGCTGTAGTCTTGATGATCTTGGAGGAACCTGCTGTAGTCTTGATGATCTTGGAGGAACCTGGTGGAGTCTTGATTATCTTGGAGGAACCTGGTGGAGTCTTGATTATCTTGGAGGAACCTGGTGGAGTCTTGATTATCTTGGAGGAACTTGCTGGAGTCTATAATTTTGGGGGAACTTGGTGGAGTCATGATGACCTTGGGGGAACTTGGTGGGCTCATGATGGGGAGGAGGTTTGACTTTTTGGGATTTGTAGTAGAGTGCTATAGAGATTGAGAAACCTTAACAGAGCATAACCGAGCTTGATGCAGCTTTGTAAGGTGATGAACTTGGAAACATAATTCCTTCAAGTTTCATCTCCTGGATGCTGCCTGCCTCTTATTTATACCCTAATGGGGCTCCAAGCATGCTCATAAATCGTGATGATTGTGGACATTGCAGCCTCAGTGTACACCCAGGTTAAAGTATTATGGTGACCAAGGTTTCATAATAAATTATACATTATTAGCATTGCTCAGATCAGTCCAAGATTCCATCTATTGTACTAGAAAGTTAGAATCTCAACTGGTTTCTTATGAAGACAGAAGCCTTCAGGACGTGGCTTACGTTAATATGCTTACTTACAAAATGTCTGAATAAACAGATAGAGCAGTTTTACCACGACCACGCGCAAGCACTTGCCTTGTCATAAATTACTTTAACGATCAACGAGCAACTCGGACAGGTGGCAACTTCCTCACCATTCTCCAAATCCTCCTGTAAAACACAAGTCAATTTTTCACTTTATATTCTTTTTAGATAACATCTACAAAGTGAAGGCCGTTTCATCAAAATTTACAACCACATCATTATGCAAACAACATGTTCTAACACATAATAAATTATCAATCTATTTATGTTACCTACATGACAAACATTTACAGATTCCAGGCCATTAAACAGAACAATACTCCCACTTTGCTATTAAAAAACCCTAACTCTTCTAAGAATACTTTCCATTGGTTTTGGAAGTGGCTATCAGGATATATCCAATCAGATATACACTTTATGGACAAAGGTTTATAACAATTAACCATCACGAGCACAACGTCTCCATCTGCTGTTGGGACTTCAACCTCACTGAACACGTTTGGGATGAATTAGAATACCCATTGCCCCAAGTGTCCCCAACTGACCTTAATAATACTCTTCTGGATGAATGATCCCAAATCCCTACTGGCCACACCCAAAAACGGGCAGGAATGCTTTCCCAGAAGAGAGAAACCATCCAAACATCAAGAAACATATCAGTTTTATGCTTAGGTGTACAGACATTTTTGTCAATACAGGAAGTCCATTGGACTTCTAACACCTGAGCCTAGTGGCTCATCAGGCCGGTGTTTATTCCTGGTTTCCATAGCGTGAAGAGACCAGGAGTTCAACTCCTCCTGGATGTGACACTAGTCCTTTGCAGGTTACCTTCCCAGTATATTTTTACTGGTACCCATTTATACTGCTGGGTGAACAGAGGCACACTTGTGGTTGAGACCTTGCCCAGGGGTCTTAGCACAGTGGGGGTCTAACTGGGATTTGAACACACAACCTCCTGATCCTAGCACTCTAACTACCCCACGGTTTGGCCATATAGACACTCATTTACTGAGCAGCTCAATTTCACTAATGTACTCAGAATATGACTTCGATGGTGGAACCAGTGGCGCAGTGGTTAGGGTGCTGCACTCATGATCGAGAGGTTGTGTGTTCAAATCACAATTAGACCCCCACTGTGCTAAGACCCCTGGGTCTCTGTTCACCTAGCAGTATAAATGGGTACCAGTAAACATATACTGGGAAGGTAACCTGTGATGGACTAGTGTCCCATCCAGGAGGAATTGTACTCCTAGTCACTTCACGCTATGGAAACCGGGGATAAGCACCGGTCCAATGAGCCACTATGGCTCGGGTTAAAAAGCCCAACGGACTTTATCTTTAATTTCACTAAGGTCACGTGGAGGCCGTAGCCTATCTCAGCTCACTTTACCCAAAGTATAGACACTGCTTTCACATGAGCGCCATGCCTTTTTTTAAATGCAGCTGTATTGTTATTTACATGCTATTTTTCTAAAAGCTCCATTATTTTTCCTCCGAGCTAGTATGCTATGGAGCCGCATCCCGGCGAACAAGCCAAGTTGAGCGTGCTTAGTTATAACTTAGCAGTGTATAACTAAGCAGAGCTGACATACTATGGTAGGCAGCGAGCCGTATCCCAGCTAACAAAGAAGCCGAGACGGGAAGGGGCCAAACGACGACTCCGGCGCTTGGGATAGCAGGAGATGAAGGCCGTGTAGCCGGCTGGTATAATCGCCTTATCGGGTGTATCGGTTATCAGGGCAGTGGTGGTCTAGTGGTATAGGGCGCTGGATCGCTGATCCAAAGGTTGGGGGTTCGAGTCCCACTCTCCACAAGGTTGTCACTGCCCCCCCCAGTGCAGCTAACTGGGTTATCAAAGGCGGGCCATGTCTCTCACTGTCTATGGTGAGAGGCATGTAAAAGAACCATTGCTGACTTTCGTAAAGAGTAGGCTGCAAAGTCATCAGCGTGTTTCTGTCCCTTGCTAAAAAGGGTTGTGACAGGAAGGGCATCCGACGTAAAAACCTCTGCCAAATCAAACGTGCGAATCAGATGGTTCGATGTGGCGACTCCTGAGTAAAAGGGAAAAAGCCGAAAGGAAGACAGACATCGGGTGTACTCTCCTCGAGCCATGTTTCACAGAAACATAGTCCTAGTCCTGTAGATCCCTCTGCGCTGCAATCGGAGCATGAAGCTCATCCATGTTTTTTCGCAGGGACTGAACATTTTCAAGTAGTATAGCTGGAAGTGCTAACCAAGCCTCTGAGAGCTCCGGGCTTAGCCGGTAACCGCTAGCATGAAGCTCTGTAGCATAGAATCGATAGAAGATAGATGTTGTCGCGTGCCTAGTTGCCCGAAGCTTCTCATAGACGAGCATAGTGCAAAACATGAACAAACAAATTAAAACGAACAAAGAAACAATTTGACTCTGAGAACTCCGCAACGTTGCCCTCTGGGCAGCGCCATCTTGGACACGTGGAGTGCACACTGCATAGTTCACCAGACCATCACAGGGCAACAAACATGACTTCTCACACACAGTCATGGATTAATAGTGAATTCACACACACACACACACACACACACACACACACACACACACACACACACACACATTTCCTCTCTCTCTCTCTCTCTCTCTCACACACAGACACGATTCCCAGAACGAGTGAAAAGAAGAAGTGGGCTCATGGCATGCGGTTGAGTGATATCGCAAAGGAATATGGCCAAACCCATCTCCCATCTGTACGATATTGATGCAGAAGGAGGCCTTAAAAGGTATGCTTTAATAATTTTTAAAGGGTTTAGCTGGTAGTTTTGGGGGCCTTGGAACGAATCACACGTTTTACATGTAAATAGCGATTCAACTTACGAAAAATCCAAGTTACAAAAAAGGCTCTGGAAAGCTCTGGAACAGATTAATTTCGTAAGGTGAGGTACCACTGTACAGATGCTCCCCGACTTACGTTCACCCGTTTTATGTTTTTTCGATTTTACGGGGTCCCCCCCCCCAAAAAAAAAGTCAAATTTTGAGTATAGACGTACCTACGTAGTACGTTGACATAATGACGCTGCGTCCATTGTTCACAAACGACAGACTGAACGTGCCCCTCCTTCGTCTCAGTTCAGTTATATATATATATATATATATATATATATATATATATATATATATATATATATACAGTCAGCCCCCTACTTACGAAGACCCCTGGGTACGAAATCCCCGGGTTACGAAGAACATTTTCCTAAATTTCCGTCCCCGGGATACGAAGACAACCCCCTCTTATGAAAAGAAATTCAAAATTGAAACGCGACAATTAAAATTTCACACGACGTGCGAGTTGCTCTCTCTGTGGAAAAGAGGTGAAGAAACGTGTGCAGGCAGGCTGGAATGGTTGGAGAAAAGTATCCGGTGTGATGTGCGATAGGAGAGTGTCAGCAAGAATGAAGGGAAAAGTGTACAAGATGGTGGTGAGGCCAGCGATGTTGTATGGCTTAGAAACAGTGGCGCTGAGGAAAAGGCAGGAGGCAGAGCTGGAGGTAGCGGAGATGAAAATGTTGAAGTTCTCCCTGGGAGTAACGAGGATGGATAGGATCAGAAATGAGTATATCAGAGGGACAGCCCACGTAAGATGTTTTGGAGACAAAGTCAGAGAGGCTAGATTGAGATGGTTTGGACATGTACAGAGGAGGGATAGTGAGTATATTGGCAGTAGGATGCTGAGGTTGGAACTACCAGGCAGAAGGCCTCGAGGAAGACCGAAGAAGAGATTTATGGATGTGGTGAAGGAAGACATGAAGGTCGTTGGAGTCAGAAAAGAAGATGCGGAGGACAGGGTGAGGTGGAGGCGGATGATTTGCTGTGGCGACCCCTGAAGGGAGCAGCCGAAAGTAAAAGAAGAAGAAGAAGAAGTGTGAGTTGCTCTCTCATTGGCTGTCGCTCAACATCCTACCCCGCTGGCCTCCCAGATAGAGACAGAAGGAAGCTTAACTCTTTAATTTTTAGTTTACTTCTTTAAGTTGTTTAATTCAGTAAATGTTTAATAAATATGTGCGCATTTGAGCTCATCTGGAATTCCGATCCCTCAAGGAATCAAGTTAAAGTTGAGTTTGTCAAGCAGGGAATGCACTTTGAATTCCACGTCTTGTGGGCGTGGCCCACAGCGAGAGAGAGAGAGAGAGAGAGAGAGAGAGAGAGAGAAAGGCAGGGGTGTGTGTGTTAATAAAAAATGTTTAACAATGGTTTAATTAATAAATATGTTCATAAAACGGTTTAATATGTTAATAAAATGTTTAAATGGTTTAATAAATAATCTTATTTTACTTTTAACACATTTCATACACAATTTGGTGTACTTTTATCATTTTTAAAGGGTTTATGGGGTTTATCCAGTCCAAAAACTGGAGCCTTGGAACGAATTTGGCGTTTAACATGTAAAATGCGACCCCTACTGACGAAAAAGGCTCTGGAACGGATTAATTTCTTAGGTAGGGGGCCGACTGTATATCGTTTTATATATCAGTTATATAGCATGTTACCCCTGTGTCAAGATGTCGTCTCTGTGATCTTTGTGTTTACACTGTTTTGCGGACTTTTGTAACCCTAAGCAAATATGGTTGGTCAGAAGCGTAAGCCTTACAAGCATGGGTTCAGGTCTCATACACAGATGAATTAACTATCTACTCGGATCGGCCCAATCTACCATGCATACTCAGTTAAGCAAAGAGAGTTGTAAAATGAATGAAAAGAGAACTATCCGCTCTGCTGTTGATTCACATCAGTGCAGGCTGTGTTCTAAATGAGTTCAACGGCACCCTTGCGCATTTGAAAAACCGGAAGTCTGTATAACCCACAGCAACTACACTACTTTCACAAGTACACTACTTTTGGTTTTGAGCACCTCACACATTGTACGCATTGATTGGCTGTTTTAAGCGTCATGTAAAGTGACTCGGTATAAATAAGTGACTTATTTGAAATTAATGTTGATATTATTTGATATATTTGATATTTTACAATGTTATGTTTATAATAATTGATTTAGGGGTGTTTTATGAGATACGGTAATGGTATTTATGGATATATAGTACAGTATGAGCGTTATACGTCACACGTCATTGTAACAACTTACATTCGGCTGTCCGGATATATATATATATATATATATATACACACACACACACACACACATGTATATATGACCATGTCTTCTTAGCAGAGTTATAATCTTACAAATGTTTATGCAAGGTTAAAATATATACATACTCTATTCGACATGATGAGTGCCCAGGACGCTTTAAAAATTGGAGTGGGTGGGTTTTTATTAAAATGATTACCAGCGGAGTGGAGGGGTAAGTGCTTATTACCATCGAGGTGGAAAACATGAATAATAACAGAACAATAGAGTTTTACTGGTATTTGTGTTATTCATTTTTGGGTATCAACCAAACTACTTACATGAAAACTGAAAAGAAACAGAAAACAGCATTTTTTTTAAAGATCCATTACTTGTCCCTCCTGGTTTTGTTCTTTTCCTTTCAGCTGTTCCCTGAAACATTCTTCCCGAAGTAAAATCAAGCCACTCAACACGAATGTCACCTTTAGCACATGGCACGTTGAACCAATCAACACTAACATAAACAAAAGTACACATCCAGGAACGTGCTTAAATTTATGAAGTTAGTGAGCAGGAGAATCGGGTGAAAACTACTCATCACCACTTTCTGATTGGTCCATATCTAGCTCATCGCTCCATGCATTCAGAGCATCCCATAGTTTTCTGTAGCAGTTTCTAATGGTTCATTGGTTGTTGAACATTTACCAAGGGAACACAACCAAATATTTTCCTGTTTTTTTAAAGCACGGCAGAACAATCAAATGTGTTGTTATTGATGAACATTATAGACATTCCTCTGTGGCAGGGGGGGGGGGGGTCCTTGAAATACCGTGTAAACTCACTTTTACAACCAGTGAATGGTTTTACAGTTAACTCATTTTACGGTTACAGAGCCTGATCGAATAAAATTGGGAAGTTTGAGCTACAATTTTGCTCCCAGTAGACATGGGCGGTTAGTGGGGCCGGTGGCGTAGTGGTTATGGTGCTGCGCTCATGATCAGGAGGTTGTGTATTCAAATCCCAGTTACACCCTCACTGTGCTAAGACCCCTGGGCAAAGTCTTAACCACAAGTGTGCCTCTGTTCATCCAGCAGTATAAATGGGTACCAGTAAAAGTATACTGGGAAGGTAACCTGCGATGGACTAGCGTCCCATCCAGGAGGAGTTGTACTCTTAGACGATTCATGCTATGGAAACCAAGAATAAGCACCGGCCTGATGAGCCACTATGGTTCCGGTGTAAAAAGCCCAAGGGACTTTACCTTGCACATAGGCGGTTATTAAATGTAAGATAAAAACCGGGGGGCTAATTGGAGCAGGGCGCTTATTACGTCGAATAAGGTATGTATATATATACACACACACACACACACACACACACACACACACACACAGTCGGCCCTCTACTTACGAAAACCTCTGAATATGAAAAATCCAGGTTACAAAAAAAACATTTTCCTAAATTTTCGTCCTCTTTTCTATACGAAAACCTCTTTTTACAAAAAGCGCCAAGCGCGCCATTCAAAAATTCAAACGCGCCATTCAAAAATTCAAACAATGCACGAGTTGCTCTCTCATTGGCTGTCTCAACATCCCGCCCTGCTGGCCTCACATTGGCCAGGAGGGAGCTGAACTGTACCCATACTTACTGTACCCATACTTCCTGTTTGTCACACACGTGAAGGAGAGTTGAACAGGGCTGTTGGCTTGTTTTGAGATTGATCATTGCGTTATATTTCGTTATCCATCATGGACCCCAAGAAAGTGATTCCCGGTGACACAGAAAAGAAGAAGAGGGCTCAGTTATCAATTGTAGTGAAGCAGGAGATAATAAAAAATATAAAAGTGGGATGCGGATGAGCGAAATTGCAAATGAGTATGGCCGAAACCCCTTTACAATTGGGACGATATTAAAGCAGAAGGAGACCTTAAAAGCAGAAATACAGTAATGGAGGCGATTATTTCGGAACAATATTGAAGCAAAAGGAGGCATTAAAAACGGAGATACAGAGAAAAGCAGAGTGCTCCGTGGGACAAGACCTCCAATCTCGCAAGGAACAAGTGAATATTGAATCCGGACCTCTGATCTTTCAAACAGGTACTGTAGCGTAATTCCACTTTAAATACAACACACCGTCTCAAAAGCTCCGTTGGCTGCGTGCTGTGTGTGGGCGGAGCCCGCATTCGGCAAAACACGCCACTCCATAAAGCACCCCAGAGAGCGAGAGAGAGTTTTGTGTGTTTGTGTGTGTGTGTGAGAGAGAGAGAGAGAGAGAGAGAGAGAGAGAGAGAGAGAGACAGTGTTGTATGTGCATTCATAAAAAATGTTTTATAATGGTTTATTAATAAGTTAATAAAATGTTTAAATGGTTTAATAAATAATTTTCTTTTACTTTTTACACATATTTCATACAAAATTGGTGTACTTTTATAATTTTTAAAGGGTTTATGGGGTAGTCTTGGGATCCTTGGAACGAATCACGCGTTTTCCATGTAAAACGCGCCTCTACTTACGAAAACTCCAGGTTCTGAAAAAGACTCTGGAACGGATTAATTTCGTAAGTAGATGGCCGACTGTGTGTGTGTGTATATAATATACACAGAAAAGGGGCAGTGGTGGTCTAGTGGTATAGGGCGCTGGATCGCTGATCCAAAGGTTGGGGGTTCGAGTCCCACTCTCCACAAGGTTGTCACTGTGCCCCCCAGTGCAGCTAACTGGGTTATCAAAGGCGGGCCATGTCTCTCACTGTCTATGGTGAGAGGCATGTAAAAGAACCATTGCTGACTTCCGTAAAGAGTAGGCTGCAAAGTCGTCAGCGTGTTTCTGTCCCTTACTAAAAAGGGTTGTGACAGGAAGGGCATCCGACGTAAAAACCTCTGCCAAATCAAACGTTCGAATCAAATGATTCGCTGTGGCGACTCCGGAGTAAAAGGAAAAAAGCCGAAATGAACACACACACACAATAATATACAGAAAGCCCTCATTATTCGTGGGGGTCACATTCCTCCCCCGCCCGCAGATCCTGAAAATCCACGAATTATTGATGCTGTTTAAAACCCTATGTATCGGGGCGCAAAATTATCACTGGGCTCCTGGCATTTGCTGGCATTTTTGTGAGAGGTCTGGAAAAATCCAACCCAATGCAAGCCCCGTGTCAGGCAGAAGGCCTTTTCAGTAAAATTAACAATCTGCCGTCACCTAAGATATGACACTTCATAAACTCAATAAAGTAACAATAACAATTACAGACCGTCCATGTTTTATTTACATTGGTGCAACATCTTTCGCTAACGGGGAAAATTATGGTGCAATAAATTGGTGTCGACTCATTAATAATATAAGAAACCATAATATTGATAATTTTGGATCTTCATTCTGTATTAAATAAAGCGCTTACGCTCCTTACCAGAAGCTAGAGAATATACAGAGTGTTTGAGTGGCATCATAGTGCTTAAATAATCATTAAAACCACTACAAAACATGAATAAACAATTCAAGCAATCATGTTGATGACATGTGTGCAAAGAAGAAAAAAGAGGTGTACATATCATCTGCAACCAATCAGCAGGAGGGAGAAAAAAAAGCTCTCAGCCATTGGCTAAATTTGAATCACGTGCCAGTAATGTCGTGATGTACAGTAGACCCTTGACTATTCGCGGTTTTGCACTCATGGTTTGCATATTCGCGGACTGTCGAGCAACTGGCACGTGACTCAAATTCAGCCAATGGCTGTCCTCCTTCCTGGTTGACATGATACAACACCCCTTTTTTCTCATTCGCGCACAAGTTGTCAATGAGCCTTTTGTTTGTGTGTTTTAATTACCAGTTAGGTTCTATGATGCCACTCAAACGCCTGCTAAGCACCAGAAAAAGGTAATGACATTGTATGTCTCTTCTGAACAAATAAGACTTTCTCCAGAAGAAACAACAGTTTCCTCTGAAGTGCCTGAAGAGGAATAATTGTCTGAACTGTGGTAAAACACTCCACTATTAAAGTCTTTTTCAATTATTATTCCACTACAAGCTGATTGGCTTAGACGCGTGAAGCTGTTGCCTCGCACATTCCAGCGGGATTTTTTGTGATATTTATAGTGTTTCACTGCTGAGAAGAGCTATTGTCAGAGGTGAGTACAGTACTTAAAGTATTTATACATAAATTCTATTTAAATCTTTATACATTACAGTATTTACATATGCATATAACTGTGTAACGTTTAATATACACTTATATTGATTGTATAGATGCAAAAACATAATAGAAATGAGACAACATGGTAGAAATGAGAGGGGCGTTCCTACTTCGCGGTTTTTCGACTATCGCGGCCAGGTCTGGTCTACAGTATCGGATGACTGTATGGGGTTTTACTTCCTGGTACAGAACTCGCGGATTATCTTCATTCGCAGAAGGGGCCAGAACCGAGCCCCGCGAATATCGAGGGCCTACTGTATATGTATAATTTGCAATAAAACATTTGTGCCGTATAATCTGCTATAAAATAAATACATAAAAATTCTATGTTTAAAGGACCTTACACAGACCCAAGTCAACAATATAATAATAATAAAAGTAATAAAACTAAAATGATGATAATAATAATAATAACAACAATACAATAAATAAATCGGTAGATAACCACAATACGTATATTAAATTGCACTAAATTATATTATATTATAATTATATTCATATTTATATTGCACTATGCCCATTGTTTTGTTGGAAAAAAATGAGGATTACTATTAATAATAGTAGCATATTTAAATGGTATTATGTTAAATAATAGAACGTGTATTATTGTTGTTATTATTATTATCATTATTATTAATCATTATATTACGATTATAATCATTAATCGTAATAGAATATTAAAATGGTATATCATCATAAATAATAGTAGTTGTATTATTTTTTTTAAAAATAGTGTTATATTAAATAGTAATTTATATGTATATTAATATCAAAGCTATTAATATTAATAGTAGTAGTATGTTAAAATTGTATTAAATTAAATAATCGTAATTATTATTATTATTATTATCATAATCATTATTATCATTAGTAGAAGTACATTTAAAATGCATTATGTTAAATAATAAAAATAAAATTCATATTTCTGTTGTAATCCACCTTCACCAATCAGAAAGTCCATAAACAGCTTGTGTGGTAGATATGCATGAGTAAAATTTTCGTGTTATTTACCTTCGTGATGGCGAATCTGTCTCCACACGGACACGGAAAATAATACGTTTCAGTTTCTTCATCGTATTCAAAATCTTCAATCTCTATCTCGTCGTGAAAAACCGACATTGTAGAGTTCAGCTCTCTCGGTGTTTACTATCACGAGGACCAAGTTGTCCCTCATGCGGCTTCCTCTCTGAAAGTCGCATAAATATGACGTAACAAGCCTTTCCAATACGTCATCGCTGCAGCCAGAAGAATTCAAAGTGGAGAGAGCGAGAGAGAGCTAGAGAGCGACATCACTCACTTACAATATGGGGGGGGGGGGGATGACGTACAGCGTTTCGGGGTTGGATCTTGACATTATAGGATGTGAGATATGTCCTGACATGTCCTGACATCTTATGAGCCCAGTGGTTCATGGGTATTGGAACGTGACTTGGATGGCTGCAACATGTCTGTGCCACCACTGGAAACCAATAAGGCTGCCACATCACCAATAATAATAATAATAATAATAATAATAATATAAAACGTATTACTATTAAGTAAACTGAACCCCAGGCAGTGGTGGCCTGTAAGGTGCTGGATTACTGATTCCGCGGGTCAGGGGTTCAAACTCCACTATCACTGGGTTATCACTGCTACCCCCTGTTGCCAGTCAAGAGTAAGTAAGCCGCATAGCCATCAGCCTGTTTCTGCCCTGTGATGATCTGGTGAGCTGTCCAAAGTGTACTGTACCCTTACCCAGAGTTGCCCGAGAGGGACATCAGGATGTGGGGGTCTAACCCAATGCATATCCTGACATCTTAGTGGTTCATAGATAATGGAACATGACTTGAATGGTTGTACCATGTCTGTGCCACCACTGGAAACCCAATAAGGCTGCCACAACACCAATAAAAAAAAAACCCAAAAATGTATTACTATTAATTAAACTGAACCCCAGGCAGTGGTGGCCCGACAAGGTGCTGGATTACTGATCCTAGGGTCAGGGGTTCACACCCTATGATCACTGGGTTATCACTGCTGTCCCCTGCTGCCAGTCAAGAAAGAGTAGGCCGCATAGCTGTCAGCGTGTTTCTGCCCTGTGATGGTGTGTTGAGCTGTCCAAGGTGTACTGTTCCCTTGCCCAGAGTTGGCTGAGATGGACATTAGCTTTTGCATGACCCTAATTAAAATGGAGCGGTTCAGAAAACGAATGAATGAATAAATTAATGAACTACATCTAACTCGAGTTTTTCCAAGCAAGACAACAAAAAACATTAATGGTAACACATGAACTGGAGAATAACATCATTATATAAACCCATTTCACACAGACCAGAACACGAATACGACCCTGTTAGAAGAACTCCACACCTCCTTGTGTGCAGCTCCAGATGTCTAGGATTACAGGTGGATTAGAGCCTATTTCAGCCGACTTGGGATGAAAGCGGGGTACACTCTGAACAGCTCATCAGCACATCATAGGGCCTTGATAAAATTATCCACACTCACATTTGGGGGTAATATGTAACATCGAGTTACCTAATGTCCATGACTTTGAACTGTTCAAAGAAACTGGAGCAGAATAAACCCATGCTGCCTGAAAAGAACATACAAACCACACTCATAAACACCAGTACTGACCAAGCCAGGGACGTGAACCCAGGACCTTCTTTCTGTGATAATCATGCTAACCGTGTTGCCTTTAATGTATACTGTATAGATAAAAATATTTTAGTCTTAAAAATATTTTATATTGCAGTGCCAAGTGGTAAAGGTGCTGGATCACTGATCCTAAGGTCAGAGGTTCAAGCCCCATTCTCCACGGGTTGTCACTGTCCCACCAGTGCAGCTAACTGGGTGATCAAACCTCAGCTATGTCTCTCACTGTCTATGGTGGGAGGTTCATGGAAAAGAACCATTGCTGACTTTCGACAAGAGTAGCTGCATAGCCGTCAGCGTGTTTCCGCCCTATGATAATAGTTCCAACCTCAGCATCCTACTACCAATATACTCACTATCCCTCCTCTGTACATGTCCAAACCATCTCAATCTAGCCTCTCTGACTTTGTCTCCAAAACATCTAACATGTGCTGTCCCTCTGATGTACTCATTCCTGATCCTATCCATCCTCGTTACTCCCAAAGAGAACCTCAACATTTTCATCTCTGCTACCTCCAACTCTGACTTCTGTCTTTTCCCCAGGGCCACTGTCTCTAAACCATATTGGTTCTTTTTATCTTGTTGAGGAGGGGAACGTTAAATGAAAATCTTACTCGCCTCATGAAGACAGATACTGAACTTATGTGAGGTTACGTCTCCGGGCAGAAAGCCTGACAGTGTGCCAACACAGTCCTATTCATATTTCTTGAGCATAAAAGGAAAGGCTATCACAGCCAACCCAGATTAAAAGTGGGGTACATCCTGAAGAGCTCACCAGATTACTGCATGGCGAACACACACACACACACACACACACCTAGGGATAATTAGAATGGCCAATTAGCCTAATGTGGGCAGTGGTGGCCTGGTGGTAAGGTGCTGGATTGCTGATCCTAAGGTTGGGGGTTCACGCCTCACTCTCAACAGATTGTCACTGCTATTCCCCCAGTGCAGCCAACTGCATTCTCAAAGGCTGGCCATGTCTCGCACTGTCTGTGGTGTGAGGTTCATGGACAAGAACCATTGCTGACTTTCATCAAGAGTTGGCAGCATCGCCGTCAGCATGTTTTTGCCCTGCGATGGCCTGGTGAGCCGTCCAGGCTGTACCCTGCCCTCTGCCTGAGTTGGCAAAGATAGGCACCAGCCTCCCCACAACCTGAGTCACCTATTAGTGGCAATATCTATTGGGAGTTCAGCCTTTATGACTAAATCTATATATCAAGTTTTAAAGTGCATAAAGCAAAAAAATTCCAGATTTTGTGGCTAATGTTGGAAATCAGGTTTTTCCAATGGAAAATTATTTATTGTCATGCTGAATTGTTCATAAATAATCTATTTGTAAATAAACTAGACACATGTGTTTGAATGTGTATCCTGGCTTACGTCCTTGCACTATGAACTCCCCCCCTCTTTTTTCTATACTGTATTAATTCCACAAGGGAAATTATTGCATCTGCACTGAACCCATGCAAAGTGAGCAAACACATGTAAACAGTGAGCACACACACACGCACACACACACACACACAGACACACACACACACACACACGCACACGCAAACACACACACACACACACACACACACACACACACGCACACACACACACGCACACGCAAACACACACACACACACACACACACACACACACACACACACACACAGAGCAGTGGGGGCCACACACACACACACACACACACACACACACACACACACACACACACACACACACACACACACACACGTTTCAGTGCCCGGAGAGCAGCTGGGGGATTTGGTGCCTTGCTCAAGAGCACTTCAGCCATTTAATTAAAGCAAGGGAAGGTGAAGCCACATGTTTCTCCTGCTGGTTCAGGAATCGAACCAGTGACCTTTCAATCCCAAAGCAGCTTTTCTAAACATTAGGCTACGGCTCCCCCCCCCCCCCCCCCCCAATGCTCCCCAAATTCCCCAATATGCATCATATGACTTCCTTCAGTGAATTTATTTGTTTCTGCATGGATTAATACTGCAGTTTATTTACAATTTGTACGAAAGTAAATATCCCACCATGCCTCTTCCCTGTGTGTGAGAGAGACAGAGTGTGTGTGTGAGTGTGTGTTGGGGGTTCGATCCAATGAAAAAGAGAATACACTCACCCTTGATCAGTTCGTTTTCTGTAACCGCTTAATCCTAATTTGGGTCGCGGGGGAGGCTGGTGCCCATCCCAGCCAACTTCGGGCGAGGGCAGAGTACACCCTGGACAGCTTGCCAGGCCATCGCAGGGTGGAAACACGCAGACGGCTTTGCAGCCTACTCTTTACGAAAGTCAGCAATGGTTCTTTTACATGCCTCACACCATAGACAGTGGGAGATATGGCCGGTCTTTGATAACCCAGTTAGCTGCACTGGGGGGACAGTGACAACCTTGTGGAGAGTGGGATTCGAACCCCCAACCTTTGGATCAGCGATCCAGCGCCCTATACCACAAGACCCCCACTGCCCCCACTCACCCTTGTGTATTCTGCAAAGCTTCTTTGCTCTTTCCTTCCATTCTCTTCTCTTCTCTTCTCTTCTCTTCTCTTCTCTTTCTTTACTTTTATTCTCCTCATTCCTTCTCAACTTCTCTACTCTTCCCTTCATTTCTCTATTTTCCTTCTCTCATCTTCTTTTTTCTTCTCTCTTTTTTATTCTTTTCTCTTCTCTTGTTTTTTACTACTTTTCATTCTTTTGGACCCCCATTGGCAGAACATCATGATAGTCATCGCTGCAAGTAGTCCCTGTTTGGTAAGAAATATATCTTGCGGTAAGAGAAGCTCTACTGTGTGAAATGCTACAACAGTCTTTACCCTGACACCTGTGAAGACTGCCAGAACCCCATTGGCTGTGAGAGTCGGGTACATTTATCATCACATGCTACATCCGATTTTATCTCAACCCTTATGTTTTTCTTGGTGCTCAGTTTAAATGTTTGCAAACAGAGGTACTCTGTGATGGCCTGGGATATGTTCAGGGTGTACTCTGCCCTTGACCAGAATCGGCTGAGAAAAGGACGTGCCAGCCTCCCTGCGACCCTAATCAGCACAAAGTGGTTCAGAAAACGAATGAATTAATGAATGAAACTGAGGTACTAAAGTAAAAGTGATTGTTTACTAGATATTGTTGTTTGACTATTTTAAACATGATTGGAAGGTTTGGTTATATGGAGTGATTACCCTGGGTTTACCCTGGGGAACGATATCCACGATCACCATGATTCAAAAAAAGCTTCCACGGTTTATGATCATGCTTGCAGCACGACTGGGGTATAAACATGAGGCAGGGGGCATCCAAGAGATGAAATTCGAAGGAATCATGTTTCCATGTTCTTCAAGATCCCGTACAATGGGGAATCAAGGTACAGTATGTTCATTCTCGTTCATTTTCTGTAACTGCTTAATTCTAATTCGGGTCACGGGGAGGCTGACGCCTATCCCATCCGACTCCGGGCGAGGGCAGAGTACACCCTTGACAGCTTCACGGTATGTTACACTCTGGTAATATTTCTTAAATGCTACTGCAATCTAGTACATCTCCCATTTTCGATCAAATCATAATACATTTTTGACAGTCAAAAGTTTTGGCATGATAATGACTATCATTATAAATCCACCATGTTCTCTACAGTACAGTACAGTGCAGTATACAGTAGATGGCAGTGGCACTCTCACTGTGTTCCCTATCGTGCATGGAAAAAGCACCGAGCAAACAATATGAAGTACGGTGAATACTGTTTATAGTCACGCATGAGGCGCTGGGAGGGGGGCGGGGTTCTTCCTATAGGGGCATCTCAGAAAATAATTGAGAAGCACTGCACAAGGCGTTCTCGGATCGTGGAGTAATACATGCGGAAGAATATGAAGCTAGTCGGTCCAGAAAAGCCATTTCCCCAGCAGAGCTTGTAAATCAAAATTTTGCTCATTGGATGGGGCAGATTTTTGGTGAGATCAAAGTTTGCATCATATTTTTCGTTAAAATTTCGTTAAAAAAGACACTCGTAAGTCAAGGTACCACTGCATTTAATTACAGACTGGCATGTTGGCACAGTGGTTAGCACATCTACCTCACAGCAAGAAAGTCCTGGGTTCGATTCCCAGCTCAGGATGTTTCTGTGTGGACTTTGCATGTTCTCCCCATGCTGGCATGGGTTTGTTGCAGGCACTCCGTCACATCTAGGGGCAATTTAGAACAGCCAATTAGTCTACTGTTCATGACTTTGGGCTGTGGGAAGAAACCAAGGTACCCAGAGGAAACCTGCACTTTGAAAGCATGCAAAATCTGCACAGAACTCGCATGGAATTTGAACCCAGGACCTTCTTCCTATGAGCTGGATATGTTAATCTCTACGCCATCATTCCACCATAGAACTACAAAATGTTATTGTTATTGTTATGTTTGCATGTTCTCCCCATGCTTGCGTGGGTTTCCCCCGGGTATTCCGGTTTCCTTCCACAGTCCAAAAATATGCACAGTAGGTTAATTGGCTGTTCCAAATTGCCCGTAGGTGTGAGTGAGTCCGTATGTGGCCTGGCGAACCATACAGTAGATCATTGTGATCACAGCCATGACAATCCCTGTATGAGCATCATTTAAACTTGAGGGACCGATGTCCATTCCTTGTGATTGGATGTAGAAGTAGAGAACCAAGAGATTGCATGTTCAAATGCAGGTTAATGCCACAGCCATCCATGGCTGGGAGTCCATGTGAGCTGATTGGCTGAGCTCTCATAGGAGGGAAGGAAGGCATACACTCACTTTCCTGTCATTCACAGTGATCACCAACCAATCATAGGGGTCTGTGAGTTCATTCATACAAAGGGGCAGATAGCTCTTTCCCTCTGAGTGGTTATTGGTGGTCCCTGGTTGGTGGTGGGCATGTGATAGGGAAGGCAATACCTGATGGGTGGGAATTGGATATGAACAAATTAGGGAGAAAATGGAGGAAAATCCAAAAAAAAAGTAAATATCTTTTTTTGAAATATAAACAGATAAAATATAGATATAAACAAATATATTACTGGACAAAAGGTATGACCATCATGCTGTTAAAGGAAAATAATTAATCACAGGGAAGTGGAATACAGTATTTTTTTTTAAGTTTTTTTTTTTTTAATTACGCCTGAGCCTAGTGGCTCATCAGAACTGGAACTTAACCCATTTTGTGTAGCGTGAAGCTTCTCCTGGATGGAACACTAGTCCACCACAGGTTACCCTACCAGTATTTTCATAAATACCTGTTCATACTACTGGACAGACAGAAGCACACTTATGATTGAGACCTTGACCACAGGTCTTTGCACGAATGGGGTCAAACAGGGATTCAAACCCACAACCTCGCTATCATGAGCCCAGCACACTCACTAAATAACTAGCCGTGTTTCATCCAAAATAGATAAAAATAGCCTGGGTTGCTGTGTTATAAATGTCATGCTAGCAACACATCTGATAACCATTGTGTCCTGTCCTGTTTCATTCATTAATTACAATAATCAAGTCATCAGTGTGTATATACCAAACTGAAGAGTGTAATGTTTATATATTGATTAAATAAACCCTCTTTCTTAGGTTCAAGTAGATGAAGCATAAAGGCAACAGCTGGCATGCGACATGCTTCAGTTGTCAGCACTGCCAGCAGCCAATCGGCTCCGAGACCTTCATCCCGAAAGACGACAGCAACTACTGTGTGACCTGCGAAGAGAAGCAGTTCAGCTGCTTCTCGGCAACAACAACAAGAACTTATCAAACGTACCCCAATATTATATAGAACACACTTAATATTTCATCACAGTTTATGATATTGTTGTCATGGTTTTAATCATGTTTTCGTGTTTGGAAAATTCATGGTTTTTTTTTTCTGAACCACCTAAATCCTCTACTAGGGTCGCAGTGAGACTGGAGTTTATCTCTGCTGAAACTGGACAAAACAGAGTACAACCTGAATCAACAGCCAACACACACACACACAAACATTTACACACATGCTCACACCTTGGGGAAATTTAGAAAAAACAATCAGCCTGATATGCATGTTTTTGGACTGTGAGAGGAAACTGGAGTACCTGGAGAAAGTCCATGCATGCATAGGGAGAACATGCAAACGCCACACAGAAATGGCTTAACCTGAGACTTGAACCCAGGGCATAACTGAACAGAAGATAGGGTGACTCTGTGGTTAGAAGTGTTACCTCACACCGAGAAGATTTGGTGTTCGAATCATGACCGAGGGCTTTTCTGGGTGGGGTTTTCATGACCTTCCATTTTTCCTTTCAGAAATTGAAGGTGTGATGTTCAATGTTGTTAGCGCTTATGCCCCACAGGCAGGATGTGAGCTAGAAGAGAAGGAGAGATTCTGGAGTGAGTTAGATGAAGTGATGCAGAGTACCCCCAGAGGTGAAAGAGTGGTCATTGGAGCAGACTTCAATGGACATGGTGCAGGCAACAGAAGGGACGAGGAACTGATGGGCAGGTTTGGTATCTAGCACAGAAACACAGAAGAACAGATGTTGATAGATTTTACAAAAAGGATGGAAATGGCTGTGGTGAATACTTTCTTCCAGAAGAGAGAAAAAAGAGTAGAAGAGGTGACAGTTGAGAACCAGGAAGTAGCACAGATTAGTAAGGGAGAAGTGAGGAGGGCATTGAAGAGGATGAAGAGTGGAAAGGCAGTTGGTCCTGATGACATACCGGTGGAGGTATTGAAGTGTCTAGGAAAGGTAGCAGTAGATTTTCTGACAACAACATTCAACAAGGTCTTAGTGAGCAGATGCCGGAGGAATGGAGGAGAAGTGTGCTGGTGCCCATTTTTAAGAACAAGGGAGATGTGCAGAGTTGTGCAACTACAGAGGGATAAAGTTGATGAGCCATACGATGAAGTTATGGGAAAGAATAGTGGAAGCGAGACTAAGGGCAGAGGTCACCATTTGTGAACAACAGTTTGGTTTCATGCCAAGAAAGAGCACCACAGATGCAGTGTTTGCTGTGAGAATGTTAATAGAGAAGTACAGAGAAGGTCAGAGGAGGCTGCATTGTGCCTTTGTGGAGCTGGAGAAAACATAGGCCGAGAGAAGAACTGTGGTATTGCAGGAGGAAGTCTGGAGTGGCAGAGAAGTATGTTGGAGTGGTGCAGGACATGTATGAGAGATGTAAGACAGTGGTGAGGTGTGCTGTCGGTGTGACAGAAGAGTTCAAGGTGGAGATGGGACTGCATCAAGGGTCAGCTCTGAGCCCCTTCTTGTTTGCTATGGTGATGGACAGGCTGACAGACGAGCTTAGACAAGATTCCCCATGGACTATGATGTTTGCAGATGACATTGTGATCTGTAGTGAGAGCAGAGAACAAGTGCGGGGAAATCTAGAGAGGTGGAAGTATGCCCTGGAAAGGAGAGTAATGAAGGTTAGCCTCAGTAAGACATAATACATGTGTGTGAACGAGAAGGACCTAAGAGGAAGGGTGAGGTTACAGCAAGCAGAGATAAAGAAGGTGGAAGATTTTAAATACTTAGGCTCAACAATCCAGAGCAATGGAGAGTGTGGAAAAAAGGTGAAGAAGTGTGTGCATGCAGGTTGGAATGGTTGGAGAAAAGTGTCCGGTGTAATGTGTGATAGGAGAGTATTGACAAGAATGAAAGGAAAAGTGTACAAGATGGTGATGAGGCCAGCAATGTTGTATGTTTTAGAAATATTGACCCTGGGGGAAAGACAGGAGGCAGAACTGGAGGTAGTAGAGATGAAAATGTTAAGGTTCTCTTTGGGAGTAACGATGATGGATAGGATCAGGATTAAGTACATTAGAGGGACAGCACATGTAAGATGTTTTGGAGACAAAGTCAGAGAGGCTAGATTGAGATGGTTTGGACATGTAAAGAGGAGGGATAGTAAATATATTGGTAGTAGGATGCTCAGGTTGGAACTACCAGGCAGAAGGCCTAGAGGAAGACCAAAGACAAGATTTATGGATGTGGTGAAGGAGGACATGAAGGTAGTTGGAGTAAGAGTAGAAGATGCAGAGGATAGGGTGAGATGGAGGCAGATCATTTGCTGTGGCGTCCCCTGAAGGGAACAGCTGAAAGGAAAAGAAGAAGAAGAAGAAGAACAACAACAACAACAACAACAAAGTTATATTATATGTCAAGGTAAACCTAAATATAGATAAAAATATTATACTGTAAAGAGCAGTAAACTGTACTATATGAAACAAACTCAGTATTTGGTGTGACGACCCATTGATTTTGATATGTAGTAGTTTCGATAGAGTTTGTGAAGATTTACAAGGTAATTATCTATACGTTTTCCTGAAAATCATTCATCACATCATTCAGGTGAAAGCTGGTTTAACTTTCTAACCCCTGGAAGCCCAAAGTGCTTCCAATGTGAGTAAATAAGCACCTTATGGTCCACCCATCGACCACCGTAAAGTACATTATTTTAAAAAGCCACGGAACCGCACCAGAGAGGTGAAAGAGACGCATGCGGCTCTGGAGCCACGGGTTGCCGACCCCCTGATAAAACAAATACAGTATAGTAGAGTGTAGTATAGTAGAATATAATATGTTATCATGTAGTATAGTGTAGAATAGTGTGGTGTTGTATAGTTTAGTATAGTATAGTGCAGCATTTTATTCCATGACATGGTATAGTATAGTCTAGTTAACTATAGTATGGCATAAAATAGAAAAGCATTTTATAATGTGTAATAGTACAGTACAGCAAAGTATTGTGTAGTGTAGTATAGCAAAGTGTAGTATGTGTGGTGTGGTATAATATAGTAAAGTGTAGTGTTGCATAGTGTGGTATGGTGCAGTGCGTGTTAGTACAGGATAGTACAGTCCAGCACACCTTAGTATCGTGTAGTGTGGTGCTGTATAAGATGGTTAAGTATGGCAACGTGTAGTATAGTATCATACAGTATAGTACAGAACAGGATAGTAAAGAACAGTATAGTGCAGCATATTATTGTATAGTATTGTGTGGTGTAGTATGGAATGGTTAAGTATGGCAAAGGACGTCTGAGTAAGAAATGGTATAGTATATTACAATTTAGTACAGAATAATGAAGTATAGATTAGTATAAGAAAGTATAGTATTTTGTATTAAAGTATAGATTTCCAGTTTTTTACAGAATTTACAGATACAGTTTAGAATTATATACCATAGTAAAGTATAATACGCTAAAGCATAGTACAGTACTGCATGGCATAGTATAGTACTGTACAGTGTGGTGTAATGTAGTGTAGCATAGTGCATATAATTGAGTTGTATGATATTGTATCGTGTTGTATAACATTCCATAGTAAAGTGACGTATTCTATATTGTAGTATAGTACAGTTCAATGTGGTAAAGTTTGCTTTAGCATGGTATAGTATGATGTGATGTAGTATAGTGTAGTATGTTTTAGTTCATTCATTCATTTTCTGTAACAGTTTAATCCTAATTAGGGTCGCGGGGAGGCAGGTGCCCATCCCAGCCAACTCCGGGCAAGGGCAGAGTACACCCTGGACAGCTCACCAGGCCATCACAGGGTGGAAACATGCTGATGGCTATGCAGCTCCTCTTGTCGAAAGTCAGCAATAGTTCTTTTAAAGCCTCTCATTATAGACAGTGAAGGCCTTTGATGTCCCATTGTGGGGACAGTGACAACCCGTGAAGAATGGGGCTTGGACCCCCAACCTTAGGATCAGTGATCCAGCACCTATACCACCAGGCCACCACTGCCCTAGCATAATACATTATACATTAGCAATGCTGAGCTGCACAAACAACAAGTGCAGAAATCACGGAAATTATTTATTTTGTGTTTCTAAACCAACTGACGACAGGAAAGCCGTGTCGGGAAAACATTTTAGATTTAACGTCGCCCTCGTCTCTGGCAGCGTTCTTATCCTCAGAGTAACTAGAATGTGATGTCTCACTGTCTCCACAAGAGTGCTTATGGTCATTTATGTTAAAATAAGTGTCTGCACCACTTGAACATATTACATACTGTACACACAAATTATGCTGTGAGGATGACAGAGACTGGCAAACTTTAAAGCAACTTAATCCGAAATAATATGAGACATACGCTCACTTCCCTGTCACTCACAGCAATCGCCAGCCAATCACGGGTGTCTGTGAGCTCATTCGTACGATGGGGAGGTGAGTGCTTTCCGACCCCAAAATATGCATGCGTTGCAGTTCAAAAAGAGGCAGGTGGCTAGCATTGCATCTCATGGAGGGTGCAGGCTTTCACACCTCCTTGGTTGGTGATCGTCATGTGATAGAGAAGGCGATGCCCGATGTGTGGGAATTGGATACGACAAAATTAGGGAGAAAATATGGAAAAATACAACAACGACAACAACAACAACAAAGATAACATTCCGAATGCTCAACTAATAGAAGTACACCTGCCTGAACCTCATTTTGTTCATGTGCCAGACCTCAGAAGTCTGCCTGAAAAATCAACACCTTTTTTTATAGAAACTTTATAATATTGTCCGTGCTGCCTATTCTTCATCGATTGAAATTTCTACAAATCACTTTTAGCCACTTTAAATTTTTGATGAGTGTTTTTTTTTACTTTCACAGCATTTGGCAGACACTGTTACTCAGAGAGACTCACAGTTATCATTTTTATACAACTAAGCAATTGAGGGTTAAGGGCCTTGCTTAAGGGCCCAACAGTGGTGATCATGGAGTTTGAACAGCTTACCTTTGGATCATTAACCCATCGAATTAACCAGGAAGCCACCGTTGCCCATTTCATATTAAAGGTTATGGTTTTGCGATTGTTTTTGTTTTTCTCATGGTCTCATACGATTTGGTGACTGTACTGTACTAGTATATTTAAAAGATATCTGTGTGGTCGATAAAAAAAAAATTAAAAAATACAATGAAGTGTGTTACACAGGTCTGCAATACTGGAAGAGTTTTTATTATTTCACTCATTTTCTAAACAGCTTAATCCTAATTAGGGTCAGAGGGAGGCTGGTGCCCATTTCGGCCGACCGTGCGCGTGGGCAGAGTACACCCTTGACTTTTGTTGACGGCGATGTAGCTACTCTTGTCGAAAGTCAGCGATGGTACTTTTACAGCTTCTCACCACAGACAGTGAGAGACATGGCCAGCCTTTGATAACCGAGAGAGGTTCACTGGGAGGACAGCAGTACCCACTCGGTGACAGGGGCTTGAACACCCGATCTTGGGATCAGTAATCCAGCACATTACCACCAGGCCACCACTGCCACAGAGTTTTTATTTATTTATTTATTTATTAAATGGCAGCTTATTGTGCATCATTTGAGAAATTATTCAAATTTTAAAACCTGTGTGAAAAAAAGTAGAGCATCTAAAGTGAAGTTTCTCAGGAATTCCTTCCAATTTCCTCCAATTGTACAAACCTGCTGTCCAGAAGGAAAGTTGTTCTCTGGCTCCCTCAAGCGGTGAATATTTTAAATTTCACAGTAGAGAATGGGAACTGACAGAGATAGAGAGAGAGAGAGAGAGAGAGATCCATTCATTCATTTTATCAAACATTTCATCCTAATTTGGGCCGCAAAGAAGCAGATGCCTATCCCAGCCGACTCCTGTTAAAGGCAAAATACACTTGAACAGCTCGGCACTCACACCCACACCTAGGGGCAATTTGGGACTGCCAATTCTGGGCACCCTTAAGAAACCCATGCAGCACAGGGAGAACATGCAAAGTCTACACAGTAATACCCTGAGTCTGGGAATAGAACCCAGGACCTTCTTGTTGTAAGGCAAATGTGCTAACCACACACACACACACACACACACACACACACACACACACACACACACACACACACACACACAAATCTGAATGCGTCGAAGCTGGAGCCTATCTCAGCCGACACTGAACAAAGGTGGAGTGCACACTGCATAGTTCACCAGACCATCACAGGGCAACAAACATGACTTCTCACACACACACACACACACACACACACACACACACACACATGGGGCATTTCGGAAGATCATGAGTCCAGAACACCCTAACTACTACCCCACTGGCCCCACCATGAGTACTAAAGTTGAGTTACATACAGTGATGGGAGGGCAGCGGTGGCCTGGTGGTAAAGGTGCTGGATCACTGATCCTAAGGTTGGGGGTTCAAGTCCCACTCTCAGCGGGTTGTCACTGTTCCCCCAGTGCTCTAACTGGGTTATCAGAGGCCAGCCATGTATCTCACTGTCTATGGTGAGAGGCTGTAAAAGAACCATTGCTGTCTTTCGACAAGAGTAGCTACATAGCTGTCAGCATATTTCTGCCTTGCGATGGCCTGGTGAGCTGTCCAGGGTGCACTGTGCCCTCGCCCAGAGTTGGCTGGGATGGGTGCCAGCCTCCCTGCGACCCTAATTAGGATTAAGCAGTTACAGAAAATGGACTGAACGGAATTGAAGATGCTGCTTGGTTCCCTAATGTAAAGAATAGCTGAGGATTGGGTTAGCGTACAGTTGTGCTGCCATTTGCTTTAAAATAAAAACAAACATGTTCCGCTCTGTGTCAGATTCTGGCCTCCCCTTACATTTGATTGCACTTACATTGCCTCCCCTTCCTGCTGGCGGTTAATGGGGCAAGTGAATAGGCTTCCTATACTCTATTGGGGAAGCGCCTTCATTAAACTATTCAACTGGAAGGCAGGAAATAATGCACTCGCTGATGGTGTACTCGGTCTCACTTTAACCCGCTCAGGATTGAGGGTGGTCCAGAGTCTTTCACGGGGTCACTGCGTACACACACACACACACACAGGAGCAAGAGGGCGTAGCCAAGCCACCAACCAATGTCCATGGGAGGTCAGAAAAACCCAATGGATTTGATTTTATTATAACACTATGGTTGTGTTTCACTAAAAGTATCTTTGGGAAAGGGTGGTGCAGTGGTGTCGTGGTTAACACGCCTTCCTCACAGCAAGAAGATACTGGGTTCTAGTCCCAGGCTCCGTTGGGCGATTTCTTTCTTTCTTTGCTAAAAGCATGAAGGAGTTCGTTATAGTATTTTGAGTGCAGTATGCCAGGAGTCTCTATCCTGCTGCAAAATGTTGCCGGAATTAGGGAACACTATTATCATTGGGGTGGGGGTGGGTGGGGGGGTGTATACGATAGAAAGAAAATATGATTCATCAGAACCAAGTGCACCCGCTTCCATTTCTCCATGGCGGAGTTTTGAGCCTCACGTGTTCATTATAAGCACATACACTGATGGACAGGGGTCAAGCTTTGCACTCTGGTTAGCCTGTAGTTCTGCAGCCTGATACACAGCAATCTGCACTGCGCTCTGAAACACGTGTTCTTTCATATCCAGTCTGATGATGATTTACTATTTTTCTTTTCGCAATTTGTGCTCTTCTGTTGCATTAATTCACTTGCTCATCACTCAGTGTTAAACCCAAAATATCTCGCGTGACCATTGCAGGGCAATACTACATCCATTCATACTCACACTCACCTAGCGGAAATTCAGTGCGGCCTGTGAGCCTAAAGTGCATGTTGTTGGACTGTGGGAGGAAACCGGAGTCCCTGGCGGAAGCCCACACAAGCATAAGGAGAACATGAAAGTAGACTCAGAAACGGCCTCGCTAACATGCTTTATTCTCGGCATTGAAGCCAAGAAAACGAAACAAAACAAACCACCAAACACACAAACTGATTCGGTAATGAAACCTCACATGCCCTTCACATGTACCAGTGTGTACACAGGTGTTCCTGCTTCCCTGGTTCTCCTTCCTTGTATTCATCTTTTGGTCAGTACTGTACTAATCACTGCAGGGAAACGCCCTGCAAGACTCTTGGCTTTGGAAACGCTTCACCAGTCATCGAATCATGATAATGTGGACCTTGTTAAAGTCACTAAGATTCTGGTAAAGAGTGTGATTGGTGATGAAGAGGAGCGAACATGAGTTGAGATGATGAAGAGGAAGAGGAGTGATGATGAGGATGAGGGATGATGAAGAGGAAGAGGAGGGATCAAAAGATGATGAAGAAGATAGAATGAAGAAGAGGAGTGATGAAGAGAAGATGATGAAGGGGAAGAGGAGTGATCAAAAGATGATGAAGAAGATAGAATGAAGAAGAGGAGTGATGAAGAAAAGATAGTGACGGGGAAGCAGCATGATGAGGTATAAGAGAAGACGATAAAGTAAAAGAGGAGTGATAAAGAGGATGAGGAGCAATGAAGAGATGATGAAGAGGAAGAGGAGTGATCAAAAGATGATGAAGAAGATAGAATGAAGAGGAGTGATGAAGAAAAGATGATGAAGGGGAAGCAGCATGATGAGGTATAAGAGAAGATGATGAAGTGGAAGAGGAGTGATAAAGAGGATGAGGAGCAATGAAGAGATGATGAAGAGCATGAGGAGTGATGAGGAGGAAGCGATGATGAGGAGGAAAATGAATAATGAATAGATGATGCAAGAGAAAGAGGAGTGATGAAGGGACGATGAATAGAGAATTAAGAAGAGGAGTGACGAGAAGAGGAAGATGGTGGAAGAGGAGGTGATGAAGAGATGAAGAGGAGTGATGAGGAGGAAGAGGAGATGATGAAGAGGAGTGATGAAGAGAAGATGAAGAGAGAATTAAGAAGAGGAGTGATGAGGAGAGGAAGATGGTGGAAGAGGAGTGAGGAAAAGGAGGTGATGAAGAGGAAGAGGAGGTGATGAAGAGATGAAGAGGAAGAGGAGTGATGATGAGGAAGAGGGGATGATGAAGAGGAGTGATGATGAGGAAGAGGGGATGATGAAGAGGAAGAGATGATGAAGAAAATACGATGAAGAGGAAGAGAAGTGATGGAGGGGTTTTTTTTTTACAAGGGTTTCCAATGGCACATTTTTATTATTATTCTTTCTGTTACCTGTGGAAAACGGTATGATCCACGTGAGGAATCAAAGTCACGTGACCGGATACAGTTTCGACGTATGACCGGAAAATCCTCTCTCCGGTAACAAATGCTTTCCCACTCCTATTCCGGCATATTCCTGCCAAGTAAGCGTGTAAACTGAGGGGCCGTTACCAAGAGGCGGGGTTTTTGACGGAATAGCGGTGGGAAGAAGTGAGCAGCTGTGGGAAGAGTGGAGAGCGTTGGAAGTGAACGGAGAGGCCGACTGCCGTTCTCATCATCCTCATCATCTCTCAGAGCAGTAGAGCAGCGGCTGTGGCTGGGGTACGGTGCTCATTTCTAACTCTGTACTCGACACTTTTCTGTGCTGTTTCACTGAGTTATTTACAGCAGCAGCAGCAGCGTTCATTCAGTTCAGCTAGCATTGTTAGCCGCGCTCTCATTCAGTCAGATTGTACGCTTTAAGTTAGCTTTCAACTGCTGTCACACAGTCAAATAAGACCCGTGTCTGCTAAATGTGTGTAAAAAAAGTGTGACACTGAAATATTACATTATTTTTATCGCAATACAGACTTCATTACGTGACATGTTGTGTATACTTTTGACGTTGTTCCTCCAGACAAGCTAGTATTTTAGTAGCTAGCTGGCTAGTGGTTAGCATGTTGCTTCCCAACTCCTGAGCTGTGCCAAAGTGTCAGTGAGGTAAAGCTTGCCAGCACCCTGTGGAAGAGAGCCGGAACTGAGCGAGTGTAAAAAAAAACATGCTTAAGATGAGTGTACTCTGACCTGTTGACGAAGAGCAGG
>CM045730.1:10547500-10607500 GCA_024760905.1 Plotosus lineatus | reverse complement strand
TGGTGGTAGTTCTGGTGTGACAGCTTTGTTTTTGCCCCTATTTAAAGGTACAGTGTGTAAACAACCTAGAGGCTCTTCTTCTTTTCCTTTCGGCTTTTCCCTTCAGGGGTCGCCACAGTGAACCATCTACTCCATCTCACCCTGTCCTCTGCATCTTCTACTCTTACTCCAACTACCTTCATGTCCTCCTTCACTACATCCATAAATCTTCTCTTTGGTCTTCCTCTCAGCCTTCTGCCTGGTAGTTCCAAGCTCAGCATCCTACTATCAATATACTCACTATCCCTCCTCTGTACATGTCCAAACCATCTCAATCTGGCCTCTCTGACTTTGTCTCCAAAACCTCTTATATGTGCTATCCCTCTGAAGTACTCATTCCTGACCCTATCCATTCTTGTTACGCCCAAAGAGAACCTCAACATTTTCATCTCTGCTACCTCCAGCTCTGCTTCCTGTCTTTTCCCCAGGGCCACTGTTTCTAAACCATACAACATCGCTGGCCTCATCACTGTCTTGTACACTTTTCCTTTCATTCTTGCCAATACCTTCCTATCACACATCACACCGGATACTTTTCTCCAACCATTCCAACCTGCCTGCACACGCTGCTTCACCTCTTTTCCACACTCTCCATTGCTCTGGATTGTTGAGCCGAAGTACTTAATCTTCCACCTTCTTTATCTTTGCTCCCTTTAATCTCACTGTTCCTTTTGGGTCCTTGTCGTTTACACACATGTATTCTGTTTTACTGAGGCTAACCTTCATTCCTCTCCTTTCCAGGGCATACCTCCACCTTTCTAGATTTTCCTGCACTTGTTCTCTGCTCTCACTACAGATCACGATGTCATCTGCAAACATCATAGTCCATGGAGATTCGTGTCTCGCCTCGTCTGTCAGCCTGTCCATCACCATAGCAAACAAGAAGGGGCTCAGAGCTGACTCTTGATGCAGTCCCACCTCCACCTTGAACTCTTCTGTCACACCGACAGCATACCTCAACACTGTCTTGCATCTCTCCTACATGTCCTGCACCACTCGAACATACTTCTCTGCCACTCCAGACTTCCTCCTGCAATACCACAGTTCTTCTCTCGGCACCCTGTCATATGCTTTCTCCAGCTCCACAAAGGCACAATGCAGCTCCCTCTGACCTTCTCTGTACTTCTCTATTAACATCCTCAAAGCAAACACTGCATCTGTGGTGCTCTTTCTTGGCATGAAACCAAACTGTTGTTCGCAAATGCTGACCTCTGCCCTTAGTCTAGCTTCCACTATTCTTTCCCATAACTTCATTGTATGGCTCATCAACTTTATCCCTCTGTAGTTGCCACAACTCTGCACGTCTCCCTTGTTCTTAAAAATGGGTACAAGCACACTTCTCCTCCATTCCTCCGGCATCCTCTCACTCTCTAAGATCTTGTTGAATGTTCTTGTCAGAAAATCTACTGCTATATCTCCGAGACACTTCCATACCTCCACTGGTATGTCATCAGGACCAACTGCCTTTCCACTCTTCATCCTCTTCAATTCCCTCCTCACTTCTCCCTTACTAATCTGTGCTACTTCCTGGTCCTCAATAGTCACCTCTTCTATTCTTTTTTCCCCTCTCTCATGTTCCTCATTCATCAGCTCTTCAAAGTACTCTTTCCATCTTCCCAGCACACTTCTGTCATCAGTCAATACATTTCCCACTCTGTCCTTAATCACTGTAACTTGCTGCACGTTCTTCCCATCTCTATTTCTCTGCTGTGCCAACCTGTATAAATCATTTTCTCCCTCCTTACTGTCCAACCTATCATACAAATCATCATACACCCTTTGTTTGGCCTTTGACACTGGTACTTTTGCCTTACGCTGTGTCTCCCTGTACTCCTGTTTCCTCTATTTGGTCTTTTCTACGTCCCATTTCTTCTTAGCTAACCTCTTCTTTTTGTATACACTTTTGCACTTCCTCATTCCACCACCAAGTCTCCTTATCTACTGTCCTTCCAGAGGACACACCAAGTACTCTCCTACCTGTCTTCCTGATCACATTAGCTGTAGTTGTCCAGTCATCTGGAAGCACTTCCTGACCACCCAAAACCTGTTTCAACTCCTCCTTGAAGACAACACGACACTCTTCCTTTTTCAGCTTCCACCACATTGTCTTCTGCTCTGCCTTTGCCTTCTTCACCTTCCTCACCATCAGCATGATCTTGCACACCACCATCCTATGCTGTTTGGCAACACGCTCACCCACTACTACTTTGCAGTCACTGACTTCATTCAAATTACATCGCCGACACAAGATGTAGTCTACCTGTGTGCACCTACCTCTGCTTTTATAAGTCACCCTATGCTCCTGTCACTTCTGGAAGAAAGTATTCACCACAGCCATTTCCATCCTTTTTGCAAAATCTATCAACTTCTGTCCTTTTGTGTTCCTGTCCTGGATACCAAACCTGCCCATCACTACCTCGTCCCCTCTGTTGCCTGCACCAACATGTCCATTGAAGTCTGCCCCAATGACCACTCTTTCACCTCTGGGGGTACGCTGCATCACTTCATCTAACTCACCCCAGAATCTCTCCTTCTCTTCTAGCTTACATCCTGCCTGTGGGGCACAAGCACTAACAACATTGACCATCACACATTCAATTTCTAACTTGAGACTCATCACTCTGTCTGACACTCATTTCACTTCTAGAACATTCCTGACAAGCCCCTCCCTCGAGATGACTCCTACTCCATTTCTCTTCCCATCCACACCATGAATAAACAGCTTAAACCCTGCTCCTTAGCTTCTAGCCTTGCTACCTTTCCACCTGGTCTCTTGAACACACAGTATGTCCACCTTCCTCCTCTGCATCATGTCAGCCAGCTCTCTACCTCTTCCTGTCATAGTTCCAACATTCAAAGTCCCTACTCTCAGTCCTAGACCCATGCCCGTTCCTCTTCTCTCTCTGCCTACGGACACGCCTCCTGCCTCTCTTTCTTCGACCTCTCTTTCTCGCCCAAAATAACATATATCATCAATAAATATGTAGTCAAATAATAATCATCATAAACCCATTTCAGAACCTTAGAATAAGCTGATTATATCAACATGGAGGGCGGGTCCAAACTCATGTAGGAAGCCAACTTGCACCTCCATGTTTTTTAGGCTCCATGAGCCAGGCTGTGGAAGGGGAGGAGTCTGGAATGAAGTTTCGCTTGGGTGCAATCTGGATCCTGAGAACTAGATGTCGCTACGTAGTTCTGAGTCTTACACATTATCTTAAACACTTTTATTCTTCTGCTGTTTTGCTTCAGTGCTTGGCTTGTTTCGGATATATATTCAAGAAGCCAATTCATTCAAGTTGTCTGCAGTACATACGTATATAGACCATAATCTGCAATCCATTTTTTTTGCTTATATGATGCAATATAAATAAGGAACCATCAACACTAACAAAATCCATGTCCAGGATTTGTAGCACCATGTTTCACAGAAATCCCCTATTTATTTTCTCCCTAATTTAGTCGTATCCAATTCCCACCCATGAAGTGTTTCCTTCCCCATTACACAATCATCATCAACCAGAGAGGGGCAATCTAGTGCCAATGATTTTCCGCAATTGTAGAAAACGGACAGAAATCACAGAATAAGCAATATGAAAGAGCAACATCAGTCTGACACAGAATTCCATATATAAACATTAAAGTCACGTAAAATGTGCATTAAAATCTTTAAATTTACAGTTTTCTCTTGGAATTTGCATATATGCACGAGCATCAGACAGTTTTACATTGTGTATTATGATTGGTTGATGTGACTCACAGCTGCCCAATTAACTGTTAGCATACGTGCAAAGTAAAATTGAGGAGTTCAAAGTCGGCAGATGCATAAACATTGTAAAATGGCAATGTTGCTGCGACTGGGACATTTAAAATCAAACTGATTTCCAGCGATAAGTAGAGTTACTGCCAAAGAACGAGCGAAGTGGTTCCTGGACCATTTGTACGGTGATGATGGAGTCGTGTTTTGTTAATTTTGTCAACACAGTGTGGACCAAATACGCGTTGATACCCGCAAAGATCACACCGCATCAAAAAAAGCACGTGGCCAGAAAAAAAAAGTAGCCGACGACGAGAATGATCGTGGAGTACAGATAGCATGCGGGACGCTGAACCTGAACAGATTCCATGAACACTCTGAGCAAATCTCAGGGAAGATTTTATCTTGGATTATGTGAAAATGTTCAGGTTTGAACTTTATGGACTATAATAGTTCCTGGTGTTGAGGACTGTAATGCAGGGATCCCTCACTTTCCGCGGTTAGTTGGGACTGAGATCCCCACGCGACCATCGAAATCTGCGAAGTCGGATCACCCCCACCCCCACTGACGTATATGTGTATATAATATTAATAACTACATATTCAATGCTATAAATGCTTATAATAACAAACTAACAAGATGTAAATAAAATCTAAATACACACGTATACAGATGGAACTGCATGAGAAGAAGATGACACACACACGTGCGCGCCTGCACACACAGATGCAACAATGTAAGTGCAGACGCTCCCCAGCTCACAAACGAGGAAGGTTCCAGCCGGTTAGATGAATTTGTTTGTAAGTTGTTCCAGGGCGTTCTTTATTGGGGAACGTATGTTTCAACCTTGTATATGTAACATACGAGTTTGTACTGTATACAATCTCTCTCTCTCTCTCATATATATATATATATATATATATATATATATATATAGCTCAAGCACAGCAGATCTGATCAGATTTACAGAGTTTCACTCTTATCCAGTTCATTATAATACTGGAGTCAATTTGCTTCTTTTTTGAAAGTTTTGGAGTTCAAAAATGTCTCGTCCTGCTTCTCTTCCCGGACGTCCGTGTCGGCCACGCCCCTCTGCTGGAGCCTAGTATTAAGTGTACCTCAGGATAATGTTAATCATATTTCATACTTATATTTGTGATATATCTTTCTGTAGGTTTTATTCCATTTCTATTTCTATTTGTTCTTCAATTTCATTTCACTTTCACTTTGGACCTCGGACAGCCCTGTTCGTATCTCCGGATGGTTTTGATGGGAGATTTTGGGTTGGTTTAGGGTTAAGGTTGGTTAAGGTTCCCTTAACTTTTTCCCCTATTCTTCCTTAATTTCATTATTTTTTTAATTCGATGAATAGTTATTTATTAAAAAAAAAAACGCGATGCACTGAAGCCGCATTAATTGAAGTGCGAAGTAGCGAGGGATCCCTGCGTTTACATTTATGAGCATTTATCAACTTCAAGTTGTTGGCAGTACCGAGTAGCTACAAGTGCTTCTGATTACCCTGACTTTCAGTTTGTAGATTAAGTTAACTGGTCTGTGACCGTCCGTAATATTAACACTAAATAGTGCTGTACAACTGTTACTGGTTTCAAGTCACACTACAGACACAACACTTTTATTGTCAGTATAAAATGCTCATTGACGATTATTATTTAAAGGTTATCTTGTAATATTTGCTTTTTGGGTTATCTGTGATCTGCATAATATTTTGTTGTCTTTTATTTGCATTGACTTTTATCATGGTGCCTCAGTTTAAGATTAAGTCTGTCTGTCTTCCTTTCAGCTTTTTCCCTTTTACTCAGGAGTCACTACAGCGAATCATCTGATTAGCACGTTTGATTTGGCAGAGGTTTTTACGTCGGATGCCCTTCCTGTCACAACCCTTTTAGCAAGGGACAGAAACACGCTGATGACTTTGCAGCCTACTCTTTACGAAAGTCAGCAATGGTTCTTTTACATGCCTCTCACCATAGACAGTGAGAGACATGGCCCGCCTTTGATAACCCAGTTAGCCGCACTGGGGAGGACAGTGACAACCTTGTGGAGAGTGGGACTCGAACCCCCAACCTTTGGATCAGCGATCCAGTGCCCTATACCACTAGACCACCACTGCCCTCAGTTTAAGATTAAGTATCAAATAAAATTTGTTCTTGGTCCAAACTTCTTTAAATGATTCACCAAAAAATGTGTTTCAAGTCCCAACAGCACACAACCACAATAAGTAATGTACAGTTTTGCAAGAAACTGATGCATAACACGAGCAATCTTATAAAACGGAATGGTGCGTTGTCTGAAACGGAAAAAAGCAAATTTTGAAATTTAAAATCATCATCCCTAGCGGTCTAACACATTCTGAGAGAAAGCATAATCTTCCCCCTCATACAAATGAGCTCACAGATTGGCTGGCAATCACTGTGAGTGACAGGGAAGTGAGCATATACCATACTTCCCTCCCGTGAGAGCTTGGCCAATTAGCTCCCATGGACTCCTGATCACGGACGGCTGTGGTATTAACCTGGATCTGAACTTGCGATCTCTGGATTAATAGTCACATCACGTCAATGTGCCACTAGGGAGCTCGTTTCGCAGAAATTGTCCATGTTACTTATAACTATTTATTAATCTTTTTAAATCCTCTGCCTTCATGCAACGTGTGAGCTATGGAAATGAGTTTTGTCTGTTTGTTAATCTGATTGGTGGTTTAATAACTTCTAGGAATATAGATTACCAAATCTGGTGGATGGGTTCCCCTCGCAATTATCTTGGTTGGTGTTGTTTGTGGGTCATCTTGACCTTGTTTCAAGGTCACAGCAGTCAAATTCGTGAATTTTTCTATATTCGGCTTGCCAAGGCTTGTTAGTGTGATGATCTTAAAAGGAAATAACATAAGATCACCAAATTTGGTAAATGGGTTCCATACCGGAAAGTCTCATTTGGGATTGTATACAGGTAATGTTGACTTTGCTTCAAGGCCACTTTTTCTGTATAAGGGTTGACTAGGCTTGTTGGTGTGATAACGTTGGAATGATCTGATGTAGGATCAACAATTTTGGTGGATGGGTTGACTCAAGATGTTCTTTCTGGGATTGTATATGGGTCATCACGTATGTGGTCCTACAACACAGTTGGAAGTACTGTAAAGCTGATATTGGGAAGCAAAGCTGTTGGATCAGGACCATTTCAAATGGGATACCCTGGTGGAGGCCCTATGCCCTGCTCAAGAAGAACAGTATCATATGGTCCTGTCGGCAGGAGTGTCTGGACCCATGTGGTCTATTTGTTCCAATTATAAATAAATGGGTGGAATTAGTAAAAAAATTTAAAAGTAGCAGTCTGATTCGCTGTGTAGTGTACAGGTTTATGTAAAAGAGTAATTCTCTTTTTTTGGTGTTCCTGTTAGATGTGAAAGGCAGTATGAGCGTGAAGGCCTTCGAGCTGGTGCCCGCTGTGGAGCGGGAGCAGTTGGCTGGCGAGAAGGCGAACATCGGGGTTGAGTGCATCGAATGCTGTAGCCGGGACCTGTACGTGGGCACCAATGATGGCTTCATCCATTACTTCAAGTTGGAGCCTCGCACCTCAACCAAGGGTCAGGTGTCCTTCAACTCGCAGAAGCGTCTACAAAAGCAGCTAATCCCAAAAAAGCCGGCATCTGAGCTGAAAGCTGTGTCAGCCCTGGGCCGCCTTATCGTCTTGTGCGATGGTGTTATCTTGCTGGTGGATATGAATACTCTGGAACCGGTGGCCTCTGGAGGGACTAAACTTAAAGGTGTGACTGTGTTCTGCGTTAATGAGAATCCAGTGAATGCTGAACCTTTCTGCGTGGAGATGGCGGTGGTGTCTGCACGACGCCGTGCTGTACACATATGCACTGTGCATGTAGACCGTGTCCAGGTCATGAAAGAAGTGGCTACTTCTGAACAGCCATGTGATCTCAGTGTTGACGGTTACTTCCTCTGCTTGGCTCTTCCCACACGGTATGTGATCCTGAACTATGGCTCAGGGGCCTCACAGGATCTATTCCCCTACGATGGTGAGGAAAGGAAACCCATGGTCAAAAGGATTGGCAGGGAGGAGTTTCTCCTGGCTGCACCAGGTGGCCTCGGTGAGTTCATCCCTGCTGACTGAATTTATTCTGGGGGGTGTGTGAGCTACCAGGGGAGACATCAAACTATTGAAGGAGCTTAGCTTAGCTTAGCATAGGAGTAAAAAAGCATGAGATGTAAAGCAGCATTAGCATAAAAGTTTTGCTTTTTTTGTAAAAGTAATGAGTTGTAATGAATCATCCTTGTCAATCACTTTGCCTCTCTCCATCGTAGGGATGTTCGCTAATGCTGAGGGCATTTCCCAGCGGGCTCCAGTCAAATGGTCTGAGAATGTGATTGGTGCTGCTGTGTGTTTCCCATACGTCGTGGCTCTGGATGAGGGCTTTGTAACCATTCACAGCATGCTGGATCAACAGCTCAAACAGACGCTTTCATTCAGAGGAGGACACATCCTGCAGGACTTTGAAGGTCGGGAATCCATTCATCTTCCTTTCTGCCTGTGGTTCTGCTCAAGTGATATAACAAACCTACACAATTCTTTGTAGTTTAACCTCAGGAAAACTAGTATGAGTTTTCATTCTAAAATACACCAAAAGAGCAGTTGTCTTCTCTTTAATAATGATGATGATGATGATGATGATGAGTCGTTCCTTGGAATAATGCGTATACAGAGGTGGTGTTTTCGTTACCGTGCTTGTAATAGAGCTCATAAGGCACACATTAATAATCTTGATATAGGCGGAGTCATTAAACTTGTTTGTTGTTTTCTGTTTTCTGATAGAAAATGTTTCGAGGAACTCAATGTTTGGTGGCATTGGTCAATCAGTAGTATCTTTCAGCTGTGATTGGTTATTGCTTGGCGACATGATGATGTAGTGGCGAGCACGTCTGCTTCTTGGGCTGGCTGTTTTTGTTTGGAGATGTGAGTGTGAATAGTTGTGTGTGTTGCCCTGTGATGGTGTGACTAGCTGTTAGTGAGTAAGTAATTATTACTTGAAATGTGTTGGATGAAAGTTCAACTCAGTCCTGCTCTGACCGCCCACTCCGCCCTGCTTGAGAAAATTTTGCCTCTCATTGATCGTTTTGCTGATATTCATTGATTTTACATGGTCAATTGTCCCCAACCACTTCCTGTACAGATGCCCCTTAAGGCTACCTGGAGGCCCCACCCCTTCTTCTAATCACTCGTTATGTGTGTATATTTTTATCAGCAGGTGGTTTTTACTTATATTTTGGAAGTTGCATTCTGCTAAAATTTGTTGGACAGTTCACATTAGCCTGTTTAGCTAAAAAAAGGGCCACCATTTGAATGACACTTGAAATCGAGAGAAGAGAACATGAATTTATCAGTACATACCAACCAAGTGAACTGTGATGGCCTGACGATCTGTCCAGGGTGTACCCTGCCTTCTCCGAGTTGGCTGAGATGGGCACTAGCCTCCCCGTGACCCTAATTAGGCTTAAGCAGTTCAGAAAATGAATGAATTGTTGTTCATCCTTCGAGGTTGAAGCTGACCATGAGTTCCTATCAGATCGATGATCTGGGTGAAGTCATGACCTGCGCTTGACTTGGATTTGAGTGAGGGAGAGTTGCACAGATCTTCAACCTCACTCTCTCATCCCGGGCTTTCTGAGTCCAGTGGCACGACACAGTCGAGATGGCTGGAGATGGGTCAGGATGCTGTGGATGGGCAGCAGTGTGCTGTGTGTCTCACTGTGCCCTGGTTGCGCTCCACGACATTTTGCTGGGTCTCCTTCTTGTCCGCTGAATTTGGTGGTTTCTTCCACACAATCAGCCGGATCCAATTTTCGCATGTGTAGGTAGACGGGTCCTACTGTTACCGACTGTCTTGTGGCATGCACATGTGACAGCGGAGACTCGTGGTGGCTGGGAAGCCTAACCCCATCACAGGCCCAAAAGGACCTGTTCACTGCCCTGAATGAATGAATATAAGCCAAGTTAATGGCAAAAGTAGCAGTATACAGATATTAAACTCACGAGTCAAGTATAAACATGAGAAGCTCTGAGTAAAATAAAACGAGGCACGCTGTAATATGAGCTGATGTTGATATACTGTACATCATACCCAATATAGGAATGAATGGTATGCCTTGCAGTGAATTCATATGCAAATTCCTTTCGTATTAACCGTTGCATGCACGTGAATCACATGCGACTATTCACAGTACAATGTTGCCTTCCTGGTGCAGATTGATTTTTTTTGCTGATTTTCGGGCAATTAAGATTATTAAGATTAAGATTATTAAGATTAAGTTATGAATTGTTTTACATGTGAATTTACCAAGTCCTAATCCATTGGCCAAGTTGCTGTGGCACTGCTTTTCTCGAGAGAACAGTAGAGTTCACTTAAAGGGTTCGAACATAAACATCAATTTAATTGTTCCTTTTTACAAACACTTGGTTGAGTTTTTAATAATAATATCTGCTAAGAAAATGAAGCATTTGCCATAAGTGCTCTGATTTTTATGAAAAGGCTTGACGAGTGTGAGACAGAAATGAGTGTTTTAAGCCCTTTATGGGTCTTTTGTCAGCATTGCTTCAGGAGTTGTGGATCGATTTCTCCAAAGTGCTGAAGGGAATAGAGATCGATTGTGCACAGAGTGAGACGTCGACAAAGCAGCAGATAAAATCAGCATTACTTACATTTTCCTAAATATATGAATGCATTAGTCCTGTCACTCCTGTATTTCTATCTTTTTGTAGATCACTGTGAATTTTTTAATTTTTACAGTCTGTGGCTCCTCTCTGACTGAGTTTATTTAATGTCTTCAGTCAGCAAATGTTGACTAACTTTGAATTTTTTTTTTACCATTCCAGTCTCTGATTATTCGCCACATTCTGCTGTGGAGAATGCATGGCTTCTGTTCTTGGTCTTGTTGATATAGCAGTGATTTGTAAGGTCAATATACTAACCCCTATTGTTCTAGAAAAAAGTTCGAACAGAGTGAAAATAATATTGAAACATTTACAGAACTTTCAGGTATCAGGTTGAAAGTAACTGGAAGTGGGAGAGGTGTCATATATTATAAAAGTAGCATACATCCAGGCTCGAAGTGTGTAAGAAGAGATAGGGCGTGGCTCACCCCCTGTCTGTCGCTGCATCCAGAAATGCAGCCTCAAACTGTATTACAGTCAGTCCTCTACTTACGAAAACCTCTGAATATGAAAAATCCAGGTTACAAAAAACATTTTCCTAAGTTTTCACCCTCTGTATACGAAAGAACCTCTTACGAAAAGCGCCAAACGCAGCATTTAAAAATTCAAACAATGCGCGAGTTGCTCTCTCATTGGCTGTCTCCCAACATCCCGCCCCACTGGCCTCCCATTGGCCAGGAGGGAGCTGAACTGTACCCATACTTCCTGTACCCATACTTCCCGTTTGTTACATGCGTGAAGGAGAGTTGAACAGGACTGTTGGCTCACGAGTTTTTTTGTGAGTGATCATTGCAGCGTTATATTTCGTTGTCCATCATGGACCCCAAGAAAGTGATTCCCGGTGACACCGAAAAGAAGAAGCAGGCTCTGTTATCAATCGAAGTGAAGCAGGAGATAATAAAAAAATGAAAGTAGAAAGTATATGAAAAAGGCACCGGAACGGATTAATTTCGTAAGTAGAGGGCCGACTGTATACCAAAAACTATACATCAATTCTTTGCTGAAACATTGCTGGGTTCTCAGGACCCAAGCTCATTTCAGATGGCCTCGAAAACAGCATAAACCGTGGGGCTATAGTCATATAACTCCTTTTGGGGGTTTATTTATTTATTTTTTTGAAGAAAAAGAGAGGTTGAGTTTTCTGTGCCATAGATGCACACCACCATGTAGAATATTAGTAAAAGGTACAAAAGTGAGTATTTGCGATAGTATTTCTGTACGGGTGAATTTTGTATGTGTGAAAATACTGTGGACATGATGGTATATATTGAGATTTTAGTGAGCTGTATGTTCAATATCTGGGGGAAAAATTAAAATGTGCTGCGTAGTAAACACTAAATGTTTGAAATGGACAATGTCGATAACAGAAGAAAGTATTTTGGCATTGACTTACACAGGTGTTCAAAATCTGTCTGCACTTTATGGGTTTTTACTCTGAAGGGATGATAGTAATTCTGTTCGTCATAATAATAACGAACATAATTTCACATGTTTGTTATTTTTACACTCACATATGCAAGTGGGCAACTCAAGGAACAACAACAAGAGGGCAGAAAAGCAGAGATTATTACTTGAATGAAGAAAACAAAAAATGTTTATCACGAGCTAAAAGCTAGATGGCCACAGCTAGAGGAATGAGTTCGCACATGGGGGCTAGAGCAACGTGCCTCAGGGAAAGGTTTGTTAACAGTGCAGTTGCATCTCCATGTCCAGGTAGTTGTCAAGGAGATTAATAGAAGTAACTTTGCATGAGGACTTTCTGTGTGTAACCACTTAATGCAATCATCTCTCTATCAGAGCGAGGACTACAACGTCACATAAACTGCCAGCAGATTTCCAAGCCAAGGTAGACCGTTTCCATAAGTTTGCGACTTATAGTCCAGTGCAACTGATATGTTTTTTCTTCTTTATTCTGCAGTTGTTTTTTTTTTGGTCAATTTTACTTGTACTCCGGACCAACGTGGAGTCCAGAAGAAACGGTAATATTTGTTATTGGTAGAAAGCGGCTAAACTACAAACCCCACATGCAGAAAAGTTGGCATGTTATTCTCCAATGTGCAATAATTAAAAAAAAAAGCTGTTGAGCAGGTAGTTCTGTTGTTCCTGAATTATTTAAAAGTTTGATGCATTTATTTACAGTATGGAAAGCACATCAATACGCCAACCTTTTTAACATGTTCAAGTTGAATTTTTCAGATTTTTTTTTTTTTATTCTGTATTTCTTCTTGTCCTCCAGTTGCTTTATTTGCATAACTCTTACTTTCTTTCTTCCTTTTGGCCTTTTCCCTTTCTCGGGAGTCGCCACAGCGAATCATCTGATCCGCACATTTGATTTGGCATAGGTTTTTACGTCGATGCTCTTCCTGTCACAACCCTTTCGCAAGGTACAGAAACACGCTGACGGCTTTGCAGCCTACTCTTTATGAAAGTCAGCAATGGTTCTTTTACATCCTCTCACCATAGACAGTGAGGGACATGGCCCGCCTTTGATAACCCAGTTAGCTGCACTGGGAGGACAGTGACAACCTTGTGGGGACTCGAACTCCCAACCTTAGGATCAGCGATCCTACTAGCTATCCACTAGACCACCACTGCCCTTGCATACCTCTTACTAATAGTAGTAATAATAATTTATACTGAAATCCCTCATCTTTTAATGTAAGAATTTCAGTAGTAATAAAAGATTATTTGACTGTTTAACACTGTATGGAGTTTTGCATGGATTAAGTAGCCACAGCATGAATACAACAGGGCAGGAAAAAAGTCAATACTTTATGTAAACAGATGAGTCAGTCAAGCGGGTTTTCAGTATTTTAATATTTTAGAATATAAACTAAACCAAAGAATACAAGATTCCAAGTTTAGTTTCTCAATACTCACTGATTCTGCTGTCGAGTTTGCGAATGCAGAAATGTATGAAAACACCTGTTGTGTGATGTATGTATGTGGGTGTAGCTCGTGTTCCTTGCAAAATGGATGCTATGCTGTCCAGTTGTAATGTTGTAATGTTCAGCCTCCAATTAGACTGAATGCCCTCATAAAATAATAAGGTGCTTCAGTGACTTATTAGAGTACGGGTGTGTATACTGTATATATTTATTCAACCAGGTTAATATTTTTGCTCGTTGATTGAAAAGCACCATCACTGATCATCACCGTTTTTGGTGTGGATGTTGGAACTGGGTAACCAGTAAATCCTATTATCAATTTTCATCATGGTCTGATATCCAACATGGCAGCTGCAATTACCGTCTCGAATTTGTATTTCATGCACCAGCTCAAACGCATCGATACTGATCATCAACGTTTTTTGCTGTGGATGTTGACTTATGTTGGGTGGCAGTCCTCTTTTGCCACCCGAACCACCATGGTTGCCCAAAAGCTCCTGTCCTGCATAGCCTTTCCCATATCATCAACCTGTAGACCAGTGTCTCTTTGCAGTGGTCTTCCAAACCTCCTTCTCCCATGTGTTGGAGACCATAGCACTAAGTTGGAGACTACTTCCTTGCTGTTTCTGAGAGAGTGTCCGGCGAATCTTAGTTGCCTGGCTCGTATTTTGTCTAACAGTTTTGGAAGACCAGCATAAAGCTCTTTGTTTGTACAATGTTGCTCCCACTTTATGTTGCAGACGCACCGTAACATCTTTGTGTAGCAACTGTCCAGCTGTTTCTCCAGTTTAGGGGTGACCGTCCACGCCTCACAGCCGTACGAAAGTACCGACTCCACCGTTGAAAGAAAGAGGCATGTTTTGAGTTTACTTGGCAGGTCTGACGTCCAGATCTTTTCAAGCTTGTTACAGGCTCTCCATGCTGCTGCCTTGTGGGAGTTGATGTCCTTGGAGGTGTTTTCCATGTGGGACCCCAGATACTTGAAGTCCTCCACTTTCTCTAGAGTGGATCCATCTGTGGTCTTCAAACGTACTGGCATCTGCTGGTTGAAGGCCATGAACTTGCTTTTCCCTACGTTCAACTGTAGGCCTACCCATGCAACTGAGGTTTCTAGATTCTGGAGAGCTGCTGGGCTTGCTGGACTACTTCAGATTCAGAAACGAGTGCTATATCATGAGCAAAGTCCAGGTCCGTCACTGCCCTCGGCCCAATTCTCCTACTCCTTCTCCTCACCAGTTGGAAGCCTAGTTCCTCTTCTCTCCCTTCTATGGCCACTATGAGTGTATAGTCCAGTGCTATTACGAAGAGGTATGGTGCCAGGGTGTCCCCTTGCAGGACTCCTGTTTGTATCTCAAAAGACCTGGTTTCCCCATCTGAAGTTATTACTTTTGCCATTGTGCCCTCGTACATACAACTAATGGCACGGATGATCTGCCAGGGATGCAGTAAGCTTTCAAAATCTTCAGTATCTTGCCCCTGTGGATGGTATCAAACACCTTCCGAAAGTCTCTGAAGGTGATTATGGCAGGTAGGTTGTGACTTCTTATTCCCTCTATCAGTCTGCATAGTGCAAGTATGTGCCCAACTGTAGGTCTTACTTTTCTGAATCCATTTTGGTTACATCTCAGTAGTCTGTCCACAGCTGGCCTTATACGGTTTAGCAGCATCTTGTTAAAGATCTTGGCTACCAGTAAGCTCAGGCTGATACCCCTGTAGTTGCTCCCTAGTCTTAAGATCACCAGATTCAGGTATGGGAATGATGTTTAACAGGGACCACTGCTCCGGTTTTTCTCCCTGAATCAGTATTCTGTTAAAGAAATCCAGGATGATCTTGTCCAGCCCCTCACATCTCTTCAAAACTTTTGGTGGAATTCCATCCTCCCCACTAACCTTTCCTTCCAACAGAGATTTCCTGGCTTTCTCATATTCCCCCTGTTCAAACGGGCCCAACTTGATGTTGAGCTCCTCGTACACAGTAGGAATTTCCTCATTCTCCTCCATAACACTAGGGGGATTTCCAAGAAGAGTTTTGAAGTGGTTATACCAGTTCTCAATCCTTTCTTCCTGTGTGTTTCCTTCCAGCTGTCCCTTTCTAGTTGTGGATGTTGGAACTAGGTAACTACACAATATTATCAGTTTTCGTCCTGTTCCAATATCAAATATGGCTGTTGCAGCTGCTCTCTTTACTTTGCATTCCATGTGCTGGCTCAAAAATGCCATCACTGATCATCACCGTTTTTGGTGAGGATGTTGAGATGGTTTAACTAAACAAGCCTTTGATCATGTTCATTGCAGTGCGATATCCAATAATGACGTGTACAGCCGCCACTTTGAATTTGCATACGCACACTAGTTTTTGCTGTGGATGCAGAAACTTGGTAACATGTCACAACTTGGCAATATGCGTATTGTACAGTGTCTTTGGACAAGGAGGACATTGTTTGATAGGATGGTTTTTGACATTAAGATTCAAATGCGGGATGCTGGGTTTGGCGAAACTTTGCACTGTTGTTAGTGCTCTTGTTTTTTTATTATTATTATAATTTTTTACTTGTACAGGTTCTTGGTTTTGTTTTATCAGGGTAATGTAGACTTTTTTTGTGGCCACTGTAAGTTAAATTTGAAAACATTTCCATTATACACCACCATCAGTCAGGTTAAACTCCAAATGTTTAGTATATTAGCTGGTTTTCAGTCATTTTTACGTACCAAATTGTATTGAGTGTTCGTAGAAGTCGCTCAGATTAAAACAGTATTTCGTACTACTCTAATAAATACCAAAAATGTTCTGTCTCGCCCATTTTCAGGTAAAGTGGCGTTAGCATCCACAAAGGCAGTGTATGTGCTGGTGCCTCTTCCGCTGGAACGACAGATTCAAGATCTGTTGGCAGGACATCGAGTAGAGGAGGCGCTGACCCTGACCGAAGGTGCACAGAGAAACATTCCTAAAGACAGGTTCCAGGTACACTTTATATTAGAGCATTCACTGTTCTCAAAGACACTGGTCTGGTTTACGGATAAGAACCTTGGCTTGGTTTATTTCCAGATATTACACAGGAGAATTCTCCAGCAGGCGGGATTTATCCAGTTCGGCCAGCTTCAGTTCTCTGAAGCAAAAGAACATTTTAGGTGGGTGCATCATTGCGTCCTGTAACTAACACAGTTAGATGCCCAGATGTTCCGGACATAACAAAATGTTGCTTCTTTTATCGGCTCTCCTCCTCCACACTTGCCATTAATGAGGCATGGACTATTCCGATAGCTGAAAAATGGCCCACGTGACGCTTCCATTATCACAAACACACCAGTAGTCGCAGGTGGTGCACGAATTTTATTTTCATTTCTTACAGCATTTCAATATCACATAAACAATGAATGGTTTCCATTTAATTCAGTGATGGAGATGAGAAATGTGAAGAATGTAGTAGTAGTAGTAATAATAATAATAATAATAATAATCAAAGCTCTTCTGCACCAGCACCCATTGCTTTAGTTCTGATGGCACCGAATAATTTCTGAACATCTTAAAAAAGGCAACAATGAAGTCTGCACAGGAAAATGAGTCATTTAGGGTTGTCCCCCCACATGGCAATCCTTGTTGAGTGTTGAATGACTAGCTATTTCTTTAATAAATTATCTCCACCTATTGGATAGATGATGAATTACATTTCATGGTAATTAATATATTTATGTTAGCAGATGCAAATAATATACATTTATCATAACCTTTGAAAGTTCCTGCAGGTCACGTCAAATGGGCTGGCGAGTCAGATTTGGCCCCATGGACCTCGAGTTTGACCCCTGTGCACTAGAAGGCAAATCAGAGTCAAACTTGCCAGCATCTAATACTCCACACAGCTTTTCTGTAACAAATGTTTGCCTCTCTTCCCATGTAAAGTGGCCTCAATGTTCCCTAAAAAGTTCTATTGTTAAAAAATCTTCGCCATATATCTCCCTGTAATGCTGGCTACATGACCTCCATGAGTTCTGGTGGTATTCCATCTTACCTGTCAACAATACGAATGGCACGAACCCAGAGTCGAAACAGAATCCACCGTCTATACCTATATTGGCATCGTAGCATTGAACAGAAACGAGACATTTGTAGGAAGATTTGAAATGTGTATTTCTCCTCTGTTGTAACAGGAAGGGGCAACTAGATGTACGTGAACTGATCTCTCTGTGTCCGCTGCTTCTGCCTGTCTCATCGTCTTTCACACGGTGCCACCCGCCACTGCACGAGTACGCTGATCTGAACCATCTGGCGCAGGGTGATCAAGAGAAGGTGCAACGCTGCAAACACTTCCTCATCAGCTACCTGCGCGAGGTGCGTGCCAGTGAGCGTGCCAATGGGTTCAGGCAGGACGTGGATACTGCGCTACTGAAGCTCTATGCTGAGGCGGGTCATGAAGGCTTACTGGAGCTGCTGGCCTCTGACAACTTTTGTCTGCTGGCTGACAGTGCACCCTGGCTGGAGAAACACCACAGGTCAGACATCTTTACATGGATAAAGCCCTTAAATGTGGCATTGATTTATAAAATGCTACGTCTGTCTGTACTGATGCTGGCCCAAAGGTTTGCGGACACACAACCGCAATAGTCAGGTGTTTCTTAATGGTTGGGACTCCAGATTTTATTCCTCTTTTCCTCTTTGTTGTGATAATGAATTTCACTCTTCGGGAAAGGGGGACCCCCCCCACTAGATTTTGGAGTACAGTTGAGGGGATTTGGGATCGTTCATCCACGAGAGCATTATTCAGGTCAGACGCTGACAAGTACGAGTCCTTCTCAAAAAATTAGCATATTGTGATAAAGTTCATAATTTTCTGTAATGTACTGATAAAAATTAGACTTTCATATATTTTAGATTCATTGCACACCAACTGAAATATTTCAGGTCTTTTATTGTTTTAATACTGATGATCTGGGCATACAGCTCATGAAAACCCAAAATTCCTATCTCAAAAAATTAGCATATTTCATCCGACCAATAAAAAGTGTTTTTAATACAAAAAAAGTCAACCTTCAAATAATTATGTTCAGTTATGCACTCAATACTTGGTCGGGAATCCTTTTGCAGAAATGACTGCTTCAATGCGGCGTGGCATGGAGCCAATCAGCCTGTGGCACTGCTGAGGTGTTATGGAGGCCCAGGATGCTTCAATAGTGGCCTTAAGCTCATCCACAGTGTTGGGTCTGGTGTCTCTCAACTTTCTCTTCACAATATCCCACAGATTCTCTATGGGGTTCAGGTCAGGAGAGTTGGCAGGCCAATTGAGCACAGTAATACCATGGTCAGTAAACCATTTAGCAGTGGTTTTGGCACTGTGAGCAGGTGCCAGGTCGTGCTGAAAAATGAAATCATCATCTCCATAAAGCTTTTCAGCAGATGGAAGCATGAAGTGCTCCAAAATCTCCTGATAGCTAGCTGCATTGACCCTGCCCTTGATAAAACACAGTGGACCAACACCAGCAGCTGACATGGCACCCCAGACCATCACTGACTGTGGGTACTTGACACTGGACTTCAGGCATTTTGGCATTTCCTTCTCCCCAGTCTTCCTCCAGACTCTGGCACCTTGATTTCTGAATGACATGCAAAATTTGCTTTCATCCGAAAAAAGTACTTTGGATCACTGAGCAACAGTCCAGTGCTGCTTCTCTGTAGTTCAGGTCAGGCGCTTCTGCCGCTGTTTCTGGTTCAAAAGTGGCTTGACCTGGGGAATGCGGCACCTGTAGCCCAGTCCACTGCTTCCACAGGTCCCCCAAGGTCTGGAATCGGCCCTTCTCCACAATCTTCTTCAGGGTCCGGTCACCTCTTCTGGTTGTGCAGCGTTTTCTGCTTCACTTTTTCCTTCCCACAGACATCCCACTGAGGTGCCTTGATACAGCACTCTGGGAACAGCCTATTCGCTCAGAGATTTCTTTCTGTGTCTTACCCTCTTGCTTGAGGGTGTCAATGATGGCCTTCTGGACAGCAGTCAGGTCGGCAGTCTTACCCATGATTGTGGTTTTGAGTAATGAACCAGGCTGGGAGTTTTTAAAGGCCTCAGGAATCTTTTGCAGGTGTTTATGGTTAATTGGTTGATTTCAGATGATTAGGTTAATAGATCGTTTAGACTACCTTTTCATGATATGCTAATTTTTTGAGATAGGAATTTTGGGTTTTCATGAGCTGTATGCCAAAATCATCAGTATTAAAACAATAAAAGACCTGAAATATTTCAGTTGGTGTGCAACGAATCAAAAATATATGAAAGTCTAATTTTTATCAGTGCATTACAGAAAATAATGAACTTTATCACACTATGCTAATTTTTTGAGAAGGACTAGTATAATAGTGAGTGCCAACAATTCTTGACCCCAACATGTACAACGAGACAGCCACAATATGCCCCAATTTTAATATTTATCATCATAATGAGTTCCCAAGTGGCGCATTGAGAAGGTGTGTAACTTCTAATCCAGAGATCGCAAGTTTGAATCCGGGTTAATGCCACAGCCAGTCCATGGGAGCTGATTGGCTGAGCTCTCACGGGAATGAGGGACAGCATGCACTCACTAACCTCTCAGCCACAGTGATTGGCAATCAATCATGGGCATCTGTGAGCTCATTCATACGGGTGGGGGAGGGTGGATAGCGCATTCCCTCCAAGTGTGTTTGACCGCCCCCATATATGCATTTGCATAAGTTAGAAAAGAGGCGGGTGGCTAGAATTGCATGTCACGGAGGGGGCATGCGCATGCTTTCGCCCGTCCCTGGTTGGTGGTGATCATGTCATATGGAAGGAAATTTTGATAGGTGGGAACTGGACTAAATTAGGGAGTAAAATATGGGAAAATAAATAAAAATGGTAGCCGTGCTCCAGGCCAGTTATTCTGTAATGTATTAAGTGTGTCAGTATAAAAACACTAAACAGCTGTATTTCTCACTGATGCAAATACAGCAATAATCAGTTTTATCATCCATAGTACATAGGTAGGTAAGTCTGTTGGGTTTTTACACCCGAGCCTCGTAGCTCATCAGGCCGGTACTTATCCTCAGTTTCCATAGCGTGAAGCGACCAGGAGTTCAACTCCCCCTGGATGGGACGCTAGTCCATCGCAGGTTACCTTCCCAGTATATTGTTACTGGTACCCATTTACTGCTGGGTGAACAGAGGCACACTTGTGGTTGAGACCTTGCCCAGGGGTCATAGCACAGTGAGGGTCTCGGTGGGATTTGAACTCGCAACCTCCCGATCATGAGCGCAGCACCCTAACCACTACACCATCGGCCCCACTAGTAGATAGGCCTGTCTATTAATAAAATCCCATAATTCCTCATAATGCCACACAACAGACACAGAAGACATTTGTTTCCTACTGGGATTCAGTATCAGTTTTGAGATTGCTATGCAGAACATTTCCTTGGACTGATTTCTGTCGAAGAATGTGCTGTTGCCATGAGAGCACTGAGATTAAACCGTCCATACATGTTGCTGTTGGACAGTAACTTGGCTTTGCACTGTAATAATTGCATGTGTGGGAGATTCAGGCTAACACTGTTTCTTTTTAGATACTTTGCACTCGGGCTCCTGTATCACTACAATGGCCAGGATGCTGCTGCTCTGCAGGTATTCATATATGTACAGATAATGATCTGTTTCTGATGTGAAATGACATTTGGTATTAAAATACGACCAATAAATAGCAAATACTGACATCACTGTTGAGGTATTTATCTGTCCATATGTCGTCTGTAATTTATAAAGTGGCGAGAAAACCATATCTGGCTCTGTGTAGATGAGGGCGCAGTTGGGACTGGAGTGGTCGAGCTGTGAAAATGAAGCTAATAGAATCAAAGTGAAACCTAAATCTTCTGAATATAAAATTAATCAGAACGCACATCACTAAAACGAGAGTGAGTTTTGCTTAATATTCATATGACACTCCTGCCATCACCGAAGGTATAGAAATGGGTTCCGTCCATATATACGACTTGTTACTGTGATAACCTTGGAAGTAAATGGCATAGGATCATCTAATTTTGTGGATCGTTCCCCCTTGATGGTGAATAGGGTGGGATTGTATATCAGTCACATTAACCTTCTTTCAAGGTCAATTTTTTAATATTCAGCTTATCAAGGCTTCTTAGTGCATTGAGTAGGAAGTGACATCGGATCCCCAAATTTATTAAATGGGTTCTATCAAAATTCTCAGTTGGGATTGTTTCCAGGTCACTGTGACCTTGTTTCAAGGTCAGTTTCTCCATATTTGGCTTGACAAGGCTTGTTGGTGTGATCTACTTGGAAGGATATGATGGAGGATAATCAAATTTGGTGGATGGGTTCTCCTTAGGAAGGTCTTAGTTGGGATTGCATATAGGTCATCTTAATTACAATGGGTCAGAACCGTAAACTTGGTGACCTTTTCTATGTTGGCATATTATGAAATGGACCTTTCGGCAGGAGCATTCAGAACCCTGTGGTCTATTTAAATTTTTATGTAACTACAACTGCATATATGTTTAAACTAATATAAATGGTTTATATCAGTATAACTATATGTGCCAAAGTGATGCTGGGGGGTGTGTGTGTGTGTGTGTGTATGTGTGTAAAACACAAATTTCTTGACCTGCTTTACCCTGTGTAGCTGTGGGTTCGAGTTGTCAATGGGGACCTCCAAGATGCCACACATGCCGATCTATTTGAGTATGTTGTGGACTTCCTGAGCTCCTGCAACAACCTGGACCTTGTATGGAAGTATGCAGATTGGGCTTTACAGAAAGACCAGAAGGTGAGAACATACTGATTGTTATAAAATTGTAAATCAAGATGGTTGAGAGGTAGAACTGGATATGGCTCTTGATCAGAAATATATGAGGCGCTCCACCGAAAGTAGGTGCTTGTTGCACAGACCACTTTTGAGATAAAGGCCAGAAAAGTAAAAATGGTCCTTTTTTTTTTCTAAGAATGTCCCCCCCCCATTTTTCTGACGAGTACCCTCATAAAACTAGATAAAAACAGTAGCAAACTTTCTGGTTTTCGTTGCAATTATTCACCGAGTTCGGTACAGGACACACTATAATCCATACACCAGAAGAACGGCCATGAAGTAGTCTCTCCATTTTGGATACTGTTTTGAGATTAAAATGCCGTTTCAGTGAATGAAATAAAGGTTATGAAGACGATATGCTCGTAAACAATGCAGGCTAGTTGCTAAGGAAGATCTGAAATGAGCACACTGATTGGTCAGCTCGGGCTTGCACATGCGCAGTGCCCGTCATACATTAACTTCTGGTTTACTTCCTGCTTACTGTATACGGAATACGGAATTTATCTCCGACTTTCTCTTCAACAGGCATGTGATTCTTCTGTGAAATATTGGAATTCGGATTTTTTTTTCATTGACCCAGTTTAAAAAAACAAAAACGAGCTGAATACAGTATGTCAAAATAACCTTTTCCCGCTTTTATTCCGTTCCGAGTTTTGCATAAAATGACCTCTCTTGAGACCTTACATATGACCTTACTTAAGACCATGATGTTATGACCTCTCTTGAAACGTTACTGCTGATGTTGATTGGCTGATGTTGAAACATATACGTAGACATATGTGTTATGTACATGGTGTAACGACCCTGTCAACTACGGTGGAAGGGCTTTAAAGGCGTTTGACAGCCACGCGAAAAGCAAGAAACGTAAAAAAAACCTGGAATTAAGGAAAACAAATTATTCAATTGCTGGAAGATTCCAGAACCCTACGGACTTAACCCTTGGTTTGCCGTTCGACCAGAAACTTCTGTGCAAATAAAAAACCTAGTGAAACAACCAGTACCTGTCGCCGATCGAGTAGTTAATTTTGAGGTATGTTTGAGAATTTTCTTGTCTAGTTTCTGATTATATTTTTCAAATTATTGTGAATGCATGCATGTTTTAGTTGTAGGACATTCACGTGTTTACTCCGTGAACTGAATCAAATGAGCCGACTCTATGGTCACCGAATCATTTTTCTGCTGTTTAGAATAAATAAATTATTGCTGCATTAACTGACCAGTTTTTCATAATTAACTTATATAAATAGGCATTGATATTTAATGTTTCTAAACAGCAGCGGGAGTGTGTCCTAGTGTAATTAGTCAATTAATATTGGAAATGTAAAACTATGAATCTGAGACTCGACCGAAACGCCTCAGCATGCAGAATTACAGCAAACTTTCTAAGGTCCAAAAGGAAGCAAGAAAATGCCATGCTAAAGCACTAAAGACAAAAAACATCAATTCAAAAAACTTATGTCATGTATAGCATGCCATGTGTATAGTTTGTTTCCAGATTGTGTTTAAAGACAATGACTGTTGATAAGTGTTGTGAGGCAGGACAGATCTATAAGAGTGACTATTTGATTTGTGACTGTGACACTTTGATTAGTGTTGGAATCCCACATGATAAACTCACAAGTTGAGGTACAGTATGGATATGGAGATTAGAAATTAAACTTTCTAGAGCTCTTTCAGTGTCATGAAATAGCCCTTTTCCCCTTCTGAAATGCTTAAAACCTAGGAGCTTCGGGGTGGGGGCTACACCCCCCCCCCAGACCCTGGCTGATTTTCAGATATTTTGGTGATGGTCAAATCACATGCCTGCTTCAATAACAGTCGTTGTTTGTTTATAATATTGTGAAAACATATAATTTCTGGAAAAAGAGAGTGAAATGTCATCTGTGATATCTAGCAGCATTAGTATAGATGTTAAATTCAATGCGAGAATCGGGCTTTGAAGATGCCAGAATGCTTGGCTTGGTTCTTGAAGATTATTTCGCCGGTGAGTATTTTTCTCTGCATGCAAAATTTGATTATGGAATTTTTTTGATTATTTGATGATTTGTGTGTAATCTTGTCTGGACTGGACATGCTGGATCGTGGGTTGTTTAGTTTTGTACGAAAATTAGTCAAAACCTGAAAAATACTTAAATGTTTCATTCCTTTTACATATGAACAAACTGATGATGATGATGATACCAGCTGTGTTGAAGATTTTGATGTTGATAAAGAAGAGCCATCTGTTAATAAAAGTGTGCATGAGTTGCGTTGGTGGTGAGCATATAGATTAAGATGATAAATATTGAGGGCAGAGTTGATGAAGCCAGCTGTTGAGCAGAGTTGATGATGCCAGCTGTGTTGATGAAGATTTTGATGTTGATGAAGAAGAGGCATCTGTTAATAAAAGTGTGCATGAGTCAGGTTTGTTGTTTGGAATGAGATGTGATCCTTTCTGCTGAGCAGGATATAGGTGAAGATGATAATGCTGAAGGCAGAGTTGATGAAGTTTACTTGTATAAAGAGATCAGAGAGTATTGTTATATAGTTTTCTTATATATATATATATATATATATATATATATATATATATATATATATATATATATAGTTCTCTTAATTTTAGTGTGACCATTTGAACCTGACTGTTTATTTCAATCAGTATCGTTTGAAGGCATTTGAACCTTTATATCGTCTTCTTCTTTTCCTTTCGGCTTTTCCCTTCAGGGGTCGCCACAGCGAATCATCTGCCTCCATCTCACCCTATCCTTTGCATCTTCTTCTCTTACACCAAGGACCTTCATGTCCTCCTTCACCACATCCATGAATCGTCTCTTTGGTCTTCCTCTAGGCCTTCTGCCTGGTAGTTCCAGCCTCAGCATCCTACTACCAATATACTCAATATACTCACGATCCCTCCTCTGTACATGTCCAAACCATCTCAATCTCTCTGACTTTGTCTCCAAAACGTCTTACATGTGCTGTCCCTCTGATGTGCTCATTCCTAATCCTATCCATCATTTGAACCTTTATATAATAGTTGAAAAGATACATACTGATCTCATTGGAATAAACAGAAATAAAAAAAGTCTTTTTTTGTTCATTTTTTGGGGGTTACCACAGTGACTGATGGGTTAAAAAAGGGCGTGTCAGATTTAAATGAGGATGATTTCTCTTATCGCCGCCAAAAACTCCTCCTAGACATGTTTTCTAAAAGTTTATATGGCTGAGGTGCATAAAAATCTTTGGTTGTTGAGGACTAATGATCTTGGAAGAAGGGCAATCAAATTTTTTGCTCATTTTTCTCAAAAACCTCTTTTGAAATTTTTAGTTGAATGCTGACACAAGAAATGGCATAGCTCGCTCAGTTTTCAAGGTATTGACAAACTTTTTGCTGCATTTTGCAGCTTTGGGCCTCCTCTATCTAACTCTCCTCATTTTTGATGCAAGAGCCTACTTTCGGTGGAGTTCACCTATGCAGATTATCGATTAACATCCGTAGTGATATCATGTTCGGTTTTTTATTTATTTATTTTTTGTAACATTCCATAGAAATATGATTTTAGTTCTGAACTGACACCAGTACAGTTGACTTTGAAATATATATCATTACAGCCAGTGCTTGTGATTTTAGTTAACCAATTAACAATAATAATAATTAAAAAAAAATCACAGGTACCCTAGCTAAGCTTCTCCAAACCCCACTAAAACTAATGTATAGATTTTGATACTACCTGAAGGTGGAGCTTTTGAGAGGATATCACCATTGATAGGTGCCTGAGGCTGATGTTAAAAAGACCAACATGGCTTTTTTAAGGAAATAAGTAAATCTGTAGTGCATGTTCAGACTATGTTCTGAAGTGAAAGAAGGAAAGATTAACACTGGGTTTTCTTTTCACTGCCTTTCATTCATTGATTTAGTGCAATTATCTGTCTAATGAGGTCGTGGTTATTGTTTCTGTTAAGGTGTGGTGGTGTTTTCTCGCTAAAAATGTTTCTGTTTGCTTAAGTGAGATTGTGCCTCTGTGGGGTTTTTTTCCCGGAACAACCACCCAAGTCACGTTCCATATTTACTGGTTGCCGCTATGTAAATAGCCCAGACCCCTCCCATCTACTTAAGCCCCAATGAGAGCTTATTTAGTGAAAAATAATTTACAGTAGTCAACAGTGAAAGACAAATTAGCCCATGTAAGATGTTTTGGAGACAAAGTCAGAGAGGCTAGATTGAGATGGTTTGGACATGTACAGAGGAGGGATAGTGAGTATATTGGCAGTAGGATGCTGAGGTTGGAACTACCAGGCAGAAGGCCTCGAGGAAGACCAAAGAGACGATTCATGGATGTGGTGAAGGAGGACATATGAAGGTCATTGGAGTTAGAAAAGAAGATGCAGAGGACAGGGTGAGATGGAGGCGGATGATTTGCTGTGGCGACCCCTGAAGGGAGCAGCCGAAAGTAAAAGAAGAAGAAGAACAGTGAAAGACAAATTACACATGTGATGTTTACTAATTTCAAATATAATACTTTTCAAGTAAAAATGCCAGCTTGTGATAAAACTGCAATGGCAATGTAACATGGTTCTGTAATATAAATATTTAGGCATTTCCCAAAAGTGGAGCTTTGAAAATGATTGCATGTGTAAGAGAATAAAGTGCAAGCGCACTTGGCGGCGGCGGCACACTTTCGCCCATGTGGGCACGTGAGCATGGACGTGACAACAAAAGTGAGCGCATGGCTGCATGGCATTTTCAAAAGTATGGAGCACCGGTGGACCAATCAACATCGTCTTTTGTCTCAAATGATTATATACTGCATGTCACCAACACCAGCATGGCAGACTCCATAACACGCTTCTTTCACAAGGAAGGATAATAAAAAATGTACAGCATTTGCCTTTTTTATGGATTTTCAGGTGTTAATATTCACAATTTCTAATAAAATAGGGAAAGGCACTACATAAAAAAGCAACAAATAGCTGACAATTTGAATTTTCCTCTGTCGACGGTAAAAAGTTCAACAGTGAAGGTAAGACCTCTACGGATCCACGACCAGGTCGACCTGAACCAAACAAAGGTGCCATTGTTCCGTGAAGAGAGCATTGGAGAAAATCCAAGATAAGAAGATCTAAACCAACTGAAACTGTTGGGCGCTCTCATCATCAACTGAAACGAGCAGTGAGACATGGGCATCTTCTTCAACCAGTAAATATTCATTCTGTGTGTGTGTGTGTGTTAATAATAATAACAGCAGTGGAGTACAATTAGTGACATCATTCATTCCTTGAAAAACAGAAGACAATTATTGTCCTTATTTAAAGAAGGAAGGCAGCAAATGTTGTCCCTGCAGGTTAAAGAGAATTTTTCTCTGAAATTCTGAGGAAAATGGGTCGTTCCAGACATTGTTGAGAACAGCGTACCTAGATGAAAAAGTTGATTGGAGGGGACAAACGTATAAAGAAGAGCTTTAAAAATGGAAACCAAAACCTGAAAAACGTGGAAGTGAAAACCTACCATTCGAACAGATGAAGAACCAAAATGTCAAGAACTCGGCCACCAGTCAGCTCAAAGAAGGTCTAAAGTGACCTGTGAATCCTGTTACAATTAGAAGACGCTTATGTGAAGCCGAGCTATTGGCAAGAAGCCCTGTAACGTCCCACTGCTGTAGAAAAGACGTGCTGAAGAGGTTACAATTTACCAAAGAGCACATTGACTGGAATAAAGAGAAATGACACATGTTGTGTACTGATGAAAGGAAGGTTGTTCTTTTTTGGGTCTAGTGACCGGAGGCAGTTTATCAGACAAGCCCCAAAGACTGAATTCAAGCCACAGTCCAATGTGAAGACAGTGAAGCCTGGTGCGCAAGCATCATGATATGGCAATGTTTCTCATACTATGGTGTTGAGGCCTATTTATCTCATCCCAGGGATCATGGATCAGTTTGAAACAAAGAACACTTGAGGAGGTTCTGCTGCCTTATACTGAAGAGGAAATACCCTTGAAATGGGTTCCAACAAGAAAACTACCCCAAACACACCAGTAAACGGGCAACATGGTCAAGATGGCACTTCCTAGAGGGCGACGTTGCGGAGTTCTCGGAGTCAAATTGTTTCTTTGTTTGTTTTAAATGTTGTTTTGTTCGTTTGGTTTGCACTATGCTTGTGTATAATGCGACCTTACTACAGCTATGTAGTACACAGTGCTTTTGGACATTTAGAACTGAGCACGCTCCTCTCCTATCCTGAGCTAATATGCTACCGCAGCTCAATGCTAGCTGCACCCCGGATAACAATAAACCCAGACGGAGGCACGGAGGGGCTGAACGACGACTCCAGCGCTTGGTTAGCAGTGGAAGGTTAGCACTCCCGGTCATACTGCTTGAAAATGTTCAGTCTCTGTGAAACAAGATGGACGAGCTTCATGCTCAGATTGCAGCGCAGAGGGATCTACAGGACCGTTCCATGCTATGTTTATGTGAAACATGGCTCGAGGAGAGTACACCCGACGAGGCGACTACACCAGCTGGCGGCTACACGACCTTCAGAGAGGACCGGAGCGCAGCGACTAGCAACATGAACGGCGGATTCTTGTTAAATAAACCTGGTGTACTGACTGTAGATTATCTCTGAACCTCGCTCTGAGAATGGAGAACATCTAACTTTGAAGTTGCGGCCATTTTGTTTACCCAGAGAACTTTTTTTTTTTTTTTTTTTTTTTTTTTTTTGCCCCCCCAAACAAAATAATGGGCATAGTGCAATATAATTATAATATAATATAATTTAGTGCAATTTCGTCATTGTGGTTATCTTCTGATTTATTTTACTGTAATATTATTATTATTATTATTATTATCACCATCATCATCATCAGCATTATCCTTTTCTGTTTGTAACTTGACTCCTTGAACAACCGTACAAGAATTCCTGTGTGTGTAAAAACACAAATGGCGATTAAAAATCCTGACTCCTGAACATCGGTATACACCCTCCGTGTTGGATAAATAGGAGTCAGTGTTAATGAACACGGCCACAACAACAGCTGAAAGCTATGAATAAAGATCAGATTAGTTCTCACAACACATTTTCCAAACCACAATCCTCTTTGAGCCTATTTCAGCCAACACGAGGCTAAGGCGGGGTACACCCTGAACAGCTCGCCGAACCATTGCAGGAGAAACATATACACAACCACACACACTCGCACTTCAAGAGGAAATTTGGAACAGTCTGACTGTTGTAGAAAACCAGAGAACCCAGAGGGAACCAGAACACACTGAGGAAACCCCTGCAAGCGTGCAGATAACATGCAAACTCCACACAAAAACACCCTCATTCAGCCTGGGACTCGAAACCACAACCTTCTTTTAGTGAGACAGACATGCTGAGCATTACGCTACCGCACCGCCCAGTTTTCAGTGCAACGTGTAAATACTTAAAGATTGCATCAGTGTTTCAGGGTCTTTCATCGAGTCCTGGCTTCATTATTACCTCGAGTTTTGTCCTTGTTCACGTTACTGTTGTTTTTTTGTAACAGCTTGGAGTGCGGATCTTCACTCACAGTCTGGTTACTAAAGACCCGACGAGGCAGGTGAATCCTGATGACGTGATCACGTACCTGCAGAAACACAGCCAGGCTCTAATTCTGTACCTGGAACACATGGTTCTAGAGAGGAGGTTACAGGTAGGTTGGTGGGGAAACCCCCCCCCCCCCCCAGGCTACTTCTCACTTGTTTTTCAACTTTGGTTCACTTTGTGATTCTGTGTGCATCCAGAAAGAGAAGTACCACACACACCTAGCTGTGCTGTATGCTGACCGAGTGCTCGCTCTCATCTCTCGAGCCACGGCCACAGAGGAGCAACTCACTTCCGCCCGACAGAAATTGCAGAGATTGCTGAGGGAGTCCAACTTGTACCGAGTCCAGTTGCTACTGGGTGAGATGATTGGTGTCACATATGCACTATTTATTAAAAAAAGGAAATGTTTACAGAAAAGTAGTGTACAGTCATCCCTTGAATATCATGGATAATGTAGACCAGACCTGGCCGCGATATTCGAAAAACCGCTAAGTAGGAACGCCCCGCCCCCCATTTCTACCATGTTGTCTCATTTATATATGTTTTCGCGTCTATACAATATCAAGAAGTGTATAATAAACGTTACAGTTATATGCATATGTAAATACTGTAATATATTAATATTTAAATAGAATTTATATATAAATACTTTAAGTACTGTACTCTGACAATAGCTCTTCTCCGTGGTGCAGGACGTTCACAAACACTATACAGTAAGATCACAAAAAAATCCCGCGGGAATGTGCGAGGCAACAGCATCACGCGTCTAAGCCAATCAGCTTGCGAGATTGAGTTGAGTGGGCGGGAGGCAACAGCATCACTCATCTAAGCCAATCAGTTGCGAGATTGAGTTGAGTGGGCGGGAGGCAACAGTGTCACGCGTCTAAGCCAATCAGCTTGCGAGATTGAGTTGAGTGGGCAGTCCCTGCCTGAACTGGAGAGGAGGGGCACTTCGTTTGGAAACAATGGATGCAGCCTGCCTTGGGTCCCTGCTTTCCGCTTGCTTACATGTGAGTTTCAGCACGAATTTTTAATTTTTTATAAATATTTTTAATTTCATTTTTTTATTATTAAAATGCCGCGATGTACCAAGACCGCACTGCTCAAATCGCGAAGTGGCAAGGGATGACTGTATCCTTCACAGGACCAGCGCAATCTGATTGGTCTGCTGTCTCAAGATTTAAAAAATGATGCTGAACGAAAAAAACTTGAGTCAAAATGATGGACACGGTGCCTGGCTTGTTGGTTCTTTTATTTTATAAACTGCTTAATCCTAATTAAGGTCATGGGGAGGCTGTTGCCCATCTTAGCCGACTCTGGGTAAGGGCGGGGTACACCCTGGACAGCTCACCAGACCATTGCACACCCATTCACACTCACACCTAGGGGTGATTTGGAACACCTAATTAACCTACTCTGTATGTTTGTGGACTGTGGGGGGGCAACCAGAGTACCCGGAGGATATGCAAATGCCACAAAGAAAGACCTGAGGCATTCAGGGATCCCAGATCGCCACTATTTAGCGGAATTCCGCTATTTTTACTTGCCAAAGTGATAATTATTTCTAATATATGCCCCCTTGACCCCCAGCTGAAATATTTCCTCTATTTCTGAACCCGTTTCCTCTATTTTCCTCTAAACCTCGCAGGGATCCCTGGGCATTAATCGAACCCAGGCTTTCTTGCTGTGAGGCGGACGTGCTAAACACACAGCAGATGGAGTCATTATTTTTATTTTAAATGGAAAAATAAACCATACAAGTCTCATTTCAGTTTATTTTTCTTGTGGTTTTTGGAGATCCACTAAACACCTGTACAAACAGCGGTTGCTTACGCTTTGGTGTTGCAATGAGGGAGGACGCTGATCAGATATCGTTCACTATGCAGCATTTGTTTGTGTTTAGAGTACCCATTGTTTATCTGTCCCGCCTCTGCTCGGTTATGGTTAAGTACGCAACAGTTATCTCATTTTTAGTTTAACCCAAACACCACCACCCCACCCCCATCCCCACACACAGTATTTGCTCATAATCTCGTGTTGTGATAAAATAGAAATCAAAGAGACACCGTTACAATTCTTGCACCTGCCAACTTTGGAGTTCAGGTGTCTGTCAAGACTATTCTGTGAGCTCCACCTTGTCTGTAGTACATAGTTATCACTTATACTTAACACCACAATTCTAATGAATCCTAAAATCTGACTGGTCAGAAAGTGTCCAGTGGTTAATAATAATTTGCCTGTTTTAATATATTACTGGGCAGAATGCACGGTGGTGTAGTGATTAGCATGTCCGCCTCACAGCAAAAAAAACTGTTGGGTTCAAGTCCTCGTTTGACAATGGTGTTTCTGAGTGGGGTCTGCATGTTCTCCCAGCGCTTGTGTGGGTTTCCTCCCACAGTCCAAAGACATGCACATTATGCCAATGTGTGCTGCTCTAAGTTACACCTAGGTGTGAATGTGTGTTGGCTCTGCGATGGCCTGCCAAGCTGTTCAGGGTGGACCCTACCTTCGCCCGGTGTCGGTTTTAGCCTCCCCGTGACTCAAGTAGAATGAGTGAGTGAGAGGGTGAGTAATATGCGACTGTTTCCATGGTAGCAACTTAACACTGTGATTTAGTTGGTAGATGCATTACAATCAAACTGACCAGTCTTTGCTTCACGTTACAGTGGGAAGTATCCAATCAGTTGCTCTCATATCTCCCTGCTCGTGCACATATCTGCGGTCAGGTCAGAGCACATGTGGGGGAAGCATGGCTTTCGCAGAGAGTACAGGATGATTTAACAAGAACACTGAAGAGATGCTACGTTAAAATTTACCAGACTTTCCTGATTACCGAGCCCAGGTTTAAGGAGCAGAAAGTGAGGTGAAGATCTGCATCTTATGTGTTTGTGTTTGTGTTTCTGCAGGTAAACTGCAGGACTCTGAGCTGCTCTTAACGGAGAGAGCGACACTACACGGTAGGCTGGAGGAGCACGATAAAGCACTACATATCTTGGTGCACCAGCTAAAGAACTCTGCAGCTGCACAGGAATATTGCACATGGGCATCTGAGCTTCACCTTCACAAAAACCGAGAGGAAATTTTCCATCAGTTGCTGCGTGTATATCTGGACCCGGACGTGCCCGGAGGTCCACGGACTGTGGAGGCTGTAGACTTGCTGAACCACCATGCTGAGTTTTTTGATGCTGTGAAGGTTTTGGAACTTCTCCCTGAGGCGTGGTCTCTACCGTTGCTCCGTCCCTTCCTGTGTGGGGCAGTGAGGGCCAGCATGCATGCTCACCATACCTCCCAGATCGCACTGGGGCTAGCACGAGCTGAGAACTTGCATCTACACCATGACAGGGTTAGTGTGTGTGAGATGTTGCTTTTTACTGATTAATGTTATATAAGTACATGCAGATTGACCCACATTAACATAATAGCACAATTTTAATTATCTGTTTACCGAGTTCATGGTCCGTGTTGCCGTTATTTATTTATTTTTGCTCGATGACCCTTTGTTAGCACACCTGATTTTGACTGTGTGTTTATTATTATTATTAAGTTCTGAGAGTCTGAGCGATGGAGTTGGAGCCTTTATGTTTTAGGGTTTCAGTTTATTTAGCACATGCATAACAGCCAATCAGCATCAAGTCAGCGATGAAGGAACAAACATCGGCCTTGTTCCGTGCCTTTGGGGCTCCGCTCAGGAGCTCTGCTATGAACTGCAATAAGTTTGAATAATAATGAATCAGCCCTGCAATAGCCTGGCAAGCTGTCCAGAATGTACCTCTGTACCTCTCGCCAGCCTCCCCATGACCTAAATTAACACTGAACGGTTCAGTAAATGAATGAATCAGAGATAAGTCTGAGGTTGACATTGTAGACTGTTATTGATGCTGACATTAGCATTTGGATTTGAGGAATTATTGCCCCTGCCCACTACTTCTTGATGTTCCCACAAAAAATTATAATCCTCCATGAATTCGCTATCTTGGTCTCGTGAAACCAGTGTGCTACAGAGAGCAATGCTGAGACCTTTTTCAAAATACTCGGGGCTTCTTTTCAAGTTTTAATATACATGCAATAAGAATTCTAAGAGGAAAAAGCCTACCGTGTAGAGGGCCTCATTTAACAATGTTTTAGAAAATTTGTGTCTAAATGGTTTTAGTACACAGGAACCGTGTGATCTGATTGGTTCCCAGTGTCTGGATATTTAACAGTCATTCGCAAGAGCTGATGGGTGTTCCACCAAAAACAAAAAGTGCAAACGATAGTGGCTATGCTATTGAGGTTGGTAAAAATAAAAAGTGCAGTTTTGGGAACGTTAGAACATGCTGTATGTATATACAGTGCTGTGCAAAAGTTTTTGTCCCTTGATCAGTTTCTGACATTTTTTGGACATTCGTCACTGTCATCCATTTCAGATCAAGCAAACTTAAATATTATACAAAGATAAAACACAAGTAAACACAAAATGCAGGTTTCAGTGCCAATTGCATTTATTAAGGTGAAGAAAAACCCATCTGAACCTTCAAGGGCCCGTGTGAATAAGTAATCACCCCCTAAACCTAATAGCTGGTTGAACCACCTTTTGCAGCAATAACTGCAGTCAAGCGTTTGCGATAAGAGGCGATGAGTCTTTCACATGGCTGATGGGATTTTGGCTTGTCTGCAGAATTGCTTAAGATCAACCAGATTGGACGGTTTTCCGGCATGAACTGGCTTTTTAGGGTCATGCCACAACATCTCAATAGGGTTCAGGTCGGGACTTTGCCTAGGCCACTTCAAAACCCTCCTTTTGTTCTTTTTTAGCCATTCAGAAGCAGACTTGCTGGTGCACTTCAGATCATCGTCTTGCTGCAGAACCAGGTGCGCTTTAGCTTGAGGTCTTGAACTGATGGACGAACATTCTTCCCGAGGATTTCTTGGTAAGCGAACAGAATTCATGGTTCCAACAATCATGACAAGTCGCCCAGGTCCTGAAGCAGCAATGCAGGCCCAGATCATCACACTTCCACCACCATGTTTCACTGTTGGCACAATGTTCTTTTTATCAAATGCAGTGTTCCTTTTGTGCCAGACTTGACGTGATGCATGTCTCCCAAAAAGTTCAACTTTAGTTTTATCAGTCTAGAGGACATTTTCCCAAAAGCTTTGGGGATGCTCAAGATGATTCTTTGCAAAAGTGAGTCGTGCCTTGATATTCTTTTTTGTCAACAGTGGCTTTCGCCGCCGAACTCTTCCATGGATGCCATTTTTGTCTCGTGTCTTTCTGGTGGTGGAGTCATGAACATTGAAATTAACTGAGGCAGGTGAGGCTTGTAGTTGTTTAGAACTGGTTCTTGGATCATTTGTGACTTCTCCGGTTAGTCTGCGCCGTACTCTTGGAGTAATTTTGGTAGGTCGGCCACTCCTTGGAAGGGTCACCACTGTGCCATGCCTTCTCCATTTCTGCATAATGGCTCTGACACTGGGTCGCTGGAGTCTTAAAGATTTACCAATGGCTTTGTATCCTTTCCCAGACTGAGACAGCTCTATAATCTTCTTTCTTTTTTGCTCTTGAAGCTCACTGGATCGCGGCATGATGATGTGTGTTCAGTGTGGCCTACCTCACCTTGTCAGGCAGGTTTTATGTTATTGATCTCCTGATTGGAAATGTCTGGCAGCAATCAGGCCTGGGTGTGGCCATGAAATTGAACTCTGTTTTACCTAATAATAGGATTAATCACAATTATCTCACCTTTTAACGAGGGGGCAATTACTTTTTCACAGAGGTTCATGTAGGTTTGGATAGGATTTCTCTCTTGACAAATAAAATCACAAGAGAAAAACTGCATTTTTTGAATACTTGGGTTATCTTTGTGTAATGTACACCTTTGTGTTCAGTGCATTCAGACTTTTCTTTAAAACCTCCTGGGAAGAAGTATTCCAGATGTTTCACCAGTAAATGCTCAGACTAGGACTTCTTGCCATTGTACATCTCTCAGGGCTCTACAGATCAGCAGACGATTGTCAAACTAGGGCAAACTTATACCGGTGTACTTTCTACACTCCTTATACCACCTACTCTTGTATGGTCGCATGCTGTGAGCATTTCCTATACATGGATTAAAACACAAACGCTTAATCAGATCACGTGTCTTCATAAGGTTTACACTTGGCGCACAGCCAAAAATGAGCAGTTTCCAATATTTTGTGAGTGAATTTGAATAGTAGTTGTTGATTCACTGTTATTAACCATCACATGACTCATTTCTGATGTTTGTCCTGTTCAGCTGAAGTGCCGAGGAGGTCCGATCTTCGTGTCGGAAAAAAAGGGATGCCACCTGTGCCACAACACCTTCAGCGAGCCAGACTGTGTGTGCCTACCGGGTGGTACGCCTGTCCACATGCTCTGTGCCACGCAGAAAATTAAGGGCTCCCCATCAAAGCGACAAGTAGACCACGCCCAGACCATTAATCACACATGAACTTTGCAGGATGTGGAATGCCCTGCCGGGGGGCATCTACTAGTCCCAGGCCTGGATGGCTGAATGAACCAGGACGGAGACAGGCACGGGGAAGGTTAAGGACGGGAGGAGTGCGCACACCGCACATCTAGAACAAGAACGCTCGGCACACTGAAGCATGGACACAGAGAGGGGGGGGGGGGGGGGGTGTGTGTGTGTGTGTGTGTCGCCGGAGAGAAAGATGGAAGTGAATGAGAGAAACGTATGACACGATGAGATGCTATTTATTCGAGTTCCTCACTCCTACTGTTTGCTTTAATAACGGATCATGTTTAACTGGTCGAGTATTTTTTTAAAAGAAATGTGTATAATTAAAATCTTTGGTATGTCTTTAAAAAAAAAAGTGTTTGAGACTGCAATGCTGAACTGCTAGAACACTAACAAGGAACTTAGTTTGCAGCCAGGGTCTGTTAATCATCTACCAACTCCGACTTTCTGATCTAATCCTACGTCATTGTATCATTACATCATAATACGTGATCTGATCCAACCCTCCCGAGTTCATGGACAAGTATGAGTTTTAATTTGTTTTTATTTTCAAAGTAGTACCAAAGTTACTCTATGACTGTGCAACAAAGTGTTGATGCTTTTTTTTTTTTTGATTTTACAGTTGAAATTGGGATAAAAGTGAACGATAAACACGTCTCAGTCTTTATTTAATCAGGCCGATCCACCCGCATGAAATTGTAACCTATTGTGGTCATGTGACTTGTTCTCGCCTTCTGTTGGCATCATGTCCAGTGCGCACACCTTCTCAAACCAGATTCATGGTTAGCTTTGGGAAAGGGAATGAAAAAAAAAAAAATAATGTGCCTGCCTTTGTATCTGTTTAGAAAAAACATTGTTCATTTCACATCCCTGGTAGAGATGTGATGTGATGAGCACAAGTACGAAGCACAGTTGTAATTTCTCCACCTGGAAAACAATAATAACCCCCGCTCCCGATTTTAGACACGGCGGTGTAGTGGTTCGAACGTCCACCTCCTGTGCTCAGCTATGTGAAGTTTTGCATGTGCTTCCCTTGCTTGGATTTCCCCCGGATACTCAGGTTTCCTCCGACAGTCCAAAGACATGCATGTTACACTAATTGGCTGTTCCAGATTGCCCCAGGTGCGAATGTGAACGGTTGGTTGTTCACCGTTCATGGTTCGGTGAGCTGCTTAGGGTGTATCCTGCCTTTACCCAGTCTCAGCTGTACCAGCCTTTCCGTGAACCTAATAGATAGGATGGTATAGGGGTTAACGCGTCCACCTCACAGTAAGAAGGTCCCGGGCTCAGCGAAGGTATTTGCACGTTCTCCAGGCAAGCGCAGGGACTGATTGACTTTAATGTTTTGTAGTCTGTGGTGATAGAAATACAACGCACTTGGTTTCAATTCTAGAACTTTAAACCGTTTTGATTTCAGAGGGGATTTGAAAACCAACTGGCCAATATAGACCTACGGTGGAAGTACATCTTTGACAATTGTGGTATGATCTGTATGCTGCCACTGTTTGAACCGAACCTCAACTGGTCCTGAAGGAAAGACTGTAGAGGCTCCTTGCCAGGCCACTGGTCAGACCTGTGCAGTTCATGCCTGCGATTCAGTATCATACACCTTTTTTTTTTTTTTTTCTTTTGCATTATCACGTTCTGATGTACTATAGAGTGAGACCCTCCTGTCTCCACCGTCATGCATTCGTTTAGTCTTAATTCACAAAATGTTGACACTCCAATCAGAAGCTCAGGGGATAATTCTTTAAATTTTATATGAAGTTCATCAAAGGCAGCTTTTTCTCTTCAAGTTTCATTTCCCTTTCCGAATCTATTAGTCACAAAGTCCTTGGCACCAGGCAGCATCCTTGAATACACTTTGGTAAATCGTCCCATTGGTAGAAGTCCTCGACCTTCTCGATTTGCTTCCATCCCATTGACATACCAAAGGAGATTCTTTACCTTCTGTACATTTGCGTACCTTGTCATGTACATTTTGATAAGGTTCAGTAGCTGAACATTAACAATAAAGAGTTCTCCTGTTTCCCACCAGACCGCCACGCTAGAGGTTGGCATTGGGTTGAATTTAAAGTACAAATCAAGTCCTTTCTTTTAAAACTAAAAAATCAAATACTAAAGCGTCGCCCACATGCTCAAAAGAGGGCGTCAAATGGGCGTGTCTGGCAAACTTGACCAGAAAGAGGTTAATACTGGGCCACTCCCAATGAAGATATGGAGCAACTCTGCAAATTTCATTTGTCAAATCACGAGGCATGTTGATTAAAATTCAGCATGAATTCGGCTTATTTTAGGAACGGTCCGGCAGATTTCTGGTTTTCGGTCAATTAATGCATGGCCACCAGGGGGTCAGTCTGCCCGATTATACATTTCTCATAAACTCCAAGACGGAATAAACAAGATCTGAGAAAATCAAGCCGCTATCCATCTTGGTTTTAAATTGATCACCATGTAAAGATGGCTACAGATGGCACATGGAGGGTTAATGCGGACACACCCCCTTTTTTTTTCAAACTGCTCTGAAATCAAAATGGTTAAAGATTTTGACCTGAAACCAAGTGCATTGTGCTTCTATCACCACGGGCTACAAAATATTCCAAATATGACATCACCGGGCGAAGCCATGATGATTCTGGATGACTTCATAGGGATCGATCCTGTATGTGTGTTGGGTCTGGGAGTTGTTCAGGGTATACAATGCCTTCGCCCAGAGTCAGCTGAGAGGCTCCAGTCTCTCTGAACCGTGAGACTACACGATTTGGAAAACGACTTAATGATTTTTTATACAAAATGCCCGTTTTTACTCGCTGGCGAACACGCTGCTTCTAGGAAATAGCCAAGTTATCTTTGCGAACAGAACTGCCCCGTCCACCTCTCATAAGTTCCTTCGTCTGCGTTCTCAGTCTTATAAATGCTAAACTGTGACTAATTTCCATTTATAAAATCTATATTTTAATGATTGTTGCAAGGTTCTTACTGGGAGTCTAATAACTGTGGTATGGTTTTGGCTGTATTTCGTGATGTGGTGATCTAGATTTGGATGGGTTCTTGTATAGAAATGAGGCAGATTGGGAGTTTAAGGGAGACGACGATTTCCCACCGAAAGCTCCTTCGAAACTGTCAAGCACATTATAACCACTGCCTACAGCGTCCGATGATAAACCGATACGTGGGCAAGAACCGGAGACACACTCGTACCTGCTCATGGACTGGTTCAGGCTCAGCTTTTATTGGTTGTAAACGTTTGCAGATATCACTGTACAAAAATAAAGGATCCATGACAGCAGTATTATGCATAAACAAAAGAAATCAAAGTCTACAATAGAAATAACATCACGTGTCTTCACGTCAACTGTGTGCAACTGTTTGACAGTGTCTATAATCCAGGGCCTGGTTTTCCAAAAAGCACCGATTCATGATCTATCCATCAAGCAAATAGAATGGATCCGGTGATCGTGACTTTTTTTTTTTTTTTTTTCTTTTCTCTTTTTTGATAAACCAGGTCCGGTCTATTATCATGCAACACTTAACCTGTGTCTTACACACACACACAAACTCTGAATTCCTCGCTGTGATCACGAGTACACCTTAACTCCAGCCGTCTGGCCCTAAATGGCGTGGATGGAACCCGTCTGCATCTTTCTAGCCACTCGAGTATTTTATAAATCCATATCTACTCATGTGTACATACTGTATTTATAATTGTTTGTCGCTTTGTAAATTGATGGCCGTGTAGTTGAAATGTACAAATGTAAAGATGTCCATTTTAATAAACATGACTGCTTATGTTAGGTATGGCGTTTTAGTTTTGTTTTTCCCTACACAGCGCAACACAAATATTTACATCTGGTGTATTTCAGTGTATCCGTGAACAGACTTGAAGAAAAACTCGACCCAGACATACGTGCAATTTTATATTTATAGCAGTGACCCGCATCCAGAGCGGTTTATGTTTAAATCGCAGCTAAACAACCAAACAGTTAAGGGTCATTGGCCTTGCTCAAGGGCCCAACAGTTGCTGACCGGTGGTTCCGGGGCTTAACCCCCAACATACTGCTTAGTAACCACAAAGCCACCACACAAATAAATGGGCTTAAAGTGCAATTTGTGTGATTTGTGAATTGGGACTGTACAGTTACATCATTCGCCGGACCACTTACTCCTACTCCTATATTCAGCCCATGTACATTCTGAACCAATCTGTTGCAGGGACAACAAAACACACCTTCAACCCCAGGGGCAATCTGAAACACTCAGTTAGACTAATGTGCACGTCTTTGGACTGGTGCAAGCACAAGGAGAACATGTAAAGGACCTTGCTGGGACATGGATGTGCTAACCACTACGCCGCCGTACCACCGAGCACAGATACATAGCAGTATAGATATACCGTATAATGTTTTATAAGGCGAATATGCAAATGAAGGAAAAGTGCTACTTCCCTCATTCAGCATTTTCACCTTTTTGCAACACCAAAATCTCTCGTCGGAGGAACGAAGTGGCACAGAATTACAGCACATGACTAAATAGCGGGATGCAAGATGGCCACAGCGGCACTGCTGGTGGTGATGGCGCAAATGTTTTAATTCATGAGCCGTATCTAGTGTTATTACAGAACTGGATAGACTACAAGATTAAGGTGCTGCTGCAATTACGAACTGAAAATAGAACTTTGGGTCAATGAAAGACGTCGCGTCCACATCGGTTTATTTTATCCGCGTAAAGCGTAGGGGACACTATACTTTCACGGATTGGCTGCTGCAGACTCTTCTGATTAATACTCTAGTAGTCCCTGTTATTAATGAATTTAGGTTAAATGGGGTTAAGGTAATTCCAGCCTATTGAAACCAGGTCACCTTGACCTAATTTCAAGGTCACAGGCGCTATATTAAAATATTCATGTGGTCATGTACAAGGCCAGACTTGTAAAATTTGGCAGATGATTGTTTTATTTATACCAGATATGCCTATGCACTATGGCTCGGGTGTAAAAAGCACAACGGACTTTACCTTATGCCTGTTAACCTTGTAAAATCCAGGTCACCCTGACCTAGTTTTCAAGGTCACTGAATTCAAAAGTGAGTAAAAATTGTCACGCACACTCGCATAAATATTAACTGATTTGCGTTTATTGTGTTTCCCACAAAGTAAAGGGGATGCTATGTTTTCAGGGACTGTCCTCTCCTACCGCCACTGCCTGCTTGTACACACTCAGGTGCTGCCAGTTTCTCACTTTATTTTAATATTCATGTTGATTGACCCCTATGATACGTCATACCAGCCAATCAAAACTGGGTCACATTCACCTGTTTTTCAAAGGTTCCAGATTAACATTCAAGAAGATGCAGGTTTTTTGGACTGGATTTCAATTCATACCCATCATACTCTCTCTCTCTCTCTCTCTCTCTCTCTCTCTCATTATAGTCGGCCCCCTACTTATGGAGATCCCTGTGTACGAAATCCCCGAGTTACGAGGATCATTTTCCTAAGTTTCCCTCCGGGATATGAAAACAACCCCCTCTTACGAAAAGAAATTCAAAATTCAAACACACCAATCAAAATTTCACACGACGCGCGAGTTGCTCTCATTGGCTGTCTCTCAACATCCCGCCCCGCTGGCCTCCCAGATAGAGACAGAAGGAAGCTTCACTTTTTAGTTTTTATTTTATTTTTGTAAGTTGTTTACTTCAGTAAATGTTTAATAAATGTGGGCGCATTTGAGCTCATCTGGAATTCCGATTCCTCAAGGAATCAAATTAAAGATGAGTTTGTCAAGCAGGGAATGCGCTTTGAATTCACATCTTGTGGGTGTGGCCTGCAACGTGCGCACGCTAGAGAGAGAGAAGGAATAACGCTTTAGTTTTTAGTTTTGGTTTTTAAGTTGTTTAATTCAGTAAATATTGTGGGCATGGTCCGCAGCAAGAGAGAGAGAGAGAGAGAGAGAGAGAGACAGGGGTGTGTGTGTGTGTGTGTGTTAATAAAAAATGTTCAATAATGGTCTAATTAATAAATGTTAATAAAATGTTTAAATGGTTTAATAAATAATTTACTTTTAACACATATTTCATACAAAATTAATGTACTTTTATCATTTTTAAAGGGTTTATCCAGTTCAAAGACTGGAGCCTTTGAACGAATTAGGCGTTTACATGTAAGATGCGACCCCTATTGACGAAACCCCAGCGTTACGAAAAGGGCTCCGGAACGGATTAATTTCGTAGGTAGGGGGGCCGACTGTATATGTGTGTGTGTGTGTGTGTGTGTATATTACAAAAATAAAAGGACAGGACAAAGACTTTCTATTGAAACTCCATTTATCACTACAGATCTGTTTCGAGGGGTGGTGAAACCATCCTCTCTCTTCAGGTGATTATAGAAGAATCTTCTATAATCACCTGAAGAGAGAGGATGGTTTCACCACCCCTCGAAACAGATCTGTAGTGATAAATGGAGTTTCAATAGAAAGTCTTTGTCCTGTCCTTTTATGTTTGTTATTTGCTCTACCAAAAAGTATTGAGCACTCTCCTACGGAAGGATCTACTCAGAAAATCCTATATATATATATATATATATATACACACACACACTGTATTTTTGGGACTATACGTTACGCCGGAGTACAAGTCACATTGGCCAAAAAATGCATAATAAAGAAAATGAAAACCCCACATAAGTCGCACTGGACTATAAGTCACAAACTCATGGAAACTATCTACCTTGGCCTGGAGATCTGCTGGAAGTTTATGTGACGTTGTGGTCCTTGCTCTGATAGAGAGGCGGTTGCATTTCATGCAGCGATAACACGAAGAAAATCCTCACGCAGTCATTTATATTCATCTCCTTGACAACTACCTGGACGTGGAGACGCAACTGCACTGTTGACAAGCCCCTCCCTGCAGCACGTTGCTCAAAGCCCCATGTGTGAGTTTGTTCCTCTAGCTGTGACCATCTAGCTTTTAGGTTTTTTTTTTTTGTTTTCTCCATTGCAGTAATAATAATCTCCGCTTTTCTCCAGTCCCTCTCAAGTTTCTTGTTCACGCCACACTTTCTTCTGCTGCGCGATTACCATTTTCTGCTGCATATTTCACTACTTGTAGTTTGTAATCCGCAAAATAGAATTTTATTTTTGGGGACACTTCTTCAGTGGTACAGGATGAGCAGGTACTGGTACCCAAGCCTAGAGTGCCCTCTTGTGATTGTGAGTATAAAAATAACAAAAGTGAAATTATGTTTGCTATGATGACAAACAGAATTATATGTAATAATTTCACATACAAGTCGCTCTGGAGTATACATCGCACCTTCAGACAAAATATGAAAAAAGTGCGACTTATAGTCCGGAAAATACGGTGTGTATGTACGTATATATAAAATCAATCTTCAAGCCTATTGAAATTGGGTCACCTTCACTTAATTTCAAAGTCACACAGGCCACATGAAATATGTACATGTGCATGTGAAAAGTTGGACGCCAAATTTAGCAAAGGATTGTTTGTTATTTAAACCAGATTTATTATGGAAGTCTTTTTTTAACCCGAATTTGGTAAAAACTTGATACTAATTGTGCTGTTGATCACGTGGGGGGGGGTACACACAGTGTTCTGCAATAAGAATGCATTTCTGGTTTATTTATTTATCAAATGCTAGCATTGTGCATGATCACATTTTCAGTACGAAGTATTTTGAAATTACAGAACGATCTTCCAGCACTCACATCTTTCTATTCCTTTAATATACTAGAATAATTTATATATAAATATGCTGTATTAATCTAAAAAAAATTTTTTTTTTTTAATTTGTTGTGAACATTATTTTCCATTGAAACAGTGTGGGGGAGGGGTGGGGGGATAAAGTTCATGTCTTGACATGATTACATACCTTCCAAAACTTAAGAGTTTGGGTGCATGAGAGAAACTGTACAACAAAACAGCTTGGCGAGTCCCATATTAAGCCGCACACCTTTCTTTATTCGAAATGGTCAATGAGAGAGAAGTGACGGTTGTGAGATCGGCTGTGTTCCAAATGTTGGACTTATTTTGAAGCATCCTGAGTGCACCTGGATGTCAGACACAAACCCTAATTAAATTAACAACTCTCAACCTATTACACATTAAAATCTCACATACTATGAAAGATTATTACGTTCAGGGTGGAGTTTTCTTTATTGAGAGCAGACTGGAGTCTGAAAAGACGATTGTTTAATGCTCAGTTTAATTTGCAGGCTAAAACATTTCAGATAACTGTAGATGTATAATCACTTGAATGTGTGGGTTTAGGTCTAAGTGGACCATAAGAGGGTATGATCTCAATATCATTATCTATTTATATATAAACAGCCTGAGCATCATCAGCATCATCAGGACTATATACATTTTTATCTGATTCCATGTTACGCATCATTTCTAATCTTACAAAAAGGCAAAGTTAGAATCTATTGTTTCTAAATGTAAAAAAACCCAGCTTTGGATATGCTTTATCTTGATTTCCAAAATGATTTTAAAAAAGTAATTAAACTGGGTGTACTATTAGAAATCTTGCTTATAAATGTAATCCAGTACATTAATACAAAATACGTGAAATTTATTCCAGGCCTCTCAAACTCCGGACCCTGACGTCGGCAGCGTGCGCGTTCGGCAGGGATGTAAAACGTTTGAGATGAGAATGTGTGAGCTGTTGGGCTGTGCAGAGAATATGTGAACCTTCAGCACTAAACCAGTCTGAGGTCACTGGGCTGGACGCTTAAAGACAGAACATTAATCAAAACCCGTGGCACAGTGGGGTAGCGATTCGCATGTACGCCACCGCGCAAGAAGGTCTTGGGTTTGAGTTCTCCCTGTGCTTGTGTGGGTTTCTTCCATGCACCCAGATTTCTTCTAACTGTCCGAAGAGATGCACAGGAGAATTGGCTTTGCCAATTTGCTCCAGGTGTGAACCATTGTGTGTGTGTGCGTTACCCTGTGATAGTCTGATATTCAAGCTGTACCCTGCATTTGCCCAGTGTTGGCTGAGATAAGCTTCTGCTGCCCTGAAACCCAAGCAGGATTAAGCGGTTTCGCAAATGAGTAAGAGTTTAGTAAACATTATTTATTTCAGATTTTAGTGGAAAACTAGAGAAAATTGTCTTTTTAAAAATGAGGAAATGGGCCCACTGTGTTAAAAATAGCCCAAAAATTCATCAGGTGACAGTGCGTCCCCCCCCCCGCCATGTCCAGAATCAGGACATTGCTTGACATTCTCACAGTCCAATCATTTAATGCAGATATAAATAATTCCCGCAACAACAAACTGTTGTAAACAAATGTGACCCACTCCAGCATGATACGGAATTAAGTAGGAAATTCGACATACTGAGATATATATATTTATATTCTGTGTTTAAGAATTGAATCTGCTTCAAAATGAAGTATAAGAACATGACTCGAGCATGAAAATGGACTAATACACATCACTCTGCATGTCACTAATTAGGAAATGCTACTTGTGAGACAATAGCAATTAGTTACAGAACCAGTTTCCAAATGTCTGCATTCAGCATCCATACACGTCATGAATCCAGTTCTCAACCAATCAGTGCCAACGTACAAGCATCTTCCCAGCGACAAATAAGTTGTATTTACACCGTCATGTCTGTTTTGGGGCTTCTTGTTGGTTTACCGCTGTACGAGTTGTGCAATTCGTCTGGGAATCCCCAAGTATGTAGCATATTCTGGTACCAAATATGGATAATAGGGAAATACCCTGAGCAATCACAAGAGCGGACTGAAAGTCGGTAAAGTAGGTGAATATTTCAATTGTTTTTTTATTTATGTAAGACACTGTTGTATTTTTGGCAGGGCAGTGGTGGCCTGGTGGTAAAAGGTGCTGGATCGCTGGTCCTAAGGTTGGTGGTTCGAGTTCCACTCTCCACAAGATTGTCAATGTTCCCCTAGTGCAGCTAACTGGGTTATTAAAGGCGGGCCATGACTCTCACTGTCTATGGTGAGAGGTTCATGTTAAAGAACCATTGTTGACTTTCAACAAGAGTAGCTGCATCACTGTCAGCATGTTTCTGTCCCTTGCTAAAAGGGTTGTGTTAGGAAGGGCATCCGATGTAAAAACCTATGCCAAATCAAACATGTGATGATTCGTTGTGGCGACCACGATAAAAAAAGGGAACAGCCGAAAGGAAAAGAAGACTGTTGTATTTTGGCGATATCACATTTTTGTCCCGGCACACTATTTTCCACTTTGGCTCTTCAAAACACCATCTTGTGGCTCCTGAGTGGTGCATTGACAGGGTGTGTGACTTATTAACCCAGAGATCGCAAGTTTGAATCGGAGTTAATGCCACAGCCATCTGTGCTCCGAGCTCTCATGGGATGAAGGGAGGGATGGCATACATTCATTGCGAGCGCCATCCAATTATGGGCGCCTGTGAGCTCGTTCGTATGAGGGGTGGATAGTGCTTTCCCTCAGAGTGTGTTGCTCCCCCCCAAAACAAACAAACAAAAAAAAAAAACCCCCCGCATGTTTGTACATAATGCGATAGCGTAGTTTGAAAAGAGGCTAGCATTGGATGCCACAGAGGGGGCAGCCTGTCACAGAGCAGGCATGTGCATTAGGGTTCTAACTTTTTTTTTTTTTTTTTACAACCTCTATATACCGTGTCACATTTTGATGAACTTTTGCTAGTAATGAAAGGAATTGACCTTCATTTAGTCTTATTTTTGAAAAAAGTCCCCCGGACTCAAAATGAAGTTTTCGTAAAGCCTACCAAGAACCAGAATAATACAGTTAGGTCATTTGATCTGTTCAATCATAAAATAACCAAAGGCAATTCAGTGTCAGTCTCCTGCACAGTGTCAAATGAAGGAGCTGACATGCTAGAAGGTGTGCTGGCTTTCAGTCTTTTGGCTGGATGTATTGTTTTAATGTCAGCGGATTTTCTAGTGGAGTAGCCCACTTGTCCTCTGCGCTCCTGTTGTACCTTGTACAGTTCTTTGTCCTCAGCATTCAGCCGTTCCCCATCCAACTTTGTGACATCAAAGACATTATCTTAAAATCCATAATCTCCCCGTCTGGTGCATTCAAACACTTGCACCACTTTCTCCAACTTTGCACTCACTGCTTGATCAGAGATTATTGGAAAGTTCAGTTGTTCAGTCCACAAAAGCTTCACCTCCTTGGAAATTTTCTTCAGTCTATCTTTCCAGCCTTTGGTGTCTTGGTTCCATGTGTTTAAAGCGGCTAGTTATGTCTCTCTTTAGTGGCATTCTTGTTCTGTCCATTCATGGGATGGGCCCCTCTCACCATCGTGGATTTCTTCAAGTCAATCACATTCTTTTTCCAAATCTTCTTGTTCCTCTCAACTTGACTGTAACTCTTTCTGTGTGACATTTTGAGCCAACCATTCACTATGGAACAGCTTGAGCAATGTAAACTTTACCGATTCGACATGGTAGTGCATGTATGAAAGTGAGAGCGGAAACTGAAACTCCAGAATTCTTAGATGGCTTTAGGCCTACAACATATCACTAGTTGAACAAAACAGATTTCCCCAACTCTACAGTCTACATGGCTTATACAGTGAAACTGAAACTCCAGGATTCTGGGAAAGCTGTAGGCTACAATATATCACTACTAAACCAGGCAGATTTCCCCAAATTGACATGGCTTATAAAGTGAAAGCAAGAATAGAAACTGAAACTCCAGTATATTATGATGGCAGTACAACTTATCATTGATCCATTTTAAGTCAAATGGACTAGTAATGGCCCTTGTGATAACTTAGCACGGTTTTGCATTTCATATCATTGGCTGTAATGTGTATTTAATTTTTTTTTTTTTTTTAAGTGTTGAAAATGGAGTCTGGTTTCTTCAATTTTGCCAAAAAGTTCATCCAATTATGACTTTGATTTTGGGGGAAAAAAGTTCAAAAAGTTATAACCCTAGTGTGCATGCTTTCTCCCCTCCTTGGTTGGTGGTTGTCGTGTGATAGGGAACACAATACCTGACTAGTGGGAATTGGACATGACTAAATTTTTGGGGGGAGGGGGGGGGGGGGGCGCTTGCGATTTAAAAGGGACGTATTATTCTGGAATGGGTCACAAATAGCTCGCAACACCACAAGTGGCCTCTGATTGGCTCATTCACCACTGTTTACGTTATGCTACTTCATATGAGCAGAAATAACCGACTGTATTTATTAATACAGCCCCGCAAACTTGAGACTGGTTTGTTGCTGGAGCATCCCATAATACACTGAGGTTCGGTGTTATTGGTGCAAGTTAAAGGCAATGGTAATATGGTACTAACATTACTTCTATCCAAAGTGAAAATACAGTAGATCACCTTTAAAAGGGCTTTGTAAACTTTTGAACTCAAACACCACATATATTGGTACTATACTACCAATATCTTCATTTTGTGCCGAACGGTGCATTTTATATATATTTATATAAAGTGGCTCTATTGTTTTGGATTTTTATCATGAAATAAAATTCTTTATCAAATTACAAAACCAATATTTTGTAGGTACATCTTCAAGTATCGCAGAATGATCACATGATTTTTTTTTTTTGTAATATTACCCATAAATATTCTAAAAGGTTTGGAATGAAAACCATGACTTTTACACCATGACACTTTTGGGTAATCCAGAATTATTAGCAGCGCTTCATCGCTTCAAATCCTTGGTTCAATCCTGAGTTCGAATTACGCCTGAGCGCTCTTCTCACCATCTGTTCGGTTTCGTCCCACTTCCCAAAAACCTGTTAGCAGGTGGACAGGTTAATTATCCCCAGTCGTGTGGGTGAGTGTGTCAAAAGACCGGTGTCCCACACAGCATTCCTGGGATCGGCTCAAGGTCCACCTTGACAGAAAGGTTACTCTTCAGAGCATGCATGAATGATTGACTACGTTTAAAAGTCTGGGTAACATCACGTCTTGCATAGAGTCACATGGCTGACTGGCTCTCTGTGCAGACGTAGATGCTGCAGGGACGTACCCTGGGCCCACCTCGTGCCCTCAGCCTGGGCATCCTAAAACTCCTGGGCACAAATTCATCACAGGCCTCACGGAATTTGCGGATCCTCCAACAGTACACCACAGGGTTAAACACAGCCTTCATGTAGCTGAGCCACAGCGCCCCCACGCTTGCTGCATAAAACTCGTTACTTGTGTAAAACTTCTGATTAAAAGCAGCTAAGAGGCCGAGCGCAGTATGAGGCAGCCAGCACACAGAAAAGCCAACGAAAAGGATGAGGATTGTGGTGAAGGCCCGTGTTTTGAAGCTCATGTCCACGCTGAGCTGCGGGGGGCGGCGCAGAACTGGCAAACTCACTTTTCCGCCATGTTCGGGACTGGGAAAAGTGTGGTTGTGAACACGTAAGGCGTTGCGGCGCACCGTGTTTAGGATGCGCAAATAGGAGGCCAGCATGACACTGACAGGCACGAAGAAGACAGCATTGACCAGAAGCAGTGTGTAGCCACGGTTAGGCGACTCAATGTAGCCCAAAACGCAGCGTGAAGTTTTAGGAGTTGGCACGTTACCTGCAGCAGGCAACGCCAAGCAGAAGGAGAGCAGCCAGGATGCGGCGATGAGCAGGCGAGCACGACTCGGCGTTAGCTTGTCTTGCCGTTGCACGATGATAAGAAAGCGGTCCACGCTGATGATCAGTAGGATGGACACGCCCTCTAGAACAAAGAGCCAATAGAGCACTAGTGTGATGCGGCAAAAGTCCAAGCCGAAACGCCAATCATCCGACACCACGGTAACAGCAGTCACTGGCATACAGAAGAGTGACAGCATGATGTCACTGAAAGCCAGCGTGGCCAGTAGGAGATTGATGGCTGACCGCATTGCCGGCTTTTGATAAACAATAAGGCAGACAATGGTGTTTCCGAGGAAACCGATGGCGATGATGACCACCATTACAACAGACAGCACAACCTTCAGGCTGAGTGGTAAAGGGGAGTCTGGGCTTTCCTGAAGCCCTGTGACATTTGTTACATATTTGAGTGTGTGATGTTCAGGTACACCGCATCCTGAACTGATGTTACAGACCATCATCATCAAGGTTTTATCCAATCAACTTCTTTCTCCTTGTCTATGAAAGCCATTCTTCTGCATCTAGAAGACGGAGGATGACGAAACAGTTACAATGTGGTGCAAGTTTTAAACATGAATATTTAATATTTTTGAAAAATCCAGCTTGCTCAGACCATCGACCGGTAGCTATAAAACAAGTCACACTGGTCACAACAGTAGACAATATTTTCCAATTATTTCCTCAAGTCCTTATTATAGAACACAGTGTTACACAATATGTTACGTGGGAACAGTGCAATCTGACTGATTTACTATCTCAGAATTGAAAGTCAATATTTTGAGTGAATAAGGCTTGAATCAGAATGAGAATTGGAGCAAGCGACCTTATCATTGTCTCGCTTTAAAAATGGAAAAATACAAATCAAAAAGATCTCATTTTAGTTGGATAGTTCTTGCATTTTCGTGTACTCGATAAAATGAACTAGAGTAAAAACACACAATTATTTTCAGTGAGGATGGCATGGTGGCATAGCGGTTAGCATGTCTGCCTCACAGCAAGATCCTGGGATCGATTCCCATCTTGGGTGTTTCTGTGTGGAGTTTGCATGCTCTCCCTATGCTAGTGTGGGTTTCCTTCGGGTACTCCAGTTTTCTCCCACAGTCCAATAATATACACAGTAGGTTGTTCCCTAGATGCGAGTATGAATTGTTGTGTGAGTGTCGGCCCTGTGATAGGCCTGGCGGGTTGACCAGGGTGTACCCCGCTCTTGTCCAGAGTCCCCCGAGATGCCAGCCTCCCGTGTAAACCTAATTAGAATTAGGCTGTTTAGAAAATGAATAAATAAATGAATTTTTGTGGGAGTACATGTTTGACAGAGCTTACATGGATGAAGACTCAAGTAAGTGACCTGAGGCTGGTCGCTAATCGATTACTTTAAGAATCTTCCCGGGGTGTGTGCGTGTATCTCTCTGTGACCTGGGCAATTCAGCATTCTTTTTATGCCAAGCTGTCCAATTTGGTTGGTTACTGTCACTTGTCAATCAAAGTCACACCCCTGGACAGCAGATGCACAGGCATGGCTGTCAATCTGCTAAGTATTGACAAACTGATGCTAACAGAAGTCACATCTAGGATGACGGCAGCTTTAAGTAAAAGAGAAAACGTAAAAGAGGTTATGAGACTGGTCTTGTGTGTCTGTCTGTGACCATAATAACTTGAAAACCAGTAGACGGATTTCAATTAAATTGCCAATAAATGTGGGTCTTGAGCCAACAATGAGCCCAATAAATTTTGGGCATGATCTGAATTCAGGATGGTTTAGAATGTTTTTTTTTTTTTTTTTTTTAACATTGTATGATATGGCAAAGAGGTGCAAATCACCCATAATGTGCGCGGAGGAAAAAATACAGAGCTAAAAAATAATCGTGGGACAAGCTACCAGGAGCAAAATAATGCTGCACCACCCGCCACTATAACCCATGTAAGGACAAGCTTGTGCTACTTTGGTAGAACTCAGCATTCATTGGGTGCATTTCTTGCTCTTTTCTGATTTAAAATTTATTGTGCAACAGTGAAATCAGCAGGAACCCGGGTTAAATGTCTAATCACATTACTTATGTTATTTCATGAAAAAAAAAAAATAAAAAAATAGCACCGCTACATAGACATGCAGCAGGTCAGACACAGTTTCTATTCCTACAAGCACTGACCACCTGAACCAGATAGTCTGTTTGGCCAAGCTGGATTTTACAGACTTTGTGGAGTGACTACAATCTCCCAGACATACAGCAAGCATATTTCTATGATGTATGTGTGAGCTCATACCCTAAAAATGGCTTGCTTCATAGCAGCGACGCAGTATCACCTGTCATTGCTGATGCTGAGCCACAATTGCCGCATGGAGGATGATCGAAGAACACGGAGTCCTCTTCGCAAGAAGAGTCCGAGCTTTGAGATCACAATGCATACACATAAATACAAAAATAAAGCCGAGGAAGGTTTTCTGCCATGAAGGAATGAAGGTGTTGAATTCCTGTCCCTTGCTGCCAAGGAAACAGGAGAGCAGCTCCATGGCAACAAGAGCTCTTGTGGTGAGGGGGGAAAGGTATAGCCAAAAATAGTGCCTAGCTGAATATTTACAGGTTTTTACCTCAGAAAATAATTTAATTAAACTATATTTCATTTTGTTTGTTTATTATTTAAAAAAAAAGCAGTGCATCGAATGCCTCAGTGAGATAAACGCTTCGAGCTTTATCATGAAAGAGGCCGTTAAAAAAAAAAAAAAGGTGTCACCAAATCTCGCGAGATTTTGTAGGTGGACCGGGTCGTAGAGGCAAAAAAGCCGCACTGCTGCACTAAATAGTGTTTAAAATTACTAACCCACGTTAGTTTTACATACTTGTGGTGTATTATGGCAGTGTTTCAAACCTAAACGTTTATAATTTTTGGTTTTAATGCTCACCTGTGTCTGTTCGCGCCTGACGTGATTTGGAGTCTTCAGTCAGTGTGCGGTTTTACAAGGCGACAGACTGAGAGTTCGGTCAGTTTTATCATTTTCGAGATTCGACAGAATGTTACAGCCGTCGTGTCGTTAAAACAAACAAAAGAAATAGAAGGCATTTTTTTTTCTGCAAATTGGAAATTTCCTCAACAACAGGCGTCGCGCGCACTTTTGAGCTGAACAAGCACGAGGTAAAGATGATGCGCACGCACTACACAGGGACACGCGCTGAAATTCATCCACTCTACATTCTGACCTACAAGAGCACTTTCTTTCACTAAAATTGTGTGGAAAGGTTTATGTGGTATCCTTTACAGAACTTCATTAAAGTATTAATTAAAGTTCCTACTTCTGATTCAGCTGCCTAAACAGTCGTTGTACTTGATCAATCAAATCTTTGAACTGACCCAGTGTCGAATCTTTGAACTGACCTAGTGTCGAGTCTTCTGAACTGACCCAGTGTCGAGTCTTCTGAACTGACCCAGTGTCGAGTCTTTGAACTGACCCAGTATCGAGTCTTCTGTACTGACCCATTGTCGAGGCTTCTGAACTGACCCAGTGTCGAGGCTTCTGAACTGACCCAGTGTCGAATCTTTGAACTGACCCAGTGTCGAATCTTTGAACTGACCCAGTGTCGAATCTTTGAGCTGACTCTTTGGTGACCATGCCGAGTCGATTCATAAGCTCCAAGAGTCCCACCCCCACCACACACAATCAAGTCCATGTGGTTTCCCTTCCCTTGAGTCCTAGTGGGGTAGCTTTGATGCCTAATCTTATCTCAGCCACCTCTTGAAGAAGCAAGGTACACCCTGAACAGGTTGCCAGTCCATCACACTGCAACACAGACACACACAATTATTCACACTCACACTGAGGGGCAATTTTTAATAGTCTACTGTGCTCAGTCCAAAGACATGCACAGTAGACTGTTCAAAAATTGCCTCCCAGTTTCCTCTTATGTGACATCCGTGCAAGCACAAGGTTCTGTAATGGACGGACAAGCTGTTCAGGTTGCACCATGCCTTCACCCAGAGTTGGCTCAGATGGGCTGTCATGCACCTACCATGTAAGGACCACTACAGGATTACACCTAATCCTGAACCATAACCTTTGAACGCCATAGCCTATATATGGCATGTAGGCTCAAGCCAGAACACTGCCAAGCTGCTCATGAACAATCCTTTATTCCTCTTTGCTCCAAGGGCATGTTGATCATTGCTGAACCCGTACTGCGGCCACAGGTGGCATATACAAAGAAAAGATTGTAAGAGTGTCATAACATACGTGCCACAAATCAATGCTTTGTAACCATTGCTGATGTAGGTATTAAGTCGTGTTAAGTGCTCAGCCGACACGAGTAAAAGGCATGCTATAAACTGAACACCAGACCATTGCACAGTCACATTTACACCTAGTTGCAAATTGAAACAGCAAATTAGCCCAGTGGTTCTCAAATAGTGGGGCGCACCCCCTGGGGGGGTGGGGCGCGATGCCAGGGAGGGCACGTATGACCCCAGGGAACATGCTTTTTGTTTTTTTTTTGCCGTATTAGAATAAAGTGTAATTGTACATTCACTACAGCGGGTGGCAGTGGCTTCCTCACTGTCAGAGTGTGCCCAGAGGTAAAATAATAAGTGAAATTAATAAACCCGCCATGGAAATTTTTAACAGGGACGGAAAGAGAGGTGGAGAGAGACAGAGATGGTGAGAGAAACGAAAGTCTCCCGAAAGCTCAAGTCGATGATGCAGCGGATGTAGCACTCGGCTTCACTGTGCTGCGGTGAGAAACGAGGAAAGGCTGCCATGTTTACTGTTTGAAAACATTGGTAGCGGAGAGCACGAAGTCAAATAAATTCAGGCGTCACATAAAGACATCACACCCTGACCACGTGATGAGCCGTGTGTGTTTTTTCATCAAAAAATGTGCCGAATATTACCAAGAACCTTTGTGAATGCTACTCCAGCAAACCAGCGAGCTCTGTTAGCATCAGATAAGGTTGAGTACCAAACTACTCAGTGCAGAAAACCCCACAGCACAGCAGAGGAACTGATCCTACCTGCAGCACACACGGTCTTGGTCATGCTGGATGACGTCACTGCTGCGAAAATAAGTCCTGGTTTCAGTTCAGCATTGAGCAGGAGTTGAGAGTTCAGTATCGTGCTTTAAACCCGGCTTCGAAAAGCTGTGCACTGACAAATGTGCTCATTATAGCCATTAATCTGGACTTAATTATTTTGACAAAATAAACAAACAAACAAATAAATAAATAAATAAAGATAATACAAATTGTTTAATTCATTTTTGTTTTGTAGGTTAAAGTGTTTTATATATATTGTGCTTCTGAATTAATATTGCTGATCAATTTGAATTTATTATTTATTGATTTTAGTTCATTTTATTTTTCAGTATCAAATGGTTCAAATTGTTGGTCCAAAATGTTTACAGTTTAAATAAGGATTTTTTTTTTTTAAATTCCAGGCAAATTGATGCACTTTAAATTTTTTTGTTTAAAGACTAAAAATTGATAAGTTATTCTTTGTTGGAAGTGATGGGGGCAGTGGTGGTCTAGTGGTATAGGGCGCTGGATCGCTGATCCAAAGGTTGGGGGTTCAAGTCCCACTCTCCACAAGGTTGTCACTGTCCCCCCCCCAGTGCAGCTAACTGGGTTATCAAAGGTGGGCCATGTCTCTCACTGTCTATGGTGTGAGGCATGTAAAAGAACCATTGCTGACTTTCGTAAAAGAGTAGCTGCAAAGTCGTCAGCGTGTTTCTGTCCCTTGCTAAAAAGGGTTGTGACAGGAAGGGCATCCGACGTAAAAACCTCTGCCAAATCAAACGTGCGAATCAGATGATTCGCTGTGGCGACTCCCGAGTAAAAGGGAAAAAAGCCGAAAGGAAGACAGACAGACATTCTTTGTTGGAAGTTGATCTATATTTCTTCATCTTTTTGTATTCCATAATGATGATAAGGATTTATTATGTTAATAAGGATACAGCGTTATTCAGAGGATTACTTATAACAATTTTTATACAAATAACACTATTTATATTGGAGGGGGGCGTGAAATGTTTTCCTCTTCCTGTGGGGGGGCACCACAGAAAATAATTGAGAAGCACTGAGTTAGCCTAATGTGCATATCTTTGAAGAGTGTGAAGAGACCAGAGTACCTGAAGGAAACCCATGCACTCACAAGGAGAGCGTGGAAACTCCACGCACAAATGCCCACGCCAAAACCGGGCCTCAAACCTTCATACTGTGCAGCGAATGTACTAACCACTACGCCCCCATGCTTCCCCTGTGTTCACCTGTTTTGACCAAAAGGAGGAAAGAAGTCATGCCTTTTTGTTGCAGAATAATTTTTGGATATTTTAAGCTCTTTTGGTGCACTTTTTGAGTTGTGGTGGGATTTTGTTGATATTTGGTAACCCTTTCCTCAGGCTTCTGGATTGTCTTCATGCTTGAGTAACAATTTTTCACGAGTTCAACTCTAAATGTCAAGATTTAGCATTCTGTCTTTAAAAAAAGGAAACAAATAAAATTGAGCTACAACGACATGGGGGTTCGAATGTTGACCGGTTGCCTTTCTGGAATTTCAATGCTCTCCCAGTGCTTGCATCTCTTTCCTTCCACAGTCCAGATATAAAACACACCAGGTCAACTGACTACTCTAAATTGCCCCCAGGCATGAATGCGAGTCTGAACAACTGTTTTTGTTAACTTCGCAACAGACAGGTGACAAGGTGTAACCCCTCTTAGATGAAGTCAGCTGGGATTGTGTCCAGTTTCCACACCGCGTCACATTACATCCTGTTTCTAAGTACATCGAGTTACATTCTGCCACTGAGTGCTATTCTATAACAGCATGTGACCAATTCCTCATTTGGCGAGTCTGGGTATTTCCATAGGCAGCAAATATGGGTGAGTATTACAAACTTTTATATGCACAGTCAACTTCAGAATTATTGGCTATCAGAAGAAATTATGCTTATATTTATACATTTTTAATTGTTTTAATTTATATATATATTTTAATATCTTTAATTGTTATTCTTAAAAACAACCTAAATAAGAATTGTTATAAAATTCACCTCTTAGCGAAGGTCATTGGTGCCTGTTGTGGCGGTAAGCCCTGAGCCTGGTCGTGGACACCAGCTGTGAAGGAAGCCGTCCAGCTGAAAAAGGAAGCCTATGGGGTCTTATCGGCCTGTGGAACTCCCGAGGCAGCAGACAGGTACCGGCAGGCCAAACCTGCTGCAGCCCAAGCTGTCGCCAATGCAAAATCTCGGGTGTGGGAGGAGTTCAGTGAGGGCCTGAAAAGTGATTATCGGTTGACCTCAAAAAGGTTCTGGACCACCATCCGACGCAGTTGTCCACAAATACTGTTTACAGTGGAAGTGGGGAGCTGCTCACCTCGATACTGGGGATGTCGTTGGGAGGTGGAAGGAATACTTCGAGGACCTTTTCAATCCCACCAACATGCCTTCCGTGGAGGAGGAAGATCCTGGGGATTTGGGTGGGGGTTTACCCGTCACTGGAGCTGAGGTAGTCAAAAACATCCTCGTTGAACGGGCTCCGGGGGTGGCTGAGATCTGCACTGAATATCTCAGGGCTGTGGATGTTGTTGGACTGTTTTGGTTGACACATCTCTGCAACATTGTGTGGTCATCGGGGGCCATACCTCTGAACTGGCAAACCAGGGTGGTAGTCCCTCTTTTTAAAAAGGGAGTGAAAGGTGTGTTCCAATGATTGTGGAATCACAATCTTCTGTCTACCCAGGAAAGTCTATGCAGAGGTGCTGGAGAGGAGGATCCGACCAATAGTTGAACCTCACATTCAAGAGGAACGATGTGGTTTACATCCTGGCCACAGCACTCTCGACCAACTCTATACAAGCTACAGGATACTGGAGAGGCAATGGGAGTTTGCCCAATCTGTCCACGTGTTTTGTGGGTTTAGAGAAGGCTTTCGACCGTGTCCCTTGGGCTATCTTGTGGGGCGTGCTGCGGGAGTATGGCATACCGGACCCGTTGCTATGGGCTATTCGGTTGCTGTATCACCGGAGCCGGAGTTTGGTAAACATTGATAACAACAGGTTGAATTCCTTTCTGGTGAGAGCTGGAGTCTGCCAAGACTGTCCTTTGTCACAGATTCTATTCACAATTTTTCTCCAAAGAATTTCTAGACGCAGCCAGGCTTCGAGGGGTTCTTGTATGGTCGCCATCAGATTTTGTCTCTGCTTTTTGCAAATGACGTTGTCCTTTTGGCTTCAATTCAGGACCTCCAGTTCTCATTGGAATCATTCACAGTTGAGTGCGAAGCGGTTGGGATGAGAATCAGCACTTCCAAGTCCGAGGCCATGGTTCTCAGCCGGAAAAGGGTGGAATGCACCCTCCGGGTCTGGAATGAGGTCCTGCCTCAAGTGGAGGAGTTCCAGTATCTCGGGGTCACACTCACATCATTTTCTATTCAGAAAAGGATGAAATAGGAGATTGACAGGCGGATCGCTGAAACCTCTGCTGTAAAGCGAAGCCTGTACCAGTCCGTTGTGATGAAGCAGGAGCTGAGCCAGAAGGCCAAGCTCTCAATTTACTAGTCGATCTACATTCCAACCCTCACCTATGGTCATGAGCTTTGGGTAGTGACTCAAAGAACAAGATCGTGGATACTAGCGGCTGAAATGAGCCTTCTTTGCCGAATGGCGAGGCTCTCCCTTAGAGCTATGGTAAGAAGCTTAGCCATTCAGGATGAGCTTGGAATAGAACCTCTACTCCTCTGCATTGAGAGAAGCCAGTTGAGGTGGCTCAGGCATCTGGTTAAATGCCTCCCGAACACCTCCCTGATGGTGTTTTGGACATGTCCAACTGGGAATACCCAGAGCACATTGGAGGGATTATGTCTCTCTTCTGGTCTGGGAACGCATTGGTGTAACCCCCAGAAGAGCTGGAGGAAGTGGCTGGAGAAGGGACGTCTGGACCTCATTGCCTAGGTTGCTTCCCCCACGACCTGACCCCAGGAAAAGGAGAAAGATGAATATGATCACCTTTTGCACCAAGTACTGTACTAACTACTGTGCCCCTTCATGGTAGCACAGTGGTATAGTAATTAGCTTATCGTCCTCACACCAAGAAGATCCTGGCTCTGAGTTCCCGGCTCTATGAGGGCGTTTCTGTGTAGAGTTTGCATGGGCTTGCAGGAGTTTCCTCTGGGTACTCTGGTGTCCTCCCACAGTCCAAAGACATACATTTGGGTTATTCATTGTTCCGAATTGCTGCCACATTGTGAGTGTTGGTAAGTTGGTAAGCTGTTATGGGGGTATACCACCTTTGGCCAGTGTCAGCTGAGAGATTCCTGCAACCCTGGTAAGACTAAGCAATTCGGCAAATGAGTAACTATGTATTGTGTTAATGGTTTCTTTTTGCACAGAAGGAAATGTGCTAGTTGCTCTCTTGTGGCACAAAAACAAAATTTCTGGAAAGCTTAAAGGTCAGATATCAGCGAGGACAACCTGTTGAGTGTGGGGCTTGAACACCCAACCTTGGGATCAGTAATCCTACCACCAGGACACCAGTGCCCCATAAAAAGGTATTAAACACAAACTTAAAAGCTTGCATGCATAGGTTGTCTGTTGCCATTAAAATATACTGTTTCACATTTTTTTTTTCGTGTAGAAAGAGAAAAGAAAAAAAAATACAGTAATAACTCCATACACAGAGGGCACCACTGCAAAGCGAGTAGGAGCAAAGTCACATGATAAGAAACTTTTCCTAGACATAATTTGCATAATTTGTTTGACGTGAACAGATTTCTATTTGTGCCTTATTTTATTCTCTAGTTTATACAGTATATGGCTTGTTAGTTTACTATCTGTTTACTTTTATTTTTACCATTATCTTGCCTTGTACAAGACTGACAAGTGCAAATTAACCGCCTCTCCCTTCATAACCTTTAGAACATTTGATATGGCATTGAAGACGGTATAACTGACGTCAGTACTGGCAAGACAGACAGATTTAGGTCTTTAAAATTCAATTTACTACTATACAGCACAATATCTTAATTTCTATGAGCTGCTTGTTGATGATAACTATGATTTCCATGTCTTCATCTTTCTTCGAGAGACATACATTGTCAATGGGATTGCAGACAGTATCTAAGACTTGCTCATTGGATTAAGTTGTTTTTTTTTTATAAACCCCTC
>CM045730.1:10470000-10542500 GCA_024760905.1 Plotosus lineatus | reverse complement strand
ATTGTGAAAATGATTCCTTATGCGCCCTGAACCAATCTTTCATTATTTGAATCCCTATTTAATATCCAAGCTATCAGGAAAGAAAAAGAGCATTCATGTGAGAACCTGCTCATTGAGTACATTCAGCTCATTACCTGCTTCATTTTATTGCCACATTAATGTTGTTGAGCCTCGACCAAACCAAATGGAGCAACGGTGCCATTGATATTGCTGTATTCAAGACTAAAGAACGTCCAACACAACAGAACATTTTGGGGGGCAGGGCAAGTACTCAAACACCCCATTTTTCTGACCACATTAAAAAATATTTCATTTGATATGTTTACGGTTATGGGCAATCACATAAAAGGTTGCATGATGGTACAGTAATTAGCACATCTACCTCACTGCAAGTAGTTTCCGGGTTCGAGTTATGGCTTTGAACGTTTTTGTATGGAGTCTGCATGTTTTCCCTGTGCTCACAGGGGTTTCCTCCAAGTGCTCCAGTCTACGTCCGCAGTCCAAAAGACATACACATTAAGCTAATTGGCTGTTCCAAATTGTCCCTAGGAATAAGTGTAAACAGATTTTAGTGTGTTGCCTTGAAGTGGCCTGCCAAGCTGTTCAGGGTGTAACCCTGCCTTCGCTCGGCCAATACATGTAGCTCATAGTAGTACAGTATTAAGAGCTTCGACAAGTGAGTGAATGACGAGGGCGATCACATTGGTTAAATCTTTCATATTTATCAATGGAGTCAAGACTGTCCCTCAAATATTTGTTATAAAACATATACTGAATGTTCACACACATTTTCTGAACAGGTTCATCCTAATAGGGTCATGGGGAGGCTGTAACCTATCTTAGCTGTTGCTAGATGAAGACAGGATAACACCTGAACTGCTCAACAAACCATCACAGTGTCAACACATCTAGAAAGTCATGCTTAGACTCACATCTGGGGCAATTTGGAACAGCCAATTAGTCCGAAATGCATGTATTTGGACTGTGCAAGGAAACCAGATTTCCGGAGAAAGGCCACATGAGAACAGGACTAATTTTCATTTATCTAACTGCAACCACCCAGTAAAGAGGTTGTGTTCTAATCAAGAAAGTGTCTGAACCTCCTCCTTAAACATCTCTTGTTCTGATTTGTTTGCTGTTGAAACTTTTGCTCTGATCACGTGACATACTAGTCCTTCTCAAAAAATTAGCATATTGTGATAAAGTTCATTATTTTCTGTAATGCACTGATAAAAATTAAACTTTCATATATTATAGATTCATTGCACACCAACTGAAATATTTAAGGTTTTTTATTGCTTTAATACTGATGATTTTGGCATACAGCTCATGAAAACCCAAAATTCCTATCTCAAAAAATTAGCATATCATGAAAAGGAACTCTAAACGAGTTATTAACCTAATCATCTGAATCAACCAATTAACTCTAAACACCTGCAAAAGATTCCTGAGGCTTTTAAAAACTCCCAGCCTGGTTCATTACTCAAAACCGCAATCATGGGTAAGACTGCTGACCTGACTGCTGTCCAGAAGGCCATCATTGACATCCTCAAGCAAGAGGGTAAGACACAGAAAGAAATCTCTGAGCGAATAGGCTGTTCCCAGAGTGCTGTATCAAGGTACCTCAGTGGGACGTCTGTGGGAAGGAAAAAGTGTGGCAGTAAACGCTGCACAACCAGAAGAGGTGACCGGACCCTGAGGAAGATTGTGGAGAAGGGCCGATTCCAGACCTTGGGGGACCCGTGGAAGCAGTGGACTGAGTCTGGAGTAGAAACATCCAGAGCCAACGTGCACAGACGTGTGCAGGAAATGGGCTACAGGTGCCGCATTCCCCAGGTCAAGCCACTTTTGAACCAGAAACAGCAGCAGAAGAAAGTACTTTTTTCGGATGAAAGCAAATTTTGCATGTCATTCAGAAATCAAGGTGCCAGAGTCTGGAGGATGACTGGGGAGAAGGAAATGCCAAAATGCCTGAAGTCCAGTGTCAAGTATCCACAGTCAGTGATGGTCTAGGATGCCATGTCAGCTGCTTGTGTTGGTCCAGTGTATTTTATCAAGGGCAGGGTCAATGCAGCTAGCTATGAGGAGATTTTGGAGCACATCATGCATCCATCTGTTGAAAAGCTTTATGGAAATGAAGATTTTCATTTTTCAGCACAACCTGGCACCCGCTCACAGTGCCAAAACCACTGCTAAATGGTTTACTGACCATGGTATTACTGTGCTCAATTGGCCTGTCAACTCTCCTGACCTGAACCCCACAGAGAATCTGTGGGATATTGTGAAGAGAAAGTTGAGAGACACCAGACCCAACACTGTGGATGAGCTTAAGGCCGCTATCGAAGCATCCTGAGCCTCCATAACACAGCAGTGCCACAGGCTGATTGCCTCCATGCCACGCCGCATTGAAGCAGTCATTTCTGCAAAAGGATTCCCGACCAAGTATTGAGTGCATAACTGAACATAGTTATTTGAAGGTTGACCTTTTTTTGTATTAAAAACACTTTTTTTTGATTGGTCGGATGAAATATGCTAATTTTTTGAGATAGGGATTTTTGGTTTTTTTTTTTTTTTTACTTTTTTGCCAGAATTATCAATATTAAAACAATAAAAGGCTTGAACTACTTCAGTAGTGTGTAATGAATCTAAAATATATGAAAGTCTAATGTTTATCAGTACATTACAGAAAATAATTAACTTTATCACAATATGCTAATTTTTTGAGAAGGACCAGTAGTGAGAAATTAAAGATGGTGGAAAGCAAAACAATACAACCTGTGGTGCAAATTGTCTTGACACAAGTCCACTCCTACTATATCATTTTCTCAACAGATTTACAGGCTTGGCAATAATGAATGTTTTAACTCCAAATACACAATTTTTTTCCATGGTTCTGTAGATGACTGGAAGGCCTGTGGTGTTAATTGTACATGAAAGGTTTCCCACCAGATTGCAGGTGTTTTGATCATGTGAGACACTTGCTAGCCCTCCACCAAGACAGCATTGACAATTTAGCTTCCATAAATGCATCATCGGGATTCAAACTTGCAATCTTCCCACAATAAGGCAAAAGGGATACTTATTAATTTGTGATGCAATGACAGTAGTTCCTTCGTTTCAGCACGCAGTAGTGATATGTCCCTCACTGTCCGAACAGATCCGAGTAAAACAAAATCATGCAACTGCCATGAAGGAAAGCATTTAGTTATGTTTATTGCTTGTAGCAAGTAATATCTAGAAAAAGAAAGACACCCAAAATTTCAGAATGAATATTTGCTGGTCAGAGAAGAGGCGGAAGAGATCAAGTATCTCTGGGCTTGTTCATGAGAGACGGAAGGATGGAACAGGAGACTGCCAGGCGGATCACTGCAGGTCAGGTAGACCCCTCCTTGAATCGCTACCTTATTGTGGTGAAGGGGTTTGCGTGACCTAATGATCCTAGGAGTTATGTTGTCGAAGGCAAATTGCCCCTGATAGGGTCACCCAAGGCAAACAGGTCCTGGGTGAAGGTCCAGACAAAGTGCTGTTCAGAAGACCTCTATGCTACATAAAAAGAATAGGACACAGTTTCCCTTGCCCGAACGCGGGTCACCGGGGCCCTCCCCTGGAGCCAGGCCTGGGGGAGGGACTTGATGGCGAGCGCCTGGTGATCGGGCTTCTACCCATGGAGCCCAGATGGGCTCAGCCCGAAAGGGAGACATGAGTCCGTCCCCCCATGGACCCACCACCGTTGGGAGGGGCTATAGGGTTCGGGTGCAATGTGAGTTGGGTGGTAGCCGAAGGCATGGGTTCTGTCGGACGGATCCTCGGTTACTGACTCTGACTCTTGGGACATGGAATGTCACCTCTCTGGCGGGGAAAGAGCCTGAGCTGGTGCGTGAGGTGGAGAGATACCGACTAGATATAGTTGGGCTCACCTTAACGCATAGCTTGGGCTCTAGAACAACCCATCTCGAGAGAGGTTGGACCTTATTTGATTCTGGAGTTGCTCATGGGGAGAGGCGGCGAGCCAATGTTGGCATCCTTGTTGCCCCAGTGCCAAAAGGTTGGGGTTCTCCCAGGTCTAAGAAAGGGTAGCTTCCCTCCACCTTCGGGTGGGGTGGGGGGGGGTGGGGTTCTGACTGTTATTTGTGCTTATGCACCAAAAGACAGTTCAGAGTACCCACCCTTCTTGGAGTCTTTAGGGGTGTGTGTTAGAGAACACTCCCTCGGGAGACTCACCTGTTGTCTTGGGAGACATCAACGCCCATGTGAGCAACGATAGTGTGACCTGAAAGGGTGTGATCGGTAGGTCACCAGTCTGAACCTGAATGGTGTTTCATTGTTGGACTTCTGTGCTCGTCACAGTTTGTCTATCACGCACACCATGTTCGAACATAAGGATGCACATAAGTGCACTTGGCACGAGGGCACCCTAGGTCGCAGTTCGATGATTGACTTTGTAGTCGTGTCATCGGACTTGCGGCTGCATGTCCTGGACACTTGGTTGAAGAGGGGAGCTGAGCTGTCAACAGTGGTGAGCTGACTTCGATGGTGGGGGAGGCTGCCTTCCAGACCCGGCAGGCCTAAGCATGTAATTAGGGTCTCCTGGGAACATTTGGCGGAGTCTCCTGTCCGAAAGGCCTTTAACTCCAACCTGTGGGTGACGTGGAATCTGAATGGGCCAGGTTTCGTGCTTGCATTGCTGAGGTGGCAGCCCATAGCTGTGGCCGGAAGGTTGTCGGTGCATGTCGTGGCGGTAACCCTCAAACCCGGTGGTGGACACCTGTTTTGATGGGGGCCATCCAGCTGAAAAAAAGAAGCCTATCAGCTCTTATTGGCTTGTGGGACTCTAGAAGCAGCAGACAGGTACCAGCAGGCCAAACGTGTTAGAGCCAAAGCTGTCGCAAATGCAAAATCTCAGGCATGGGAGGAGTTCGGTGAGGGCCTGGAAGGTGATTATCTGTTGGCCTCAAAAAGGTTCAAGACCACCATCCGACACCTCAGGAGGGGGAAGCAGTTCTCCACAAACACTGTTTACACCGGAGGTGGGGAGCTGCTCACCTTGACTGGGGATGTCGTTGAGAGGTGGAGGGAATACTTTGAGGACCTCCTCAATCCCACCAACACGCCCTCCGTGGAGGAGGAAGACCCTGGGGGTTTGGGTGGGGGTCTGCCTATCACTGGAGTGGAAGTCACTGAGGTAGTCAAAAAGCACCTAAGTCGTCGGGCTCCAGGGTTGGATGAGATCCACCCAGAATATCTCAGGGTTCTGGATGATGTAGGACCGTCTTGGTTGACACGTCTATGCAACATCGCGTGGTCATCGGGGCCCTACCTATGGATTGGCAAACCGGGGTGGTAGTCCCCCTTTTTAAAAAGGGGAACTAGAAGGTGTGTTCCAATTATCGGGGAATCACACTCTTGACCAACTCTATACGCTCCACAGGATCTTGGAGGGGGCGTGGGAGTTTGCCCAATCTGTCCACATGTGTTTTGTGGATTTGGAGAAGGCCTTCGACAGTGTCCCTCGGGCTATCTTGTGGAGCGTGCTCCAGGAGTATGGCGTTCCGGACCCATTGTTACAGGTCATTCAATCGCTGTATCACCAGAGCCAGAGTTTGGTACGTATTGGTAACAACAGGTCGAATTTGTTTCCAGTGAGGGTTGTAGTCTGCCAAGGCTGTCCTTTGTCACTCGATTCTGTTCATAATTTTTATGGATAGAATTTCTCGGCACAGCCGAGGCGTTGAGGGGTTCTGGTTTGGTGGCCATCGGATCTCTTCTCTGCTTTTTGCGGATGATGTTGTCCTTTTGGCTTCATCAAGTCGGGACCTCCAGCTCTCATTGGAGCAATTCGCAGTCGAATGCGAAATGGCTGGGATGAGAATCAGCACCTCCAAATCTGAGGCCATGGTTCTCAGTCGGACAAGGATGGAATGTCAGGAATGAGGTCCTGCCCTAAGTGGAGGAGTTTAAGTATCTTCAGGTCTTGTTCACGAGTGAGGGAAGGATGGAGCGGGAGATCGACAGATGGATTGCTGCAGCCTCTGCTGTAAAACAGAGCCTGCCCATGACCCTAATTAGGATTAAGCGGTTACTGAGAGATGCACTGAAGATATAGAGGAGGTGGCGCTCTCAACTCTACTTCGACCTATCTACAGTCTGTAAAGTTTTCTGGAAAATTTGAAGGCAATACATCCCCAAGGCTGGAACTGAGAATTTCTCCACAATTCTTGCATTATGGTATACTGAATAAATACTACAGGCATCACTGATATGATCCACGGCTGCATGCGTGTAAACATCAGCTGCATGGAAGTTGAAAATTTAAACGCAGGGCAATGAGTCTCACACCTCCAAGAGCAAGAAAACATGACCGGTCCTCTTCAATGGGTCCGAGCTGTGTGATAATAGCAGGCCCACGACCCACTCAGCTGTGTAATTAAGCTTCCACCAAGAGTTCCAAAAAGAAGGAAAATATAATGGCATAGAGAGGAGAAAACTGCTGTGTATGAAGATTTTCTTTGAAAGGCTTTGGCTTCAGCTTTCTAAAGAGCGTGAAGGCTAGACCAGGCTAAAGTACCCGTATTAAACATTTCACAGTCTAACATTTTATCAGAAACTGCAAATGCCATTTTGTATAAAAAATACTCGTTGGAGAACAATGTGTGAGGATAAATCTCTATGGGGTCCTTCTGGAAAAGGACAAACAATCAGCCATGTGTTAGTGTAACCACATGGAAGATTTATTTATGTAACATATACTAAAATGCTTTATTCTTTTTATACCGGGGGAAATTCTATTTTTAAAAGCAGAATGAATGGAAAGCCTCCAAATACTGAACAAGGACATTTTCATCAGGCGGTTTGTACTTATATCCACTAAGTTCCAATCTGCTAAAATGTGTTTGATAATTTTCATTATTCTGTTTGAAAAGGCTGCCATTTGTAATATGTTTCACTTTTGCAAGAGTGCGAAATACAGAGAATATGACATGGATGTGTCAGTTCCAATAAGACAAGATAATAGTATAAATAACAGTATACAGATATTACACTAACAAATCATATACAAACTACTGAACTTCTGAGTAAAATGAGTTTAGGCTCATCTACACATACTACATACATCAAACAGACATCTGCTCATTTATATCAACACATGGTATATGTCCCTGTACATTTTGGACCGTCCAAAGTTAAAAAAAAAACAAACAAAAAAAAACACCTGATAACGAAAATATACATGTTTTTGGGTAATAAGAGAGTTTGGAAGGTTTTCCTTTCATTTCACTTTAATAACCTAAGTGAAAGTCTGCACCATATTTTTTTGTACCCTTATTTTGCCAATTTCACATAAAAAAGGTGAAGACATGCAAACCACTGTATGCTTTTGTATTGATTTTGTGTTCACACATTGCCAGCTACAGGTGCACAGGGACACAGGTGCAAAGATACACAGGCGCACCTGTCCTGCAGAATGGGGAAATACTGTATGTAGTTTCTGTTGTTGATCGTCATACGGCCACTGCCCCGATCTTTGAGTGTGACCATGGCCGTGGATGATTTCCTCCTTCCTGTAATAGAGTGAAAGAGCAGTGAGAAAGCATGACAAGAGCAGAACCTCTCTTTGTAAGATCTCTGCCATGTAGAGTCTGGGAATGTGTGCACTTCTTAAGCACCCAAATGATAACAGAAACTTAATGGATGGGTTCTGAAATCCTATTAGCATATACTACATGGAAACAAAAGAAAAGCAAACTAAAACATGTTTTTTTTGTGTGTGTGATAAGCATGAATATTTGCAGTCTGGGATAAAGTAAATAACCCTGAATTCACATTATTGTTTGTCCTGACAAGGAATTTATATAATTCGACTGAATAAAGTGTGTGTTTTTTCTGTTTTACTTGCTGACAATTTATCAGCAGCTATACTTTCACATTTACATAGATCTAAACTTCTTTGTAAATTGATTCTCGAAAAATGTCTGTCAGTGACAGTGTTCCCATTAAGGACAATTGAGCTTGCGCCAATACTGTGTTCAGATGACTCGGACGCTGGAGGCATTGGATGCAAGAAGCGCAGAGAGGGTTCGGGAGGGGGTATCCCCGTCATGTGGGGTGGTGTGGTGGGTGTCCCCCAGAAAATTTTTCAAAATTGGCAATTGAAATATGAAATCCAAGGCCATCTGGAGACAAAAGTGTTGATTTAAAAAAAATTAAAAACAAGAACAATTTGTGCATGTACTGACAGAATTTGTGATTTTAACTTTTATTCACAGTTCATAGGTAGCTTGCAATTTATTATTTAGCTTTGAAAAACAACAAGTTCTAATATCAACTCGAAATCAGTAATAAAAATTGTGTTCCAGATCAGAATCACCCGGATACGGGTGAGGTCTTTACTTACACTGATGTTCTCATGTATGGTTGTATACATTCATAGAATGCATTCATTGTGCAGATTTGATAGTGGGACCTCAGTGGTACGGATCCAGTCGACCCTGAAATGTCTCACTTGTGAATAGGTGCATTTCCGATAGATTCCGAACATTGTTACAGCCGTTTAATATTACAGTGATACCTTGATTTACTTGTGTCTTTTATAACAAAATTTCCATGACACGAGCTTCAATCCCACCAAAAATCTTCCCCATCCAACAAACAAATTTTTGCAAACAAGCCGATTAGCCTTGTATTCTTCCATATGTATTCCCCCCAACCCTGGCATCACACTGCAACCCCCAAGGGGGGTGCGCCCCACTATTTAAGAAGCACTGGTCTTGTGGGAGCTCATCACGAGCCTTTCCTTGCTGGTATTCGTAGCATGCACATGTACAAATTTCTCCTCCTCCTCCACTGTTATGCACCACCTCATGCCCTCCACATGACATCTTCGCATCGTCGTGACATCTTTGCCACAGTCGATGATCGGAAGGGATAGTTAACTTATTGTTTATTATTGTTTTATTATGAATTATAATTAATGTTAAGGTACATGCATTATTATTATGAAATATTTATTGTTTTTACATGTTTATCTTTAATATATTAAGTCCAAAATATGTGTCTGTGTCAGGTTATATGAGTTTGGGAGGGGGTTGGAACGGATTAATTGGTTTTGTATTATTTCCGATGGGAATTTTTGTTTTATCTAACGAACATTTTGACTTATGAGCTCGCTCTCGGAACGGATTAATTTCATAAGTCAAGTTACCACTGTATTTATGAACAAGCTGTAAATTGTATAACTTAAACAAAACAAAAACAAAAAATACTGGCGCAGCACCAATAATTCCTTGCGCTAATGTAAAATAATTTGGACATTGTCACACCGATTTAGCCATGTGAACAAACAAACTTATCCTCTTAAAGAATCATTATTGGTCAAAAATTGTGCTAATCTATGCATACCTCATCCTCGTCTGTGAAGTACAGTGATACCTCAATTTACGAAATTAATCAGTTCCGGAAGTGGTTTCATAACCTGGACTTTTCGTAAATTGAACCGCATTTTACATGTAAAATGCGTGATTTGTTCCAAGGCCTCCAATACTACCCTTTAAACATTATAAAAGCATACCTTTTAAGGTACTTACTTCATGTTGATCATATCTTCTTAGCAGAGTTATAATGTTACAAATGTTTATGCAAGGTTCAAAGCCTGAGCCAAAAAATAAAATTGCAACAAGCACACTTGAAAAACTCATGAAACAAGCTGCTGCTCAAGGGAGCTGCGTCATCCATCCTAGCCAATGGGAGGCCAGCAGGGCGGGATGTTGGAAGATAGCCAATGGGAGGGAGCTGCGTCATCCCTTCTAACAAATGGAAGCCAAGTGGGGCGCGATGTTGGGAGATAGCCAATGGGATGCCAACGGGGCAGGATGTTGGAAGATAGTCAATGAAGAGCAACTTGTGCATAGTTTGAATTTTTGAGATGTTGCTTTCGTATGTTTCGTATCCAGAGACAAAAATTTGAGGAAAATGTTTTTCGGAACCTGGATTTTTTGTTTGTTGGGGATTTCGTAAGTTGAAGTTCCACTGTACAATCCAGTGGCACCTTGCAAGATGAGTTTTTTTATTCAGCGACCCAGATTGTACAGCAAAATGATCGTATAGCGATGCGAGTTTTCCCATAGGCAATAACGGAAAACTCATTAATGCGTTCCAGCCCTCCAAACTGCCTCCAAATATGCGTAATATGGGAGATTTTAAAGGTTTTTTTTACTCAGATAATAACCTATGTTTAACAAAAGTAAACACAAACAAGGGCAGTGGTGGCCTGGTGGTAAAGGTGCTAGATTACCGATCGCAAGGTTGGAGGTTCAAGTCCCACTCTCAACAGGTTGTCACTGTCCCCCCCAGTGCAGCTAACTGGGTTAGCAAAGGCTGGCCATGTCTCTCACTGTCTATGGTGAGAGGTTCATGAAAAAGAACCATTGCTGACTATCGTAAAAAGTAGGCTGCATATCCACCAGCATGTTTCAGCCCTGCGATGACCTGGTGAGCTCTCCAGGGTGACACTGCCCTAGCCCAGAGTTGGCTGAGATGGGCAACAGCCTCTCTGCGACCCTAATTAGAATTAATCGGTTAAGAAAATGAATGAATGAACACAAACAAAAATTATTATTAAAAAAAATCATAAAAAGGAAAAATAACTTGCACTTTACCTTGAAAATGTGATGAGTCAGGTATAAGTGACATGAGTCGAAGGAGAGGGAGGAGAGGAGTTCATTGTTGGAAGGAACCTGGTCCTTTTAGGCAGGGGGTGTGCACTTGTGTGGGCATCACTAGCATTTGGTAGTGCTACATCATTATCATCCAGCTATTGACTTCCACAACCATGGAATGATGCAATGCAAACGGGGGCGGGTCATGTGACAATTTTGTTTGTTTTGCTTACTCGTTTGCAGGGCATCCTAGTGTTGAGTCTTTCTTTATCTTTCAGTGCAGAAAACACTCAATGTTAACATCCCTAGTTAAGCATATAAAGGGACACTCCTCTTGCGAGGTGACACTGTAGCTTGACTTGTATTGAAGGACAATGGTTACAACTTTCATGCAGTATCAGTGCGGATTCCTGTGTTTGTCTGGCTGTTACGTGAAACACATTATGTAAAAATTACTCTCGGCATCTTTGTCTGGTCTCTGCGCAGTAGCAGAGGAAATGAGTCCCAAACCATGCACATCTGGCTAATTCATTCATTTTCTGAACCGCTCAATCCTAATTAGGGTGACAGGTAGGCTGGCTCCCATCTCAGCCGACTCTGGGCGAGGGCAGAGTACACCTTGAACAGCCCGCCAGGCCATCGTGGGGAAGAAACACGCTGACGGCTTGGCAGCCACATCTGGCTAATTGGCTGTTCAAAATTGTCCGTGAGTGCGAATGGTTGTTTGTCTGTGTGTGTGCTGGCGCTGCTGTGCTTTGCTCTATTCTGGCTAAAATAAGCCTCCCAATGACCATAATGGGATTTATTTGGAAAATAGAATATAATAAATGTATAAATTTTATGTTTGTGTAACTGGGTGCTCTATACAACTTGGGTAAAGTCATATTCTACTGTACATATATACTAACCGTCAGCCTGGCTGAACGCCACTCCGTCCTCATTGTGCTGTAGTGCAGGAATTTCTTGCTTGCTTGACTGGACCTCCAGCTTCCTGCGGAAACGGTGCACAAACTCTTCCTCCATGGAACAGTAAGGCATGGATAAGAGCCTTTCTATCAACTGCAGGAACCGAGCATACTACATGCGTGCATGCGTACACACACACACACACACACACACACACACACACACACACACAGAAGAGTAGAAGAAAAAAAAAATCCATTCAATCAAACTTCCCTTAAAATTTTCAAACAGTGCCCTCTTGTGTTATGTTTAGGAAGTGTACCAACTGTAGAAGGGCTTAAGTCATAAGGCGAGAGAATGGATGTTTGGTGCTTACATCATGATCTGAGACATTTTCTACCAATAGCTGCTCCAGCTCCTCCTTTGTCAACCACCGGCTACCACTTAAAGTTCTGTGAACACACACACAATCTTTTTCTAGTTGCAGATGATCAGTTGTTGCATACTGTCATCCGCATAGTGGCATTCAAAGTCACCCTTTAAATCCTCTAATCCTTCTTATAGATCTAGTTCCTACTGAAAAACAACAACTCAGGTGTTCTTTCTACCTGCTTCAGCCTCCTGGAAAATAACCTTAAACTAGATCTAGAAAATACAAACTTTCCATTATACTCTGCCATGTTTACAGTGCATACTCAAAAAAAAAAAAAAAACAGAGAGCAGGGCGGACAACACTAAGAGTTCTGGACACGGACGCGATAAGAACTTAAGGCTGTTATAATAGAATTGACACAATAACAGTGTAATTAAAACTGTAATACCACTAAAAGTGACAATTTTTGAACATATGTGAGCTACTCCACCGAAAGTAGGCTCTTGTGTCCAAAAATGAGAAATAAGCTTTTTACACAGCCAGATAGAGGAGGCCCAAAGCTGCAAAATGCAGCAAAAAGTTTGTCAATACCTTGAAAACTGACCAAGCTATGCCATTTCTTGTGTCAGCATTCAACGAAAAATCTCAAAAGACGTTTTCGAGAAAAATGAGCACAAAGATTGCACTTCTTCCAACATCATTAGTCCTTAGCAACCAAACATTTTTATGCACCACAGCGATAGAAACTTTTAGAAAACATGTCTAGGAAGAGTTTTAGGAAGAAATGATAAGAGAAATTATCCTCATTTTAATCTGACATGCCCTTTTTTTAACCCATCAGTCACCATGGTAAGCCCCCAAAAAATAAACAAAAACGACTATTTTTTTCATTTCTGTTTATTCCAATAAGATCAGTATGTATCTTTTCTATCATTATATAAAGGTTCAAATGCCTTCAAATGATACTGATTGACACTGTCAGGTTCAAACAATCACACTCAAATTAAGAAAACTATATATAAGAAAACTATATAACAATACTCTCTGATCTCTTTATACAAGTAAGCTTCATCAACTCTGCCCTCAGCATCATCATCTTCATCTATATCCTGCTCCCCAGAAAGGATCACATCTCATCCCAAACACAACAAAACTGACTCATCACACGTTAATTAACAAATGCCTCTTCATCAACATCAAAATATTCATCAACACAGCTGGCATCATCAACTCTGCTCAACAGCTGGCTTCATCAACTCTGCCCTCAATATTTATCATCTTAATCTATATTCTCACCACCGACACAACTCATGCACACTTTTATTAACAGATGCCTCTTCTTTATCAACACCAAAATCTTCATCATCACTGCTGGCATCATCATCAGTTTGTTCATATGCAAAAGGAATTGAAACATTTAAGTATTTTTCAGGTCTTGATCAATTTTCATACAAAACTAAACAACCCACGATCCAGCATGTCCAATACAGACAGGGTTACACACAAATCAAATAATCAGAAAAATTCCATAATCAAATTTTGCATGCAGAGAAAAATACTGACCGGCGAAATAATCTTCACGAATGCCAAGCATTCCGGCATCTTCAAAGCCAAATTCTCGTGTCGAATTTAACATCTATACTAATGCGGCTAGACATCACAGATGACTCAGATCTTCCTTAGCAACTAGCCTGCCTTGTTTACGTGCATATCGTCTTCATAACCTTTATTTCATTCACTGAAACCGCATTTTGATATCAAAACGGTATCCAAAATGGAGAGACTATGTTACGGCCGCTCTTCTGGTGTATGGATTATAGTGTGTCTTGTACCGAACTCGGTGAATAATTGCAACGAAAACCAGTAAGTTTGCTACTGTTTTTATCTAGTTTTATGAGGGTACGCATCAGAAAAATGGAAGAAAAAAAAAAGAGAGACATTTTTCGTGAGTTTTAGTCGATTTCACATGAGCAAGTGATAGTTGAATACTTGTTTTAATAGTTTCTGCAAAAATCCAAATTTCGATAAAAATGGACCATTTTTACTTTCTGGCCTTTATCTCAAAAGTGGTCTGTGTGAGAAGCGCCTGCTTTCAGTGGAGCGCCTCACATATATGCAGGCACAAGAAAACTTGAAGAATGAAAAAGCATAGTGCAGTATTTACAAAGATCGAACTGACACAGCAGGAACGTATCAGTCGCCATCAACGTCAGTGTGTTTCTGCCTTGCGATGGCCTGGCGAGCTGGCCAGGGTGTACACTACTCTCACCCGGAGTCGGCTGGGATGGACATCAGCCTCCCTGCAACCATAGTTAGGATTAAGCGGTTACAGAAAATGAATAAATGAATGATTATAATTACAGATGACAAATATCATTATAAATGACAGACCAAAAAAAAAAAAAAATCACTTCGGACATTCCTACCACAAGAAAACTATTGGTCAGTAGGAGACACGTTTTCCGGACATGGAAACTCAGTAGTCCGACTTTGTATATAAAGAGTATTGAAGTCCAGTTAGCAAAACAACATTTTTTTTTTAAATCCTGAAACTTGGTGGGGTGGTTTTCATGGGCATCATCGAGATTATATATATATATACACATACATACATACATACATACACACACACACACACACACACACACACACACACACACACACAGTAGGCCCTTGACTATTCACGGTTTTGCACTCGCGCCTGCGCATATTCATGCATCGCCGAGCAACTGTCACGTGATTCAAATTCAGTCAATGGCTGTTCTCCTTCCTGCTGATTTGCTGAGATGATGTAACACCCCTTTTTCATCATTTGCGCACACGTTGTCAATGAGCCTTTTTTTTGGTGTGTTTTAATTACCTATTAAGCTCTATGATGTCACTCAAACGCCGGCTAAGCGCCAGAAAAAGGTAATGACGTTGGATGTCTGTTCTGAAGAAATAAGACTTTCTCCTAAAGAAACGACAGTTTCCTTTGAAGTGCCTGAAGAGGAATGATCATCTGAACTGTTGTAAAGCACTGTAGTATTAAAGTCTTTTTCAATTATTATTCCAGTACAGTGCGTAAGTTAATGTTTAGAATGTTTGTGTGTGTGATTTTATGTACTGTGCTGTAGCATGTTTATCCTTTTGTTTTGTTTATCCAATTTATTACACTTCATGTTCTTTTTGTTATGGTCTGTGTTTTTCAGGGATTTTGACTTTGGCGGCTGTGCTTCTAACTCTGTTTTCTCTCTGCTTCGGCTGAGGGGCGTGGCTAAGCTGCTCGGTGGCTCACACCTGAATTCACTCTTCTCATCTACTCCCAATAAACACAAGCATGCTCACCTCAGTTAAAGCGCACTGCTTCCCTTTGAATAATAAATCCACTCTGCCATCTCACGCTGCCTCCTGCATTCTGGGTCTGGCTAAAAGCTCACACTATGTTCTTTATGTACGGTACAATAAATGTGAGGCGCACCACTGAATGTAGGCGCTTGTCGCGAGTGACGTATGGTGCTTGTAAGGCAAAAAGCGACTTATTCGGACTTCCGATCTTTCAAGTAAGCAAGTGTTGGTTGAATACTTGTTTAGTACTCGACCTTCACTTGCTCACTTGAAAGATCGGAAGTCCAAATAAGCCGCGCTTTGTCTCACAAGCACCATACGTCACTTGCGACAAGCGCCTACATTCGGTGGAGCGCCTCACAAATAATGCAATTCCTCCCTCTAGTGGGTGTCTGATAAGCATTTTTATGTGTTGTACCTGTAAGTTCTTTTATATATACAATATAATAATGTTAATGTAATGGTGTTAATGTTATGGCTGATCCGTGTATACTAGCGCAAAGGTTGGACATTGTGAGAACATACAGCAAGTGGTACTGTTTATCCCAAACATACCCGTCATTCCAAGTGTTGGCGTTTGGAACTTACATGGGGTTGGCGTCCTGTGTAAAAAGTCCTTTTCTTCTCAATCGGTCTTGATAGTTTTCAATCGCCAACACTTTCCCAAACAAATCCTGAAATCAAAAAGGATTTCAAAGCATAAAGAACATGATTTTTTTTTAGGGGGGTTAAATGATCTGAATTTGGATTTTTGGGTTTAATATGGGCGTTTCACAATGAGGTCAAAATACATTCAAGTGAGGCGCAGCTGCGGAAAAAATGCACCCATTTAGTGGAAACGAAGCCTTTAGCAAGTATGAATATATGGGCGGGGGGTGTATTCAGGAATTCTTTAAAGGGAGGTAATTTACCCCCCCCCCTTTTTAAAAGCAGACACACACACATACATACATACATACACACACATTATATATATATATATATATATATATATATATATATATATATATATATATAAACATAAACTAAATACACACATACAGGGATCTCTATTATGAAGGCAGATCCCATCTCTGTCTCTTCAGCCCTGGCTGGATTTAATTGTGTGTGTGGGGAAATTGAATTGGGGAGCGCTGGGGCCGTAACCCCTTTCTGTCTAACACACACACACACACACACACACACACACACACACACACACACTCCTTCCCTCCTCCCGGCAGGATGAGCTGCCATGCAGAGCCGGATGGCGTCCTCGGGCATTCTTGTCTAAATTGGCATCGCGCCCACGAGCCTAGAGTGCCCGTCAGGCGTCATGGCGATGAAGCGAAGCGGGGCAGGGTACGTGTGCGTGTACGAGCGCGCACAAACGCACACGCGCATGCAGCTCACGTCGGTCCTTTCCCCTCAGCCGTGCGAGAATTCATTTCCCCCCGCAATTATTCCGCAGCTGTTTGTTTAATTCCATCCTGATAGAGTGCGTCTAATCCACCGGCGCTCGCCAAAAAAGCAAACATTGGGCAAAAACCAATTTTCAGTAGAAAAAGAGGAGAGAGAGAGAGAGAGAGAGAGAGAGAGAAACAGGGTAAGATGAGTGGAATGCACATTACACATTTGTAAAAAGACAGCAATAAAAAGAAGTAGTCAGAGAAATTCAACCAAGCAAAGAAAAATGGCAAGTTCAAGAAAGAATCAGGCCACGTTTCAGAGGATGGAGAGTATGATAGAGCACCAGATTTGATAAGAGCTTACGAAATTAAAAAAAAACCCCACATACAGATAAACACACACACACACACTCACACACACACACACACACACACACACACACACACACTCACACACACACACACACATATAGATGGACATATAGACACAGAAACAGGGTTTTATTCTTCAATTTTCATATAATTCAAAAGAAATTGGATCATTGTTAATTACTGTTAATTACTGCCCGTCTCATGTTGGTGCTCATTTTTTTTTTATTTATCAGATTCAAGTTAAATTATTGAAATAATCAGATTTTTCTAAGAGAATGTAGTCTGCATCTTTTTTTCTGTGACTTGTTTAAAATGTGTAAAAATTTCCTGTTTCTATCAGAACACTATTTATTCCATTTTGTAAAAAGATTTTGGGAGTTTATATGCTTTTGAATGTATGAGATACATTTTTCTGTTAGTGTGCATGCATAATTGTGTGTGTGTGTGTGTGTGTGTGTGTGCGCATACAGTACGTCTGTGCTCTTTCCCCTTTTCCCTCTTGCCCCAGTAAAATATTGCTCTCTGCTGGCTTGGGAGCTCTACGTTATTTTCTGATTTGACATACCTATTTAAATGAACAGCAGGGGTCTCGGCTACTGCCGGGCAAAAGAGGAGAGACTCGGGGGCTCGGGCAAGTCGAGGACAATGCCACATTAATCAGCACACGCACATGGATCTACACTGCTATGGCGTCATGTCTTAGCCCAAGGTCGAGTTCGGAGATAAACGGTAGAGGAGAAAGGAACAGGAGAAACATGAGAGAGGGGGGGAAAAAAAGAGAAGAAACTTTGAAGAGGAATTAGCTGAGGTGACAAAGAGCTGGTTACAGTGCAGTGATGTCTCTGGGGTTCATTTCCCAAATCCTCAATGCACAGCTGTACCTCTACGGCACACACGTCTGAAATAGCACAAAGCCCAGGCATGCCTAGTGAAGTGTGTGCTGCATGCTCCCTGCTGTAAATGCGATTTGGGGAGGTGTTGGCGAGGGGTGTTTGGGGGGGGGGTTGTTACAGTGAACGAACCTGGCTTCTCTTTCCACCACACTCCTCTTTCTCTGCTGTTATCTCTCTTAAGGTCTACTTTCTCTATTCACTCCGCAGTAGACATCATGTAAATATTCTATTATGATTCTCAATGGCATTTCCATGATGCATGATACAGGCTTAGTAATAAACCTTCAGCTAAACGGAAACAAACAAAAATAAATAAATAAATAAATGAATAGACATCCTTGTTTTTAATTGGCTATTGATTGCAATTGGTAATTCACTTGCTTGCAGTTTCAGTGATTGGTGCAAATTCAAAAAATACAATTTACATAACTGTGTAAAATCCTTCTCATACAATAATAATAATAATAATAATAGAAAATATTACAAATAGTATTCAGTACTCAGATGAGGGTCTGTGTATGTCGGAAGGCCTTCGTTTTTTTTTGTTTTGTTCGTTTACACAATAGCCTGTAATTTTTTTATGAATCATTAGAGAGCTATATTGCCAGCAACACTAATTAGTATACTAAAAACACAATAAATTATAATTAAATTACACTTGAAAACATTTTATGAATAAGATGATTTGTAGTAAAATTCATCCCTGTGTAAGTTACATTATCCGTCAAAATCAGGGTCAGGGGCTACTGTGAACATCACTATTTCAAAATAAAGTTTGTTCATTGCATGGACTTGATTTGTAAATGAGATAGATGTGTATTCATTGAGTGTTATTTTAAAAGAAGCCTTCATTTATTCATTCGTAATTAGAATCGTTGGGAGGCTGGTGCCCATCCCAGCCGACTCTGTGCGAGGGAAGAGTACACCCTGGACAGCTCGCCAGGCCATTGCAGGGCGGAAACACGCTGACGGCTATGCAGCTACTCTTGTCAAAAGTCAGCAATGGTTCTTTTACATGAATCTCACACCATAGACAGTGAGAGACATTGCCGGCCTCTGATAACCCAGTTAGATGCACGGGGTCGGGGGGTGGGGCAGTGACAACCCGTGGTGAGTGGGACTCGAACCCCCAACCTTAGGATCAGTGATCCAGCACCTATACCACCAGGCCACCACTGCCCAAGAAGCCTTCATATATCTGTCAAAACTAACATAGTAAGATCATCAGTAAATATAAATAAATAATTATAAATATATATAAATATATAAATAATTTGAGAAGTTTTTGTTTTAAAATATTTATTTATTTTTTTTTTATGTGCATGAACTGTCACTAATTATTTGATTCTTATTTTAAAAGTCATGTATGTACTATTATTCCAAATAAGGTGGAGAAAAAAAAATAAGAGCTGAAAATCAGACCTGTTTTAGACTTTACCGTAAAATAATTATTAATAATTATTAATAATGATATTATATTACTTAATTTAATTTAATATCTACTACAAAAATAATCTAAATACTATCAAAAGAGGAAAATTAATTCTGCAAGATGTTTAACGTGACTGTTTTTAAAGAGTTCACACAACTTCACCCTGGCCTCAGTCTGTAATATCGAGATCATGTTCAGTGGCCAAACGGTTCAGGTTACTGGCATTGATGTATCCGAGCATCATTATATTAAAACATCTGAATAAACAAATGAACTTTAAAAAGCTTAAAAAAAATCAATTTATCAACATCCTAAAATACCCATCTTTATTGTTATCATAGAAATATTGTTTGTATATTGTTGTCATATAAAGCCTATTTAAAATTTCTATAAGAGAAACTTACTCTGAGTTACAAGTCAAACCCAAAACAGAGAGAAATATCATGAGAAGGACAAAAAGAAAAAAATAGAAAGGAGATAAAGAGCAAAGTCAGACAGTTATTATTTTAAAAAATATATTACCACAGCTTCTTAACCTCAAGATCACAACCTAACCCAACCTGGGGTCACTTCAGACATGAAAGAGGTCACGGGGATATTTATTTATCATGCAGTTCTATGACTGTAAAATACGAGAATATTAAAGGAATACAGAATAATAATGAATACTGTCAAATTACTATTACTATTATTTCATCAGCATTCATTCTGGTTTAAACCCTTTAGCCACCCCCCCCCCCCCACCACCACCACCACCGCCACCTCAACAAGCTGTCATGCAAATCAAAGCCTTTATGGCGCACACCTTCAGCGCGCAATGCAGAAATTTAAAATAAAAATATTCACATTTTTGAGTCATTTTTGGTCATGATTTCTAGTTAAAAGCACCACAAGATGAGGCATCTGTGCTATATTTTGCAACGTAAGACCCTAATATTAATATAATGAAAATTTTTAGGTCAAAATACTCCGATTTGAGCAAATAATATATACAGTGGTACCTCACCTTACGAAATTAATCCACTCCAGAGCCTTTTTCTTAACCTGGATTTTTTTGTAAATTGAACCGTATTTTACTTGTAAAACGCGTGATTTGTTCCAAGGCCCCCAATACTACCCCCTAAACCCTTTAAAAATTATACAAGTATACCTTTTAAGACCTTCTGCTTCAATATCGTACCGACGGTAGACTGGTTTGGCCATATTCCTTTGCGATATCACTCAACCGCATGCCACGAGCCCGCTTCTTCTTTTCACTTGCACCGGAAATCACACGCACGTGTGTGTGTGTGCGCGCGTGTATTGACCATGTCTACTTCGCAGAGTTATAATCTTACAAATGTTTATGGAAGGTTAATAGCCAGTAACTTTGTCCTTTACACGAAAAGCATTATGGGAGATGCAGCTCCATAATAGCCAATGGGAGTGAGCTGTGTCATCCCTCCTAGCCAATGGGCGGGCCAGTGGGGGCGGGATGTTGGGAGATAGCCAATGGGAGGCCAGTGGGGCGGAATGTTGGGACATGTAATCAGTGGGAGAGCAAGTTGTGCATTCTTTGAATGTTTGAATGGCGCGTTTCGTAAGGAGAACTTAAGTTTCGTATGCAGAAACAAAAAATTTAGGGAAATGTTTTTTGTAAACTGGATTTTTCATATTCTGGGACTATCGTAAGGTGAGGTACCACTGTATGAGGAAAGTGGGTCAAAGTAATTATTTTTTTTAATGGACCTTTTGGTAGTACATCTACAACATTAGCTATTTTTACACTATAGTCAGATGGTTTGTGCTGGAGCACCTTTTAATGACTTGATACGTGTGGTAACTGTGTCACTCAGGGTTAGGATGCAGTTGCCACCTACGTCATGTTTGAGTTAATCTGAAGCAATGGTGACCCTTTACCTCAAATTAAAAAGAAAAAAAATTACACAATCACAACTTATTACTTCATGGCTGAGAGGTTATATTGTGCAATAGTGACTTTATACCCCACAATTTCAAAGTAATACACAATAATTTACATTTTAAATTTAAGTAAGAAGTGTATTGAGTAATATTAACTGCTTATCTCGTGCAGTATCTGTGTTTATAGTATATTATAAGGTCAAAGATAACTATTATATACTATAAATACAGATACTGCACGAGATTACGTAGTAGTGACCCTTTATTGTAATCAAGAACTTATGTGTGACTTATTGCATCACAAATTTTAATTATTAAACAACACTGACTTTTTAAACCTCACAATTACAGCTTAATCTTTCACAATAGAGATTTGATTTTTAGCAAAACTGCGCAAAATTATTCAACAGTGATTTTTACCTCAACTGAGTACAGTATTAAGTTTACTGAGTAGACGTGTTAGTCTGTTCCACCAAGAATAATTATACAGTATTGATATATTATAGTCTTAAATAATTCTTATAGGGGAAGTGGTGGCCTGGTGATAAGATGCTGGATCAATGATGCCAAAGTTAGAGGGTTCAAGCCCCATTATCACCAGGTTGTCACTGCTGTCCCGCCAGTGTCGCTAACTTTGTTATCAAAGGCCAGCCATGTCTCTCACTGTCTACGGTGTAAGGTAGGGGCCCTCTACCCTTTTAATCACCGCGAACCAATCAACGCTTGACAAATTTACCACGAACCTGGGGGGGGGGGGGGGGTGCAGTCATAGATTGTTTATATTGTAAATATAATTTATTTATATAAAATATTATTATTATTATAAGAACTCCATGAATGTTACTTTTACAACAGCTGAAATAAAGTTGGTTGGGAAGTAGATCTTGAACTTTTCTTTAAAAAACAAAACAAAAAACACAACACAGGTGATGGTTGGTGCACCAGCTGGGAGAATGAAGGCTCAGGCTCTCCCAAAATCCCCGCTATTATTTGAAACATGTCCAACTCGCCTCTGTTCATGTGCCGTCCCCTGGTGGGTTACATTTTAGTGCTCAAATGACCGACATGTAACCGAGAGAATCCGGCCATTTTTCAAAATAAAAGATTTTTCAAAAATAAAGATTGTTCAGAATCAGATAATAAATAAAACTGAATTAGTTAATTCTTTCTTCTGCGGACCGGTACCAACTGAGCCGCGGACTGGTGGTTGGGGACCCCTGGTGTAAGGTGCATGTAAAAGAACCATTGCTGTCTTTCGTCAAGAAAGGCTTCATACACATCAGCATGTTTGTGCATCGTGATGGCCTGGTGAGCCGTCCAGGGTATACTCTGCCGTCGCCCAGAGTCGGCTGAGATGGGCGCGTGTCTTCAATCATCTCCTGTATTGCTGTATGAATAATAAATGCTTCAAGCCATAGATGTTGACATCTGTTTGTAAAAGTTTACAGACAAAACGATAAGCACCATGAAAAACTTTCCCCAAGGGGCTATATTTTTTCACTCCAATCATTTTATTTGAGTATGAATTACTGGTAATTAACCAATTAAGTACTAATAAAATATTTAATGCAGATGTTAAAATATTTAATGCAGACATGTGACCTGCAGCCATTTTGAGAGTCAGACCATGTGCTTTTTGGAAAAATCCTCAGGTTTTTATTAATTTATTGCTCTTTTAAAGTTGTACATTAATTTACATATTACCTCAGTTATTAATTATGTTTCGTCAGTGGCAGTAGGTTTCAAATTATTAAACACTGAATTACAGGAATAAAAACTGATGTTATTTTTTCCTTTGAAAAGATAAATTAAGAGACTACAGAATAAGCCACAGTATTCGACTCAAACATTCAGAGAGCTATGACCTGATCTGTACATAGCACAAACAAGTGGGATTTTATCATTACATTCGTTACACTGTCCATTTGTAGGAACAGTTTCTTGTAGACTTTGAACAAAAGTGAGATTTTTCTGGTGTGACAGTCAATATGTTTCCGTCATTGGGTCAGACAAGAGTAAGTCCTAAAAATTGAATGACAAACACTGAACGAGTCTGTTAATTTCGCTCTGAAATGGTATATCAGTTAGTGTGGATTTTCACCCCCCCACACACACACACAAAAAAAAGACTATTTCAAAAAAGGAAACGAGATAGAGGAAGACAGACAGAGAGACTGCACTTACATGCATGAGGGAGTAGTAGGCTTGCTTCCCCGTATAGAAGAGATAGTGGAAAGGGCGGCCGTCATTGCCCCACTGCACCGCTGCACAAAAACATACTTTTACACACTTGATAATTAAAAAGTGTTGTCCAAATTCTCATTGATCACGAAACAACAACAACAGCAGCAGCAGCAGCAGCAGCAACAACAACAACAACAACAAGCCTCATTTGCATACCTGCCTGTTTTGGAAATATCAGATCTGGGTGCTGAAACACAAACATACTGTTATGAAGACTGCAATTCTGGCATATGTAAATCGTTAAACATCAACACTACAAAATTTATGAAATGGGAGGAGGGAAACAATTATCCTTAGACTTAATGAGATCATACCTTCATCACAGGTCGAGCTCGCTTCTCAAACAGACCAGAGGGTAAGAGATATGCTATGCACCGCTACAGGACAGAAAAAAACAACAACAAACAAACAAAACACGTGAAACAGTGTTATAATGGATATACAAATCAATCAAAAAAAAATGTTAAAATGCCAAATTTAATGCCAAAAAGTAAAATAATGTGCAGGAGTGAACACACCTTGCTATTATTATTATTATTATTATTGTGTGGCTGTATACAGAATAAACCAAATGATTTTTCAAGCCCGAGTTAAAAATGTATCTGTACACTGCTGCTATCAATTAAAGTGACGGTTATTAACCCTAAAAAAAATTCGTCTGTTCTATTAAAAGTTTCTTGCCATTAACTTGGTTGCATCTTACCGCAAAATCCACAAACAGCTTTCAAAGAATCAAAGAGTGGAAAGTCAATTCATCAATTTCAATTCATCAATCAGGATAATGGTACAAAAAAAAGAGACATACACAGACACACACACAGTCATTAACAAGGGGAGAAAATATTGCACAGCACAAAAAACTGGACGTCCTACCAAAACTGATTTAAAACACAAGGGGAAAAAAAAAATCTGGTCTGTGAGGCTGCCAGAAATACTGCGACACAATATTAAAGGAGGTACGGATATTTCTGCCGAGTACTGAGTATGTACAACATGTGACCACATTCTCCCTTATTCTTTATTTGATTAAATTTGCAAAAACCTATATCGATTCACCCAAAATAATTTGGAAAAATGTATTATGGCCTGTTTGAACTTGTTTTGCCATAACTTCAAATGGTGTGCTTAGCAAAAAAAAAAGAAAAAAGAAGAAGACTGCACAACAGCAAACGTACCCATTGTGAAGTATGGTGGCAACACCATCACGATGTGGCGCTTTAGTCAAATACAAGTTCATTTTTGCACAAAATCTTCAGTCCTCTGCTAAAAATCTGGAGATTAAACATAATTTCACCTTTCAGCAAGACAAGTCACCTAATTCTACTAGAGTTGCGAGGAAGCTGAAGCCCATCTCAGCTGATCCTGGATGAAGACAGACGACAGCTTGACAAATCTATCGCAGGGCAATGCACAAAACCATTCATACTTACACCTAGGAGTAAGTTAAAACAGCCAAATTAATATAAAAATGCATATCTTTCGGACTGCAGATGGACACACACACAAACACACACACACACACACACACACACACACATATATGTAAAGAACATGCAAGATCCATGCAGAAACACTCTCACTGAGCCCAGAACTTCAATACAGGACTTTATTCCTGTGAGGAGGAGGACATGCTAACCACTAAATCACCACACTACCCACAGCTTTACCAGAAGAGGATTAAGGTTTCGTAATGGCCCAGGCACAGCCCAGTCCTGAAGCTAATTACAAAGCAGTAGGGTAACACGAAGAGGGCTGTGCACAGAAAAAAAAAAGATTCTGCCTAATTTGGAGCACTTTTCCAAGGCAAAAAGGGCAAAGATTGACAAATAAAAATATGCTATGCAACTGCATCACATTGGACATGCGTATCGGCATTTGGGCTGCACTGATGTCTGGACAGCTGGAACATTATACTTGCATACACACTTACGCACAGTGATACTGACACTATGGCGCATCATCTGCAATAACTGCATAGAGGTATATAGATACCATTATATATTGTGTGATCATTTATCAGCATCGGGCCGTACTAAACGTCATTAGCCTTCAGATGGCAGAAAATGCGAGCAAGAAAAAAAAAAAAACAAAAAGGAAAAACAATAGAGAAAAAAAGGTGAAAGAGAGCGAGATGAAGTGAGATGACAGCAGATGCGGTGGAAAAGGACACGCACTCATGCATCACATTGTCAAAATGGGAGAATTAGAAAGAGAGAGGGAGAGAGAGCAACTGAAGAAACACGCAGAAGTAACAAAAGGGACAACAGAGGGAGGATGAGAGAAAGGGACGGATACAGAATGTAGTGACAGATGAAGGCAACACCTGTTAATACCTTGAAATGCAATATGGTGCAACTCCCCGAGGGAGGTGTAGCCTCATCACTCTGTTCTGCAAAACAACACTGTCTAAACTTTCGTACAAGGTGGCCAAACTTTGTCGATGTGGCAATGAATATCATGTTTAACTGCACCTCCACACCCCCCGACACCCTTTCCTTTTAAAACTTTGTCAGATTTTGCGGTCATTCCATTTATACATATATCATATAAAAAAAAAAATGGTAAAAGTAAATTGATAAATGCCTATGATTCGAGTTCCTGCTCCAAAGACTGAAAATGCTTCCAAAAATTTTTCTATTAGGCAATGGACAAAAAACTTCCAATGGACCAAATAGACTTTTTAATGTACGTGTTGTTACAAAGTAGGTATATTAAAAAAATATCTAGGCAGAGACATAAGCCAATCTCACAAATAGCCTATGTTCCTCTCGCTCCTGTTATACGTATCAAGTTGGGCAACAATTGCTGTGAAATTGAAAACTGTGCAATTGTGTTCATATGGGGAGAATAGGTCTGCAACTCAAATCAGACAATGTTCATATGAAAGTGATACAACTGTTGCAAGACCAAAAAAAAATCCTTATACGATATCCCTGTGATACTTGGTTTATGTACAACTAACATATATACTTAACATGATGTATATATGCTCAATTTAACATAGTTGTAAAAACTGGTGTGGGTTTCACGTAGGGCAGACACAAGACCATTGTTGTTAGACAACTACCTAACACAGGCATAGGGACGTCCTAGGAGTTCACACAACAAATTTCTGAAATGGACTCAACACCGAGACTCGCCTACGATACAGAATATATTCGAAACTGTATGATTAAGAATCTATGTTGGGATTGTCTATCACACCCACAACCGTACTAGGAATTTCCCCAATGTACAACTAGAGTCCTGTTGTATACCTGTTGTATGTATGCGATAGAGGATAAAGATTGTTAAGACCAGAGATCTACGTATTTTTTAAACCTAGCACTTGCAGAGACAACCGGCTGTGCCATGAATATAACTGTACATAACACACACTTGCCTGTTGTTCTTGTGTTAATTCCTTGAGTGAGCTCCCCAATGTACCCTTCCTGAAAACTTTCAAACTCAAAAAGGAACCAAAGCTTTTGCTAGTGACAGCAGGTAGCAGGATAATGAAACCTAACTCTTCTTGCACACTACAAGGTCAAATGGTTACCAAGTGTGTTGATTGGACATATAGCACGAGTATCGCATTCGTCTTTACATTCTACAGTACAGTACCTACGTGAGATAATCCGCTAAAGGAAGAGTAAGCATTCGTCAGATACTAGTTCTAGACAATCTTTGTATGCCGTCCATGCAGGGCCATTAAGAAGCACAGGGGCTCCATGTTGCAGAAAAGCATTGAGAGTAATCAGGCAAATTCCGGAGGACGAATGGAGCCACAGCAGTAGAAGTGTGTCCGGATATCAAGTCTTCAACACACATATTAGCTTTTCGCTGCATAACTCCGCACTGTACTGTATTTCACGCAACATTTGTGAGTGTTTACACATCCAGAGGCTCCAGAAATTATTGACGGTCATCTGTGATATCTTTTCAGACCCCAACTCTGAATGGCAACACCAATTTTAGCCAATTCCAACCATTTCAAAAGAAAATTATATCTAATTTCTGAGAAGAGGTGGTGATACTAATATGATGTTATGTCTTTAATGGATTTTTTTTCCCTTATTGTTGTCATGATTACTGCCGCGACTTGCAAGAACTTGAGAATTCTAGCCTATACCTACTTGAAACAGTTACTGCAATGAATAATGAAATGAAAAGTAAAAAAAAAAAAAAAAAAAAAAAAAAACAGAGCAAAATCAAAAACAAATAACAAAAAAAATTGCCATCACTTCAAAATCTTAGCCCTGGCTCACTGCCATATCTGCTTTCACGACAGACGCAGTCGCACAGTTCGCTTAATGGATCTAAACGAGCTGGTGCGAGTGTGCCAATGAAATGAAAAGTTCAACAGTGCAGCTCTGCATGCTGGAACCCATAACCATCAGTGTTGCTTTTATCACAGTTGTCACCAGTCTTGGCATCTCACTGGGAAGTCTTGCAGCAAGCCTGATGGATCCGGAAACACAGAGTGAGACCGAAGACACCATGCAAGACCGTGTCTCTCCGTGTGACGGTGAAGGGAAGGCAGGTGAAGAGAAGGTGAATTACTTTCTGCTGGCACAGCTGTCCCATACCCCGGCTGCACCCACAGCAAAGCTGGCATCCTGTTCAGTGCCCTGCCTCACTGCCCAGAAGTCCAAGCCATTCCCTGCTCGTCTGGCAGAGGCTTGGTGGGTGTCACTGCCTCTTAGCCACGCTGGCACTGAAGACTCAATTCATTAACGATGGAGGAGGATTGGGGATAAATGCAAATTGGGCACATTTGGTGTGATGAATCAATTACAGTCCAGAGAAAGAACAAGTGAAAAGCATTAAAGTATCTTTGAACATCTCTGTCTTTCCATGACCACTGGAGAGGCTTAGACTGGCTTCTTCCCAAAAGCAAATCTGTAGACATTACGGCAGAATTGGACCCAGATTCTACATGGCACTCCTACCAAGTCTGACAATCAATGTTTATAAAAAAGGTCTGATGGTTTAAAACTCATTTTTCTCCTTTCTGAAACAGTATCATCAACCAAGTTCATCTTCAGCATACTAAATAATAGTGATATGATATTATTAACCACAGGATGGATGAATTAGTCAGCTGTTACAACCTCTAAGTTTGTATTCATGCACTGGATCTGATAAATTATCGTTCCTATAGCACTGTTTCATACAAAGATACAATCGGCCCCCGACTCACGAAATTAATCCGTTCCAGAGCCCTGTTCGTATAGCGGGGATTTCGTAAGTAGGGGTCGCATCTTACATGTTAAACACCTAATTCGTTCCAAGGCTCCAGTCTTTAGACTGGATAAACCTCATAAACCCTTTAAAAATGATAAAAGCACACCAATTTTGTATGAAATATGTGTTAAAAGTAAAAGAAAATTATTTATTAAACCATTTAAACATTTTATTAACATAGTAAACCATTTTATTAACATATTTATTAATTAAACCATTATTAAACATTTTTTATTAACTAACACACACACACACACACACACACACACACACACACACACACCTCACTCTCTTTCTCTCTCTATCTTCTCTCGCGCGCTGCGGGCCATGCCCACAAGACGTGGAATTCAAAGCGCATTCCCTGCTTGACAAACTCAACTTAAATTTGATTCCTTGAGGGATCAGAATTTCAGATAAGCTCAAATGCGCCCACATTTATTAAACATTTACTGAATCAAACAACTTCAAAAACTAAAGCGTTATTCCTTTTCTCTCTCTCTCTCTCTCTCTCTCTCTGTCGGTCTCGCTCTCTACCGCGCTGCGGGCCACGCCCACAAGACGCGAATTCAAAGCGCATTCCCTGCTTGACCATTTACTGAATTAAAACAACTTAAAAACCTTAACTAAAAAGTAAAGCGTTATTCCTTCTCTCTCTCTCTCTCCCTCTCGCGCACACTGCGTGCCACGCCCACAAGACGTGAATTCAAAGCGCATTCCCTGCTTGACAAACTCAACTTTAATTTGATTCCTTGAGGGATCGGAATTCCAGATGAGCTCAAATGTACCCACATTTATTAAACATTTACTGAATTAAAACAACTTAAAAAACTAAACTAAAAACTAAAGAGTCCTTCTGTCTCTATCTGGGAGGCCAGTGGGACAGGATGTTCAGAGATAGCCAATGAGAGAGAAAGTCGTCCGTTGTGTGAAACTTTGATTGGTGCGTTTGAATTTCTTTTCGTAAGAGGGGGTTGTTTCATATCTCAGGGATGGAAACTCAAGAAAATGTTTTTCGTAACCTGGGGCTTTCGTACACAGGGGTCTTCGTAAGTTGGGAGCCGACTGTACTTGTACGATGGATTGTCTGTCTTCCTTTCGGCTTTTTCCCTTTTACTCAGGAGTCGCCACAGCGAATCATCTGATTCGCACGTTTGATTTGGCAGAGGTTTTTACGTCGGATGCCCTTCCTGTCACAACCCTTTTAGCAAGGGACAGAAACACGCTCACGGCTTTGCAGCTACTCTTTATGAAAGTCAGCAATGGTTCTTTTACATGCCTCTCACCATAGACAGTGACAGACATGGCCCGCCTTTGATAACCCAGTTAGCTGCACTGGGGGGACAATGACAACTCTGTGGAGCGTGGGACTAGAACCCCCAACCCTAGGATCAGCAATCCAGCGCCCTATACCACTAGGCCACCACTACCCTGATGAAGGGATGTCATATTCATGTGTCTCTTTGTCACTTTCATTGAGTACCAGCCAATCATTGGCTTCTGTGAGCTAATTTATGCAAAAAGGGGCGGACTTGTACGATGGATTCACAGCATAAAATTGAGAGATAAGAAACTGACTTTTTAAAAAATGGGTCACTTTTCAAAAAAGAAAAAAAAAATGTTTTAAAGCTCCCTGTTAGGAACATTTAAGAAGGAGCCTCAGGTGTCAGCGGTCCGACAGATGTGGCACGGACCATATGGACAATACTGTGGAAATTTCGCCAACAGGGTCGATACCTTCAACTTAAATTCAGAGACGAAGGGATTTTTAAAATATGTACAATAATAACCTGACTATTTGGCACAATAGCGCCTTTAGTTACAGAATGTCCGACAGATAGAGCATGTTACGTATGATGGCATTAAAGCAAAACCCCATTTATGCTGAGAGTCATTTTTGGTGATAACCATGCCTACGAAAACAGATTAATGTGTGTATATATGTCTGTCTTCCTTTCGGCTTTTTTTCCCTTTTCTCGGGAGTCGCCACAGCGAATCATCTGATTCGCACGTTTGATTTGGCAGAAGTTTTTACGTCGGATGCCCTTCCTGTCACAACCCTTTTTAGCAAGGGACAGAAACACGCTGACGACTTTGCAGCTACTCTTTACGAAAGTCAGCAATGGTTCTTTTACATGAACCTCTCACCATAAACAGTGAGAGACATGACCCACCTTTGATAACCCGGTTAGCTGCACTGGGGGGGACAGTGACAACCTTGTGGAGAGTGGGACTCGAACCCCCAACCTTTGGATCAGCGATCCAGCGCCCTATACCACTAGACCACCACTGCCCCCCCCTATATATATATATATATATTTGTCATGCTTCAGCCATCAGGCTGCCATTGTACTGCTGTGGACTAAGCCAACATCTCTGTCTGACCTTTGACCTTGTCAGAACATCCTTTAAAAGTTCTCCGGTGTTGTTTCTCAAGAACTGCTGGGAGGCCGATCACTGAAATTTTGTGTGCATGTTTACTATGGAGTGTAGGTATGCATACACAGGTCAGATTCTCTGTCTGACATTTGACCTTGTTACAATGATCTCGACCTTGTAAGTCTTGTCTGGGCAATTTCTGAAGAACTGCTGGACAGATCATTCTGAAGTTTTTTACATGCATGTTTCCCAAGATGTGTAGGTGTGCACAAGTATGTCAGTTTCCGTCTGACCTTTGAGCTCCTCAGAATGATCTTGAGCTTATAAATTTTGTCTGGGGTGTTCAAGCACTGTTGGGCAGATCATTCCAAACATTTGTTCTACATGTATAGCGTGTAGGTTTTACTTTCTCCATTTGACCTTGCCACAGTGACCCTGAACATTTTGGCTGGGCTATTTCTCCAGACCTGTTGGGGGGGCTGAGGGGTTTTGCCATCTTTGATAGTTATTTCATCAAGCATACATTTCCAGAAAACCAACATTTTTACATTTATTCAGGACATCACTACTGACTCTTGCCCTATACAACTGTTTGTTCATTTCTATTTAGAGTAATTATATAAAACTACTATAAAAGCCTTTATCCAAACTAATACGAAAGGGCAGAACTAGTGTTGCACTTTATTTCTCATCTTTCAATAATTCCTTTCAGGATACAGCTGCAATTTCTCTTTTCTCTGCCTGCACAGAAAAACATTTAAAAGTTTGTTTTAATGAACAGGTCTAGTAATGCACGCAAAATGGTCTACAGTGGGAACAGCTCCAAATAAACTGAAAGAAAAGGCCAAATAGCCTCATTTTATGCAGAGCGTTGGCTTTGCCTTCAACAGCTGTACTCCAAAGGCCACTATCTCCAGATTTTAACTAATCACAGTTCTGAGTGTGACAAAAGGTTACAATTAACTTCTGCTCTTTTAACCTGTTTAATGCACTGAGTTGAGTTGTTTAAAAAATAAATACACAATTGGACTTCATGGGACTGCAGATTTTGAAATACTAAGCAAAACAGGCATGAACATCTCTTGTTAGCACTTCAACATATTTTCTTGGCGTGGTGAGGTGTATACACTTACACTACTGTGCAAACGTTTTAGGCTGTTTGTGTTTTTAGTACTGAATTTTCCTATAAATTTTTATTTTATAATTTGTATATTAGTAAATTAGTATAAAAATACTTTAGATTTCCAAACATTAATTTTCCAGCACAAAATGAAATGTTCCATTAAAAAAGTAACGTTGGTTCAGTGTTTGAATAGAGAATGAAAGTAGCATATTACGTCAAGGAGACGACTTTTCGACTTTTTGAAAGATCAGCGGTCCTGATTCAATATTAACTTGCTTCCTTGTGAGATTGGAGGTCTTGTCCCACGGAGCACTCTGTTTCCATGCTCCTTCTGCTTCAATATCGTGCCGAAATAATCGCCTCCGTCACTGTATTTCCGCTTTTCAGTATTTTCCGGGGCCATGAGGGATAACGAAATATAACACCTCAATGATGTCTCAAAAAGAACTCACGAGCCAACATTCCTGTTCAACTCTCCTCTCTGACATGTGTGACAAACAGGAAGTACGGGTACAGGAAGTCTGGGTACAGTTCAGCTGCCTCCTGGCCAATGGGAGGCCAGCAGGGCGGGATGTTGGGAGACAGCCAATGAGAGAGCAACTCGCGCATGGGTTGAATTTTGAATGGCATGTTTGGCGCTTTTCGTAAAAAGAGGGTGTTTTTGTAAAAAGAGGACGAAAATTTAGGAAAATGTTTTTTCGGAACCTGGAGTTTTCATATCCAGAGGGTTTCGTAAGTAAAGGACTGACTGTATTTATATGTAAACATACTTGTGTACAGCTCATGAAAACCCAAAATTCCTATCTCAAAAAAATAGCATATTTCATCCGATCAATAAAAAAAAGTGTTTTTAATACAAAAAAAAAAACTCAACCTTCAAATAATTATGTTCAGTTATGCACTCAATACTTGGTCGGGAATCCTTTTGCAGAAATGACTGCTTCAAACTGCGGCGTGGCATGGAGGCAATCAGCCTGTGGTACTGCTGAGGTGTTACGGAGGCCCAGGATGCTTCGATAGCGGCCTTAAGCTCATCCACAGTGTTGGGTCTGGTGTCTCTCAACTTTCTCTTCACAATATCCCACAGATTCTCTATGGGGTTCAGGTCAGGAGAGTTGGCAGGCCAACTGAGCACAGTAATACCATGGTCAGTAAACCATTCACCGGTGGTTTGGGCACTGTGAGCAGGTGCCAGGTCGTGCTGAAAAATGAAATCTTCATCTCCATAAAGCTTTTCAGCAGATGGAAGCATGAAGTGCTCCAAAATCTCCTGATAGCTAGCTGCATTGACCCTGCCCTTGATAAAACACAGTGGACCAACACCAGCAGCTAACATGGCACCCCAGAGCATCACTGACTGTGGGTACTTGACACTGGACTTCAGACATTTTGGCATTTCCTTCTCCCCAGTCTTCCTCCAGACTCTGGCACCTTGATTTCCGAATGACATGCAAAATTTGCTTTCATCCGAAAAAAGTACTTTGGACCACCTGAGCAACAGTCTAGTGCTGCTTCTCTGTCGCCCAGGTCAGGCGCTTCTGCCACTGTTTATGGTTCAAAAGTGGCTTGACCTGGGGAATGCAGCACCTGCAGCTCAGTCCACTGCTTCCACAGGTCCCCCAACGTCTGGAATTGGCCCTTCTCCACAATCTTCCTCAGGGTCCGGTCACCTCTTCTGGTTGTGCAGCGTTTTCTGCCACACTTTTTCCTTCCCACAGACATCCCACTGAGGTGGCTTGATACAGCACTCTGGGAACAGCCTATTCGCTCAGAGATTTCTTTCTCTCTTTCCCTCTTGCTTGAGGGTGTCAATGATGGCCTTCTGGACAGCAGTCAGGTCGGCAGTCTTACCCATGATTGCGGTTTTGAGTAATGAACCAGGCTGGGAGTAAAAGCCTCAGGAATCTTTTGCAGGTGTTTAGCGTTAATTGGTTGATTCAGATGATTGGGTTAATAGCTCGTTTAGAGTAACTTTTCATGATATGCTAATTTTTTGAGATAGGAATTTTGGGTTTTCATGAGCTGTATGTCAAAATCATCAGTATTAAAACAATAAAAGACCTAAAATATTTCAATTGGTGTGCAATGAATCTAAAATATATGAAAGTTTAATTTTTATCAGTACATTACAGAAAATAATGAACTTTGTCACAATATGCTAATTTTTTTAGAAGGACTAATCTATATATATATATATATATATATATATATATATATATATATATATATACACACACACACACATATATATACACACACACACACACACACACACACACACACACACACACACACACATATATACATATATATATATATACATATAGATATACATATATATATATATATATACATATATATATATATATATATACACACAGTATACAGTAATCCCCCTTATTTCACGGTTAATGGGAACCAGCCCCTCCGCGAAATGCGAAAAACCGTGAAATGACTTCTGCCACTTCTTAAGGACACCCACCCACCTATATATTATATAAAATTTATATACAAGTTAATTTTAAAGTGTTCTATGCATGCTAAATCATACAGGCAATGTGTATTAATATATAAATAAATTATACACTAATGACAATATATTTATATATTTACTCGGGAGTTGCCACAGCGAATCCTCTTGATTCGCATGTTTGATTTGGCAGAGGTTTTTACGTTGGATGCCCTTCCTGTCACAACCCTTTTTTAGCAAGGGACAGAAACACGCTGACGACTTTGCAGCCTACTCTTTACGAATGTCAGCAATGGTTCTTTTACATTCCTCTCACCATAGACAGTGAGAGACATGGCCCGCCTTTGATAACCCAGTCAGCCGCACGGGGGGGGGGGGGGCGGCAGTGACAACCTTGTGGAGAGTGGGACTCGAACCCCCAACCTTTGGATCAGCGATCTAGCACCCTATACCACTAGACCACCACTGCCCCACATATAAATACTGTATAACAAACCTTAAAAATAACAAATCGATGGCCACGTCGAGAAAGAGAATCACTGGCGGCAATGGCGCTTAGTTGGGGCTTGTCAGCGCCTAAAGAGCCTTTGCTTTAGTACGCATCATGTTGGTGTCCAATTTATTTATGGCAGTCCGTAATCCACAACGATAAGGCATTTTCCATTTTCACAACCGTTATGGTCTGTGCTAGTTGGCGGCATTTAACGTCCTCTCACCATAAACTGCACGAGCTGGTGAGGGGCGTGGCTGTTACCCGCAGGCGAAATCCAGAGAGCGCACCTGAATTCACTCAGCCATCAGCTATAAAGAGCTCCATGCTCAACTAGTTTCCATGTTCATACTCTCCAATTGATTTTGGTTTTTGTTTTTCCCTCACCCGTACGGTGAACACGACTTTTCCCGCACCCCAGTGCTTCCCCTGAGGTCAATAAAAGTCATTGTTTCATGAGGGAGGAAAGATGTGTTAGATGCTGGGAAATATAATATCGACCAATCAGCTTGCTGGATGCACAACTAATCAAAGAACACTCAAGTCAAGTTGGAGAACAGAGCATGTTGGGTAGCGTAGTTAAATATACATGTAGTGCTTGTGAATTTTGAATAATCTTTAATTTTCTGATGGGAAATCCCACGATATTGCAGGGATGCGAAGTAGGTAACGCTAAATGGCAGAGGATTACTGTATATATATATGAAATCGAAAACTAGCATATACACCCCATGGGAATGGCATGGTCTGATTGGTTCATTATCAGGAGTTAGCAGCCATTCACCTGAGTGGATACTAGCTGAATTGAACAAAATATTCAGGATTTACCTTTGACATGGATTATAAAATCCAAAAAAATAAAAAAATAAAATAAATAAATACAAAATGGCATACCAGATGAAGAAAGCTATGCATGGACCTTGCATTTAAATTTTTGTTTTTAATCACTTTATTAAATCGTTGGATGAGTTTAAATAATGTGGTCATCAAACATGGTTGAAAATTTTGGTGGCGCAGATGGTTAGTGTCTTCACTGTGACACTAAAAATAAAAACATTGGGCTCCTGAATGGGACAAGATGTGAAACTATCAACCTGGAAAAAGCAAGCATCCATGACCAGGGGTCCATAGGCTGAGCTTTACGGGAGGGAAGGATAACAGTCGACTTGTCACTTATAGCAATTAGCAGCCAATCGTGGTTGTCTGCGAGTGAGTGTATACAAGGGTTTCCCCTCTGAGTATGTTAGGCTGCCCCTGATATGCATGCACAGTAGTCCTTAAGATGCAGGTGGCAGCATCATGTGTCACAGCGAGGACATGATTGTGTATGCAAGTCTCTGGTTGGTGGTGGTTTGTGAAAGTTAGATAATTCTCGACAGATGGGAATTGGCTCCAACAAAATTGGGGGAGGTTATGTGTGTGTGTGTGTGTGTGTGTGTGTGTGTGTGTGGTGTGTAACTAAGTTTCTATGCATTAAACGGCCATTACTTGAGGTTAATGTCCCACTTCCAAAGCAAGTCAAATTAATTCCTTTCAACACCTGACATGTTCCTGAATAGTTTTCGGACCGGTGCTTATTTCTGATTTCTATAGTGTGAAGTGACCAGGAGTTCAACTCCTCCTAGATGGAATGCTTGTCCATCGCAGGTTACCTTCCCAGTATATTTTTACTGGTACCCATTTATATTGCTTGGTGAACAGAGGCACACTTGTGGTTAAGACCTTGCCCATGGGTCTTAGCACAGTGGGTGTCTCACTGGGATATGAACACAACCTTCCGATCATGAACGCAGCACCCTAACCACTACGCCACTAGCCCCACTCCTGAATAGTTTGTACAACCTAAAATTCAGAAACAGTTGGGACACTGTCTAACAGTTCAATAAAAACTGAATGACTTGTAAATCCCATAAACCCATATTTTATTTACAATAAAGCACAAAGAATATCAAATGATGGAAGTGAGACATTTTACTATTTAATAATACCATATTCGACGTAATAAGTGCCATGCTCCAATAAGACCCCCTCCCCAAGAGCAAAGTGGTAGATCAAACTTACCAATTTTATTCAATCAGTCTCTGTAACGTTAAAATCAGGCGTTCACTGCTTGTAAAAGTGAGATTACACAGTATTTCAAGACCTCTTGCCACTGGGGAATGTCTATAATGTTCATCAGTAACAACACATTTGATTGTTCCACCATGCTTTAAAAAACAGTAAAATATTTTGCTGTGTTCTCTTGGTAAATGTCCAACAACCGATGAACCATTAGAAACTACTACAGCAAAACCATGGGATGAGCCACATATGGACCTATCAGAAAGTGATGACAAGGATTTTTCACCAGATTCTCCTGCTCACTAACTTCTGACATTTAAACACGTTCCTGGCCATGTGCTTTTCAACAGCTAAAGTTGACCTTTGTGTTGATTGTTTCAACCTGCCATGTGCTAAAGTTTACATTCATGTTGATTGGCTTGATTTTACATCAGGGGAAAATATTTAAAGGAACAGCACTGGGAGGGAAAATTAAAGGGGTCTTTTTTTTTTTAAATTGTGTTGTTTTCTGTTTATTTTCAGCTTACATGTAAGTAATTTGGTTGATACCACAAAATGAATAACACAAATACCAGTAAGACTCTTTTATTGTTCCATTATTATTCATATTTTCCACCTCGATGGTAATAAGCACTTACCGTTCCACTCCGCTGGTAAATATTTTAATAAGCACCCACCCACTCCAATTTAAGCGCCCTGGGTGCTTATCATGTCGAATATGGTAATAATAATAATAATAATAATAATAATAATAATACAGGGAAACAAAAGACTAGAAAAATAAATGGTATGAAAAGAAACAGCTGAAGGAATATTTTAGATGTGATTTGGATCACTGGCAACAGCGTAATAACATGATCGGGTATAAAAAAGAGCATCAGTGCAGAGGTTCACCAGTCTGCTAAGACCAGGCTTAAAAAACTTTTTGTTGGCAATAACATGATAAAAAAAAAAAATTCATCCATGAGGGAGCAATTTTTTTTTTTTTTTGCCTGTGCAGGCCACCTGGGATTCATGGGGAAATGCTCCATTCTGTATGTGGTGATGTAAACACAGTAGAATGAAATCTCTTATATTTGAAATCGACATCCTGAATATCAAAGCTTATTCTTTTAATATTGTAATCAACAGAGTATCAAGGTTTCTTCAACATAAATATATTGCAGTCAACATAGTGTCAACGTCAAATACCTTGGTCACGTTTCATGCTCGTGGTTTATAATTAACTTGTATTTGTTCGAAAATGTCAGCAAATGTGTTGCTCAATTTGAAACACATTAATTTATTTATTATTTTCACGATGGAACATTTATTAGTGACAGAGAACAGTTTTTTATCTTGTCTCCTTCAGTCATGCTTTCCGCCTTTGTTGTTAAGACAGTACTGGCCAATGAGAATCTGTTTCACCGACTGGTGAAATTGACCAATCACAAGGTGCGGTTGATACTGATTTTGGTTTGGTCACTTTTTAGTATGGTGTATGATAGGGAAAATGCCCCCCAGTGCGGCTAACTGGGTTATCAAAGGCGGGCCATGTCTCTCACTCTCTATGGTGAGAGGCATGTAAAAGAACCATTGTTGACTTTCGTAAAGAGTAGGCTGCAAAGTCGTCAGCGTGTTTCTGTCCCTTGATAAAAAGGGTTGTGACAGGAAGGGCATCCGACGTAAAAACCTCTGCCAAAAATCAAACATGCGAATCAGATGATTCGCTGTGGCGACTCCCGAGTAAAAGGGAAAAAGCCGAAAGGAAGACAGACAGTATGATAGGGAAAATGTGTGTCTTTTTAACACAACCGGCTGGTGCGGTTTTATTTTTTGCGTCTGTGACTGCTCAGGCGGGGGTTTTATGTACAATTTCGGCCCAACCGATTGTGTTACCGCCAACAAAGATATTTTTAAGGCTGGCCTAAAAACTTCCTCGACAAACTGTGGAAGAGCTTCAGAATAAATTTTTCCTCAACATAAAATAGTAAGCAGTGTAAAATAATTAGCTCAGCATCTATAATTTACAATATCAAAAGATTCTGAAAAACTGGGAAAATCAATAACGGATGCCCTGATCTCTCAGGTGGCACTGCATGAAAAACAGGCTAAATTTTGTCAGGGAAATCACTGCATGCGCTCAGCGCTCAGGAACACTTCCAGAAACTGTTAACTGTGAATACACCTCGCAGAAATACAAGCTTTGGAACTGCGGGCTGATATGATGCGAGAAATGCTCCAGATTCCTCCCACAATCTGAAGGTGTGTGTGTGATTGAGATATATATATATATATACACACACATACACACACACACACACACACACACACACACACACACACACACACACACATGGATCCCTCACTCCTTCGCACTTCAATTAATGCGGCTTCAGTGCATCGCGGTTTAAAAAAAAAAAAAATTTCATCTAATTAAAAAAAATAAGGAAATTAACGAAGAATAGGAGAATAGGGGGAAAGTTATGGAAAATGTCACAAGAACAAGGCCAATTATGCAGAAAACCGTACACAAACAAAACTAAAAAACAACCCAAAAGCTTACATCAAAACTGGATACATTTTTGCATGCGTGTGTGCACGTATGTCATCTTCTTCGTACCATCTGTATGTGTGTGTACAGACGCTCCCCAGCTTACTAACGAGTTAGGTTCAGGACAGCCGTTCTTAGATGAATTTGTTTGTAAGTTGTTACAGGGCATTCTTTAGAGGGGAACTTATGTTTAAACCTCGTATAAGTAATCTATACGAGTTTGTACTGTATATGATCTTTCTCTCTCTCTCTCTCTCTCTCTCTCTCTCCATAATCATCTGTACATGTTTAAACTCCTGGTTCCTCTGAAGCACAGCACAGCAGATCTGATCAGATTTACAGAGAGTTTCACTCTTATCCAGTTCATTATAATACTAGAGTCAATTTGTTTCTTCTTTGAAAGCTTTGGCAGGAGTTCAGAAATGTATAGTTCTGCTTCTCTTCCCAGACCTCAGGTGTAAAGCACATATCAGCCATGCCCCCCTCTGCTGGAGCCTAGGATTAAGTGTACCTCAGGATAATGTTTAATCGTATTTCATACTTATATTTATGATCTATCCATCTGTAGATTTTATTCCATTTCTATTACTACTTGTTCTTCAATTTCATTTCACTTTCACCCTCGGACAGACCTGTTCGTATCTCCGGATGTTTGCAAAACGAATGTTGGTAAGTTGGGGAGCATCTGTATTTATATTTTATTTACATCTTATGCTATTTTTTAATGTTTAATTGTTATTATAAGCATTTATATCATTGAATATGTATTTATTGACATTATATACACATATACATGTACGTATACATCAGATGGGGGGGGTGTGGGGGATGATCCTACTTCACAGATTTCGATGGTCGCGTGGGGATCTCGGTCCCAATTAACCTCGGAAAGTGAGGGATCCCTATATATATGGGTTATTAGACGTAAGATCAAAAACATGGGGGGGGGGGGCTTATTGGAGCAGGGTCCTAATTACGTTGAATACGGTATATGTGAGGCACTCCACCGAAAGCAGGCGCTTCTCACACAGACCACTTTTGAGATAAAGGCCAGAAAAGTAAAAATGGTCCATTTTTATCGAAATTCGAATTTTTGCAAAAACTATTAAAACAAGTATTCAACTATCATTTGCTCAAGTGAAATCAACTAAAACTCACTAAAAATTTCTTTTTTTTTTTTCTGGCGAGTATCCTCATAAAACTAGATAATAAAAATGCCGTTTCAGCGAATAAAATAAAGGGTATGAAGACGATATGCTTGTAAACAATGCAGGCTAGTTGCTAAGGAAGATCTGAAACGAGCACATTGGTCAGCTCGGGCTTGTACATGCGCAGTGCCCGTCACACGTTAACTTCCAGTTTTTACTTCCTGCTTCTGGTTTAACTGCATGCTGAATTTATCTCCGACTTTCTCTTCAATAACAGTCATTAAGTTTATTTATAAGATTGTGAATACACATAATTTCTGGAAAAGGAGAATGAAATGTCATCTGTGATATCTAGCAGCATTAGTATAGATGTTAAATTCGACGCGAGAATTGGGCTTTGAAGATGCTGGAATGCTTGGTGTTCTTGAAAATTATTTCACCAGTGAGTATTTTCTCTGCATGCAAAATTAGATTATGGAATTTTTCTGATTATTTAATTTGCGTGTAATCCTGTCTGGGCTGCACATGCTGGATCGTGGGTTGTTTAGTTTTGTACGAAAATTGGTCAAGACCTGAAAAATACTTAAATGTTTCATTCCTTTTACAGATGAACAAACTGATGTTGATGCCAGCAGTGTTGAAGATTTTGATGTTGATGAAGAGGCATCTGTTAATAAAAGTGTGCACGAGTGGTGATTCTGAAGATGATGTGATCTTATCTGCTGAGCAGGATATAGATTAAGATAATGATGAGGGCAGAGTTGATGAAGCTTACTTGTATAAAGAGATCAGAAAGTTTTGTTATATAGTTTTCTTAATTTCAGTGTGATTGCTTGAGCCTGTTGAGTGTTTTTTGTTCATTTTTTGGGGGTCACCATGGTGACTGATGGGTTAAAAAAGGGCCTATCAGATTAAAATGAGGATGTTTTCTAAAAGTTTATATGGCTGAGGTGCATAAAAAGGTTTGGTTGCTAAGGACTAATGATCTTGGAAGCAGGGCAATCTTTGTGCTCATTTTTCTCGAAAACGTCTTTTGAAATTTTTAGTTGAATGCTGACACAAGAAATGGCATAGCTCGGTCAATTTTCAAGGTATTGACAAACTTTTTGCTGCATTTTGCAGCTTTGGGCTTCCTCTATCCAACTGTGTAAAAAGCTCATTTTTGGACACAAGAGCCTACTTTCTGTGGAGTGACTCACATATATATTTACTGTGGTAAGTCGACTTACGAAATTAATCTGTTTCAAGGGCAAGCTCGTTAGTGGAAACATTTGTTAGATGAAACAAAAATTCCCATAGGAAACAATAGAAAACCAATTATTTCGTTCCAACTCCCTCCCAAACTCCTATAACCTGACACAACCATGTATTTTTGATGTACTGGATTTAAGATAACCATGTAACAAAAACCATTTCACAATAATAAAACATGTACAGTAACATTCATAATATTGTAACTATAAATAATTATAAAACAAAAATTAACAATAAGTCAATAAACAATACAGAAAAATGCGTCTGAACTTAAGAATAGCACGTAACATTAACTTACACCACTAATTTTTTGTTTACTTATTTATTTATTATTTTGGATTTGTTAACCGTTTTATTTCACTTCTCTAATTTTGATCACTTGTTTTCTGCTGCTTGGCTGCACTCCCATTGCCGTTGATCTCTTTCGACTTGATCCACAATAGGAGAAGCCTCTCCATCTCATCACCGAGTCCTGATCTTTCCTGAGATACTTTCCTGAGATACTAACCCCCTTTGCTGTTTTAACACTCTTCAACATGGCCTTCTGCTTGAGAATTGTACAGATGGTCGATGCATTCTTCCCAAACTCCTTACACAGATTGGCCACGTGGACTCCTTTTTCATGTTTATCTATGATTTCAAGCTTTATTTCAAAAGAAATCGATTTTTTTCTCTTGAATACATCAGCCACCTTCTTATGACCCATCTTAGAAACACTGGGATATGCACAATAAAAAATAAGACTAAAAAAAGTCACAAAATCTGAACCACAGAAAATAAAAACTTTTGTGCGCGTGAATGCTACAAATGCCGGCACAGCAAGGAGAGTGGAGGAATACATGCAGAAGAATATGAGGCTAATTGGCACGTATGACCCTGGGGAACATGCTTTTTTAACATACTGTTGGACTAGCTTTATAAGTGTGATCATGCATCCTCAAAAGTAGGTGGAAGTGATGTTCTCACTGTGTTTTCTATGGTGTAGGGAAAAAGCACCAAGCAAATGATATGAACTGCAGTAAACACTATTTATAGTCGCACACAGGGCACAAAATTTTTTTTTTTCCTATAGGGGGCATAACAGGAAATATTTGAGAAGCACTGCACAAGGCGTTCTCGGAGCGCGGAGGAGTACAAGGCTAATAAACCTGAAAAAGCCATTTCCCCGACAGATTTGAAAGTTGAAAATTTACTCGTTGGATGGGGCAGACTTTTGTGAGGATCGAAGCTTGTATCATGGAAAATTCGTTATTAGGGACACTCGTAAGTCGAGGTACCATGGTGTGTGTGTGTGTGTGTGTGTGTGTGTGTGTGTGTGTGTGGGCACGGTGGCATAGTGGTTAGCACGTCCGCCTGACAGCAAGAAGGCCTGGGTTCGATTCCTGGCCTAGGTGTTTCTGTGTGGCGTTTGCATGTTCTCCCTGTGCTTGTGTGGGTTTCCTCCAGGACTCCGGTTTCCTCCCACAGTCCAAAAACATGCACAGTAGGTTAATTGGCCGTTCTAAATTGCCCGTAGGTTTGCGTCGTGTGTATATACATATATACACCGTATTCGACGTGATAAGTGCCCAGGGTGCTTAAAAATTGGAGTGGGTTTGCGCTTATTAAAACGTTACCAGCAGAGTGGAATGGTAAGTGCTTATTACCATCGAGGTAGAAAACATGAATAATAACAGAACAATAAAAGAGTTTTACTGGTATTTGTATTATTCATTTTGTGGTATCAACCAGACTACTGACCTGAAAGCTGAAAATAAACAGAAAACAGCATAATTAAAAAAAAATATTCCAGACTTTCCCCCCCCCAGTGCTTTTCCTTTAAACATTTTCCGGAAGTAAAATTGAGCAAATCAACACGAATGTCAACTTTAGCACATGGCACGTTGAACCAATCAACACGAACATAAACAAAAACACATGGCCAGGAAAGTCTTTAAATTTATCAAGTTAGTGAGCAGGAGAATTAGGTGAAAAATCCTCGTCATCACTTTCTGATAGATCCATATCTGGCTCACCCCATGGTTTTGCTGTAGCAGTTTCTAATGGTTCATCGGTTGTTGGACATTTATCAAGAGAACGCAGCAAAATATTTTCCTGTTTTTTAAAGCACGGCGGAACAATCAAATGTGTTGTTACTGATGAACATTATAGATTTTCCCCAGTGGCAGGGGTCTTGAAATACCATGTCTGTCTGTCTTCCTTTCAGCTTTTTCTCTTTTACTCAGGAGTCGCCACAGCGAATCATCTGATTCGCACGTTTGATTTGGCAGAGGTTTTTACATCGGATGCCCTTCCTGTCACAACCCTTTTAGCAAGGGACAGAAACACGCTGACGACTTTGCAGCCTACTCTTTACGAAAATCAGCAATGGTTCTTTTACATGCCTCTCACCATAGACAGTGAGAGACATGGGCCCGCCTTTGATAACCCAGTTAGCTGCACTGGGGGGGACAGTGACAACCTTGTGGAGAGTGGGACTTGAACCCCAACCTTTGGATCAGCGATTTCCTTCTCCCCAGTCTTCCTCCAGACTCTAGCACCTTGATTTCCGAATGAGATGCAAAATTTGCTTTCCTCCGAAAAAAATACTTTCTTCTGCTGTTTTTTCTGGTTCAAAAGTGGCTTGACCTGGGAAATGCGGCACCTGTAGCCCATTTCCTGCACACGCCTGTGCACAGTGGCTCTGGATGGTTCTACTCCAGACTCAGTCCACTGCTTCTACAGGTCCCCCAAGGTCTGGAATCAGCCCTTCTCCACAATCTTCCCCAGGGTCCCGTCACCTCTTCTGGTTGTGCAGCGTTTTCTGCCACACTTTTTCCTTCCCACAGACGTCCCACTGAGGTGGCTTGATACAGCACTCTGGGAACAGCCTATTCGCTCAGAGATTTCTTTCTGTCTTACCCTCTTGCTTGCGGGTGTCAATGATGGCCTTCTGGACAGCAGTCTTACCCATGATTGCGGTTTTGAGTAATGAACCAGGCTGGTAGTTTTTAAAAGCCTCAGGAATCTTTTGCAGGTGTTTCGAGTTAATTCGTTGATTCAGATGATTAGGTTAATAGCTGGTTTAGAGTACCTTTTCATGATAATGCAGCCGTGAGGGGGGGGCACAAACCAGTGTCTCTCCCTCACGCCGGTCCCAAGCCCGGATAAATGCAGAGGGTTGCGTCAGGAAGGGCATCCGGCGTAAAACAAATGCCAAATAAACTATGCGAATCACAAGAAAGAATGACATACCGATCGTCGAGGCCCGGGTTAACAACGACCGCCATCAGTGCCCAACCAACAGGGTGCTGATGGAAATTGGACTACTGTTAATTGAAGGCGTCGAAGAGAGGCGGAGGCGTGTCCGTTGCCAGAGAGAAGAGGAAAGGCATGAGTCTAGGACTGAAAGTAGGGACTTTGAATATTGGAACTATGACAGGAAAAGGTAGAGAGCTGGCTGACATGATGCAGAGGAGGAAGGTGGACATACTGTGTGTTCAGGAGACCAGGTGGAAAGGTCGCAAGGCTAGAAGCATAGAAGCAGGGTTTAAGCTGTTTTATCACGGTGTGGATGGGAAGAGAAATGGAGTCGAGTCATCTTGAAGGAGGAGTTTGCCAGGAATGTTCTAGAAGTGAAAAGAGTGTCAGACAGAGTGATGAGTCTCAAGTTAGAAATTAAAGGTGTGATGGTCAATGTTGTTAGTGCTTATGCCCCACAGACAGGATGTGGCGAGAAGAGAAGGAGAGATTCTGGAGGGAGTTAGATGAAGTGATGCAGAGTACCCCAGAGGTGAAAGAGTGGTCATTAGGGCAGACTTCAATGGACATGTTGGTGCAGGAAACAGAGGGACGAGGAAGTGATGGGTAGGTTTGGTATCCAGGACAGGAAGCATGAAGGACAGATGTTGGTAGATTTTGCAAAAGGATGGAAATGGCTGTGGTGAATACTTTCTTCCAGAAGAGAGGAGCATAGGTGACTTATAAAAAGCGGAGGTAGGAGCACACAGGTAGACTACATCTTGTGCAGGCGATGTAATTTAAAGGAAGTCAGTGACTGCAAAGTAGTAGGGTGAGAGTGTTGCCAAACAGCATAGGATGGTGGTGTGCAGGATGATGCTGATGGTGAGGAAGGTGAAGAAGGCAAGGCAGAGCAGAAGACAAAGTGGTGGAAGTTGAAAAGGAAGAGTGTCGGGTTGTCTTCAAGGAGGAGTTGAAACAGGCTTTGGGTGGTCAGGAAGTGCTTCCAGATGACTGGACAACTTCTAGCGAATGTGATCAGGAGACAGGTAGGAGAATATTTGGTGTGTCATCTGGAAGGAAAGTAGATAAGAGACTTGGTGGTGGAATGAGGAAGTGCAGGAGTGTGTACAAAGGAAGAGATTAGCTAAGAAGAAGTGGACATTGAGAAAACCGAAGAGAGTAAACAGGAGTACAGGAGACACAGCGTAAGGCAAAGGTAGCAGTGTCAAAGGCCAAACAGAGGCGTTTGATGACTTGTATGCTCGGCTGGAAAGTAAGGAGGAGAAAATGATTTATACAGGTTGGCACAGCAGAGAAATAGAGATGGGAAGGACGTGCAGCAAGTTAGATTGATAAAGGACAGAGAGGAAATGTATTGACTGATGACAGAAGTGTGCTGGGAAGATGGAAAGAGTACTTTAAAGAGCTGATGAATGAGGAAAATGAGAGAGAAAAAGAGTAGAAGAGGTGACTGTTGAGGACCAGGAAGTAGCAAAGATTAGTAAGGCTGAAGTGAGGAGGGCATTGAAGAGGATGAAGAATGGAAAGGCAGTTGGTCCTGATGACATACCGGTGGAGGTATGGAAGTGTCTAGGAGAGGTAGCAGTAGATTTTCTGACAAGAACATTTAACAAGGTCTTAGAGTGAGAGGATGCCAGAGGAATGGAGGAGAAGTGTGATGGTGCCCATTTTTAAGAACAAGGGAGACGTGCAGAGTTGTGGCAACTACAGAGGGATAAAGTTGATGAGCCATACGATGAAGTTATGGGAAAGAATAGTGGAAGCTAGACTAAGGGCAGAAGTCAGCATTTGTGAACAACAGTTTGGTTTCATGCCCAGAAAGAGCACCACAGATGCAGTGTTTGCCTTGAGGATGTTAATGGAGAAGTACAGAGAAGGTCAGGCCAGAGCTGCATTGTGCCTTTGTGGATCTGGAGAAAGCATATGACAGGGTGCCGAGAGAAGAACTGTGGTATTGCATGAGGAAGTCTGGAGTGGCAGAGAAGTATGTTAGAGTGGTGCAGGACATGTATGAGAGATGTAAGACAGTGGTGAGGTGTGCTGTCGGTGTGACAGAAGAGTTCAAGGTGGAGGTGGGACTGCATCAAGGGTCAGCTCTCAGCCCCTTCTTGTTCGCTATGGTGATGGACAGGCTGACAGGCGAGGTTAGGAACAAGATTCCCATGGACTATGATGTTTGCAGATGACATTGTAATCTGTAGTGAGAGCAGAGAACAAGTGCAGGAAAATCTAGAGAGGTGGAGGTATGCCCTGGAAAGGAGGGGAATGAAGATTAGCCTCAGTAAGACAGAGTACATGTGCATGAATGCCAAGGACCAAAGAGGAACGGTGAGATTACAGGGAGCAGAGATAAGAAAGGTGGAGGATTTTAAGTACTTAGGCTCAACAATCCAGAGCAATGGCGAGTGTGGAAAAGAGGTCAAGAAAGCGTGTGCAGGCAGGTTGGAATGGTTGGAGAAAAGTGTCCGTGTGATGTGTGATAGGAGGGTATCGTCAAAAATGAAAGGAAAAGTGTACAAAACGGTGTTGAGGCCAACGATGCTGTATGGGTTAGAAACAGTGGCCCTGGGGAAAAGACAGGAGGCAGAGTTGGAGGTAGCAGAGATGAAAATGTTGAGGTTCTCTTTGGGAGTAACGAGGATGGATAGGATTAGGAATGAGTACGTCAGAGGGACAGCACATGTAAGACGTTTTGGAGACAAAGTCAGAGAGGCTAGATTGAGATGGTTTGGACATGTACAGAGGAGGGATAGTGAGTATATTGGTAATAGGATGCTGAGGCTGGAACTACCAGGCAAAAGGCCTGAAGGAAGACCAAAGACGATTCATGGATGTGGTAAAGGAGGACATGAAGGTCGTTGGTGTAAGAGAAGAAGATGCAAAGGATAGGGTGAGATGGAGGCAGATGATTCGCTGTGGCGACCCCTGAAGGGAAAAGCCGAAAGGAAAAGAAGAAGAAGTACCTTTTCATGATATTCTAATTTTTTGAGATAGGAATTTTGGGTTTTCATGAGCTGTATGCCAAAATCATCAGTATTAAAACAATAAAAGACCTGAAATATTTCAGTTGGTGTGCAATGAATCTAAAATATATGAAAGTTTAATTTTTATCAGTACATTACAGAAAATAATGAACTTCATCACAATATGCTAATTTTTTTGAGAAGGACTAATATGTCACGTGATCAGAGCAAAAGTTTTTTTTGAGAAGGACAAGTGTATATATATATATATATATATATATATATATATATATATACATACACATATACACACACACACACACACACACACACACACACACACACCTCAGGTCAGTCCCACTCCCCTCCGCCCTTGCCTGAAAGGAGCCGAGACTGGCTCCAGCTCCCCCCAACCCTGATAGATGAGTGGTAGAGATAATGGTAGGGTGGCTGGATAATAAGTGGAACTAACTTTTTTCATATGTTTCACCATAGGGAACAGAAACATAACATATTTTTCCATTCATGAATTAATGAGCAGAGAAATCAATGCCAGTGGCACCAATGTCGATGCTTCCACTGGTAACAAGTCTAGGTCTTCTTGATACTAATTTGTCTCCATCAAGCAACCCTAAAATAAGCTATTAAAAAGCCTACCATAGACATTTCCTTTAGCTGTGGCCCGTGGAACAATTAAAAAAATATTTCGTCTGCTGGTTACAAGCATATATCTGTATAAACACCAATATAAAAATGTGTGTACTGTCAAAGGATGGGGCATCCAATACATACCTCTATTGAAAGGTGCCTGAAGGTAGTGTTATAATAGTATGGTTCCTTTAAGACATAGCAGCTTGCTATTCTACATATGAATAGTGAGTGTGTGGTGAAGTGAAGGAGACAGCCATATGAGAAGCGTGCTTTATAGCAGGGAGAGAAAGAGACACTGTAGTCAAAGTTTTCGCAAGAGGGAATGCTGAGCTATGTTACAGGCTGCATAATAATAAATCCTGTAGCTTCTTAGCATCAAAAAGTCTCTGTATTCGGTTTCTACAGACGCTCCCTCACTTGCGTTCATCCGTTTGTTTGGTTTTTTTCAAAAACAAAAGTCAAATTTTGAGTTAAGACGAACGTATGTAGTACGCTGACGTAATGACGCTGCGTCCATTGTTTACAAACGACAGACTGAATGTGCCCCTCCTTCCTGCCAGTTCAGTTATATACGTATACAGTCAGCCCCCGACTTATGAAATGAATCCGTTCCAGCACCTTTTTTGTAACGCGGGAGTTTTGTCATTAGGGGTCGCATTTTACATGCTAAACGCCTGATTCGTTCCAAGGCTCCAAAAGACCCTTTAAAAATGATAAAAGCACACCAATTTTGTATGAAATGTGTTAAAAGTGAAAAAAAATTATTTATTAAACCATTTAAACATTTTATTAATATATTAAACCATTTTATTAACATATTTATTAATTAAACCATTATTAAACATTTTTATTAACACACACACACACACACACACACACACACACACACACACACACACACACACACACACACCTGTCTCTATCTCTCTCTCTCTCACACAGACACACATACGCATTAAATGTGTGTTGTATGCACATTAAATGTTTATTGTAGCGCTGCGGGCCACGTCCACAAGACGTGAAATTCAAAGCGTATTCCCTGCTTGACAGATCGGAGGTCCAAACTCAACTTTAACTTGATTCCTTGAGGAATCGGAATTCCAGATGAGCTCAAATGCACCACATTCATTAAACATTTACTGAATTAAACAACTTAAAAACTAAATTAAAAACTAAAGAGTTAAGCTTCTTCTCTCTCTCTCTCTCTCACACACACACACACACACACACACACACACACACACACACACACACGCGCGCACACAGACCTCTGATCACTCTGATCTGCAGCATGTAGCTCCCAGTTATCTATTGGTAGGCCAATGGCGAGCATATCTCTCTTGCATACGTCCTTGAAACGCAGCTTAGGTCTGCCAATGGGCCTTGAACCGGATTCCAACTCGCCATATAGCAGATCCTTAGGGATTCGCCCATCCTCCATCCAGTACACATGACCAAGCCACCTCAATCTGCGCTGTCTTAGCAGGGTGAACATCGAGGGGGTATTGGCTCTTGCAAGTTCCTCATTCTTAGAGACCTTATCTGTCCATGAGATGGAGAGGATGCGACGGAGACATCTCATATGGAAGATGTGCCAGCGCTTCTCCTGACTAGCGTAAGTAGTCCAAGACTCGCTACCAAACAATAAGGTGCTCACGATGCAGGCACCATACACAGCAACTTTAGTTTTAGTAGTTAACTTCTTATTCTCCCAGACACGGGCAGACAGCTTAGCCATGTAGGTTGCAGCCTTACCAATTCTCTTTCTAATCTCCACTTCAAGACAGTTGTTATTGGAGGTGGTGGAGCCGAGATAGGTAAACTGCGTGACGGCTTCCAAGGTGTAATCTTTGATTTTTACGGCAGACGTGGCTGCATTTGCCTGGCACATGACTTTCGTCTTCTTTAGACTGATTTTAAGTCTGAAAGCCCACATGCGTCAGAAAACTGATTGAGGAGGAGCTGGAGTTTTTAAGTGCTGTGAGCAATGAGGACAACATCGTCAGCAAAGAGAAGATCACGGATGGCTACCTTGCGCACTTTGGTCTTGGCTCTAAGGCGCGCACGGTTAAAAAGTTTACCATCAGAACGAGATCGTATCAGGATACCTTCAAGGGACTTGAAAGTATGATTCAGTAGAACTGAAAAAAAGATGTTGAAGAGAGTTGGGTCTAGCACACATCCTTGTTTTACGCTGCTGTTTCTATCGAATGCCTCAGACCTGTTCCCATCATACTGCACTATACCCCGAAGTGAGATGCCACGGTAATTGTTACGATCACTGCGGTCTCCCTTGTTCTTGTATAGGGTTGAGACAATAGAATCCCTCATCTCCTGGGGAACATATCCCTCTTCCCAGCATTAGCTGGTGAAGATTGTCGAGCAGTTGGTTTCCACTGCATTGAAGACTTCAGCCGGGATACCATCAAGCCCAGGGGCCGTCCCAGACACTATGCGACTGATTGCCTTAGAGAGATCTTCTTTGGTGGGGGGCTCATCTAGTTCAAACATAATGGGAAGCCTTTCAATACAGTCAAGGGCAGAGGGTAAGACAGAGCTCGATCTACCATAGAGCTCGCTATAGTACTTCACCCAGCACTCCATCAGTCTTGATTTATCAGTAATAATTTCACCAGTTGATGTTTTGAGTGGTGAGGACTTGGACTGTGTAGGTCCAATCGCCTTCTTGATACTCTCAAACATGCCCCTAGAATTTCCAGTGTCAGCAGCTGACTGGATTTCTGCACAGAGATTCATCCAAAAGTTGTTAGCACAGATCTTACATTTCACATTCGCACGACGCCTGGCCCCCCGAAGTGCTTCCAAAGCACTAGATGATGGATTTCGCTGGTAGTTCTGCAGGGCATTCCTCTTTGCTGCGATGAGCGGCTGAAGAGTCGCGATGTTTGCATTGAACCAATCCTGACTTTTGCGTACATTCTTGCCAAAGGCCTTTAACGCTGCAGCAAGGGTGGTGTCCTTGATATGGCTCCAGTGGTCTTCTGTGTTAAGCTCCAGACAGTGTGTGTGTATATGTATGTATGTATATATCAGTTATATAGTGTGTTACCCTTGTGTGAAGGTCTCTTGTCTTGTCTCTGTGATCTTTGTGTTTACACTGTATTTGCAAACTTTTGTTACCCTAAGCAAACATGGTTGGTCAGAAGCGTAAGCCTACTAGCATGGGTGCAAGTCTCATACACAGAGATGAATTAACTATCTGCTCGGATCGGCACAATCTACCATGCATACTCAGTTAAGCAAAGAGAGTTGTAAAATGAATGAAAATCCGAATCCAGAAAAGAAAGAGAACTCTCTGCTCTGCTGGTGATTCACATCAGTGCAGGCTGAGTACTAAACGAGTTCAATGGCACCCTTGCTCACTTGAAAGACCGGAAGTCCATATAACCCGTGCTTTGTCTCAAGCACAGCAAGTACACTACTTTCGGTTTTGAGTGCCTCACATATTAATGTGACTCGGCTCAGCTTCATGTAAAGTGACCATCCGGCGACCATCGGAACCATTTACAAGCAGAAATATCACATCATAGAGAATGTTAAAGGTTATATTTGATACTGTATTTGATTATTTGATGAGTGAATTTGATTAAAATTTGTCTATTTGAAATTATTCTGCTTGAAATTAATTTATTTGAAATTAATGTTGATATTATTTGATATAATTTTACAATGTTATGTTTATAATAATTAATTTAGTTGTGTTTTATGAGATATGGTAATGGTATTTATGGATGTATAGTGCAGTATGAGCGTCATACGTCACTGTAACAACTTATGTTCACTTTCAACTTACGTTCAACCGTCCGGAACCAATTAAAAACGTAAGTCGGGGAGTGTCTGTACTCTGCTGATTAGGGGGAGGGAGTTAGTGTCAAATTCAGCCCTGGAGAAAATAAATAAATAAAATCTCCCTGCGTTTTCTGACTATGATCTGGAGTGAAGGAAGCAAAGGTTAAAACAGTTTAGCTCTCACAATCTTTCACTCGCTGACTTCTGCCTGCGTTTCTATCACCTGTCTAGCGAGTTCAATTATCCGTTTAACAAGTTCATGTTCTGTGTTCCTGTACTTATTTAACAAAAGTTTGTCCACCTACCCAGGTTACATTGTGTTTTTTTATTCTGTGCGAGTTTGAGTGGTGATGAATGAACCTTTTTTGGGGTTTCAATTTCATTATTAATAACAAACCTTATTTTTTAATTATTACTATTTCTGTCTATTGTCATGCAAGTGAGAGGTAAATAACAGCCAATCAGCATTAACTCAGTGGCAGACTTATTGTGTTTCCTGTGGCACAGACATGAGACAACCATCCAAATCAAGTTCCATGCCTATGCGGCACTGTCCATGAGCTATGTTACAAATATTGAACAACTTGTTCTTGAGATATCGCACTAACAAGAATCTCAGATGGACACCTATATTCATTCTATTCCTTATGCAGACCCTTAAACAGACCTTGTTAAATTTGTTGCAGGGTACAGATACACACTCCGGTATGATTAGAATAACTGCAGACTTGTCTATTCCTAAGTGTTACATGTATTTGGTGAAGTGTGTACGGTCTAGCTATCATAAGAAGGGTTTATTTCTGCTATCATAGGCCACATAATCCATAACAATAATGTGTATCTTACATCAATGTCCTCCTGTGTGAATGTATCAGGGTCTTCTCCCATCATGTTGGCCAGGTGCCGTTTGCCGATATTGAACTCCTCTATTTGTTTCTTAATGTAATCCTCAGAAAACTTTTCAGGTCCAGCTGCCGCCAGGTTCTTCCTCCATGCAGCTGACGACACACAGATCTGTCTGCTGATCAGCTACAGAGAGAGAAAAAGAAAAGTGTTTAACAACAGCAGGAAAATATCGATAAACTTATTTGTTTTTATCAGATTTCAGACAAACTTGTAGCCAAATCCATCCTGTCAAGGAGTACTTCCACATCATGATACCTACCAACCAGAGAGGGCAAGGCAAGCATGACCCTCCTCTGAGACACACACAATGCTAACCAACAGCATCTTTTGGAACTGCTGCGCATGCACATTCAGCAGAACATACTTGCAAAACAAGATACTGTACAGTCTCCAAACTTTTATGCAAAAACTCAGAAAAGCTCATGATTGGCGAGCATTTTGTGTGAGTAAAATGGAGGATTTCTGCCATCCCCCTTCTCTCCCCGAGAGCTCAGCTTAGTAGTGTATATATACAATCTTGCCGCCACGGATAGCCATATCGGTGCATCACAGAAAAAAAATATCAGGGGAGCAACTATTTACTCAACTCTAAAATGTAAATTGCACTTCTATCACATCCCTGAAATTTGAGAGGAGCTCAGTCTAGCTTTACAGGCCTGCTACATGAGCTTTTCTACTCTGTTTAAAATGTAGTTGGTGTAAGTGTCCAATCATACTGCTCAACCAATCATACTGCTCGTTGTGAAAAACATGATCTTGGAGATGGGTATTCGGATCAAGCCATGCCCGTCTTAGTGAATTTAGCTTTAGGGCTTTAGGGGTTTGCGGGCATGGCGGGGAAAAACATGGTCGGTAAATGTCCTCACAGCGATTTTTTTGTGCCCCTACATCCAGTTTTGGAAGTGCCCCTTAAACAAGGTGCACTGCTATATGGAGCAACTGTACCTTGAAACATCGAAATGCGAGTCGTGCCCCTTGTCCGTACTCAGAAAGCCATAAAAAAAATTTTCCCATAATTTAGTCATAACAAGTTCCTGCCCGTTCAGCATTGCCACATCTTTACAAACCTCTGCACATGAGCACTCGGGGGCCGCCCCTTTTTGCATAAATTAGCTCACAGAAGCCAATGATTGGCTGGTACTCAATGAAAGTGACAAAGAGACACATAAATATGACATCCCTTCATCAGGGTAGTGGTGGCCTAGTGGTATAGGGCGCTGGATTGCTGATCCTAGGGTTGGGGGGTTCTAGTCCCACGCTCCACAGAGTTGTCATTGTCCCCCCAGTGCAGCTATCTGGGTTATCAAATGCGGGCCATGTCTCTCACTGTCTATGGTGAGAGGTTCATGTAAAAGAACCATTGCTGACTTTAGTAAAGAGTAACTGCATAGCCGGCAGCGTGCTTCTGTTCCTTGCTAAAGGGTTGTGTCAGGATGATTCGCTGTGGTGACCCCTGAAAAAGGGAAAAAGCCGAAAGGAAAACAACAACAAACTACAACATCCTGTGAGAGTTTGGCCACTTAGACGGCAACTGCCACCTTGTTGATGTGCCACTTTGGAACCAATCTGTAATTTTGAACCTTTAGAAATAGCCTAGACACTACAAACACAGTAGAACTACCCGTAAAGTATGAAAAAAGTCTCTGCATGAAGATGATTCAAAGCCTGTACTCTTGCAGACAGACTTTGAAACAAAGACAACCTCCAACACCCAGTCAATAGCAATGTGTATTTAAAAATTTCCTCTTCCAGTGTCATATTAGAGTCGTACTAACTGTCGCACTCCCATTTGGCATATTTGATGTCTTCATACTCTCTCCTGATTGGCTGCAGCTCCGACCAGTCCCCCTGTAGCCATCCTTCTTTTGTGCAGGGATCTAACATGGAATATGATTTATACAGACAGATTTACCCCCGAATCCTCCCTGACACCCTACATACAGATGAATGTGAATTCATACTGCACTATACTCACAGCAGCCCATGATCATTAAAGAGGCTCATTTTCCTTCTCAGGTATGTTAAATAAAGATGAAATACGGTGATATTGCTTGGAAATAAAATAAAAACAGGAACAGTGCCTTTCTAAAACCGATGGCTTATTCCTGCAAGCCTCAAATGACCCATGCACTTTTCCCATGCACCCTTTTTCCCTTTCTCAGGGATCGCCACAGCGAATCATCTAATTCGCACATTTGATTTGGCATAGGTTTTTATGTCAGATGCCCTTCCTGTCACAACCCTTTAGCAAGGGACGGAAACATGCTGACGGCTTTGCAGCCAACTCTTTATGAAAGTCAGCAATGGTTTTTTTTTACATGCCTCTCACTATAGACAGTGAGAGACATGGCCTGACTTTGATAACCCAGTCAGCTGCACTGGGGGGACAGTGACAACCTTGTGAAGAGTGGGACTCGAACCCCCAACCTTAGGATCAGCGATCCAGCGCCCTATACCACTAGGCCAACCACAGCCCCCATTGCTCAGTCATGCAACAATGATAATTGTATGTTGCTCTGGATGTGACAAATGCTGTGTATACAGACGCTCCCCGACTTACGTTCATTTGTTTTACATTTTTTCGATTTTATGGGGTTTTTTTTTCCAAATCGCAAGGCATGGGTGACATTGGCCATCTTCGAAGATTGGTTTTATCATCGATTCATCCCAGAAGTGAATTTGTATTGCCGGGAGAATAACCTTCCCTTCAAAATTTTTATCATTTTGGACAACGCCCCTGGACATCCCTTCACTTGGATGAAAGCAGGAGATTCACTGCTGAACATGGTAATGGTTTAGACCAAGTTTTTGATTTGCAACCAGATTTTGTGTAAAATACCTTGCAACCAGGTCGCAATGCACTTGAAATCACGTCAAAACAAAGGCTTTCAGCTTTCATTTCATCCCAACGTTCCAGTTTGTATTAAAACTTATCTATTTGAAATTATTTTGCCTGAATTTAATTTATTTGAAATTAATGTTTATATTATTTGATATTATTTTACAATGTTATGTTTATAATAATTGATTTAGGGGTGTTTTATGAGGCACGGTAATGGGCAGTATGAGCGTCATACGTCACTGGAACATACAGTAACAACTTACGTTTTTTTTTTTTTTTTTTCCAACTTACGTTGGGCCGTCCGGAACTGAAAAAAAAAAAAAAAAACGGAAGTTGGGGAGCATCTGTATATGTAATAAATACATCCATACATACACACACGCACACTTATATAAATTAATTTTCGGAACTGCTTAATCCGAATTGGGCTCACAGGCAGGTTGGCACCCATCAACAATGAAGCTTTTTTATATTTTTACAAAATCATACTATACCGTACATTCCTGTGTGTTTTTACTATATATACCTTTAAGTTAAGTTTGTGTGTGTGTGTGTGTGTGGGGGGGGGGGGGGGGGGGGGTTTAATAGAATAAGTGTTTGCTGTTTATTGCAAAAAAAAACTCCTGGACAATGTGAATTTCCCTCTGGGATTAATAAAGTATCCATCAATACATCCCTCTCTTTTGTCTGTCTGTCTGTCTATTCAACTTTCTACGAATTGCTGTTGTACTGCCAAGTTCAAACACATGGGCAAATTGTTCCTGTGGTCACGTGGTATTATTATTATTATTGTAACCAGAAACAGAACCAAAATAAGATGTAAAAGAAATGAATAAAAGATTCTAAGCCCGTGTGGTGGTGGGGTTCTCCTGGAACCCTTTTGTTTGTAGGTGTGTGTTGGCCTTGCTAGCGAGCTATTCAGGGTGTACTCTGCCTTTTCTCCACTGTCGGCTGAAATAGGCACCAACCTAATAGGATTAAAGAACTTAAAAAAAGTTTCCATACGCTGCCGTTTTAATATCAGATATAAAACAGCTATCTAAGAAACACATGAGCACAAATGCATCCATATATTACTCATAATTGGTTAATAAAATTACATTCGAGATCTTTTCTTGTTACACATTGACGAAATCAGCTTGATTTTCTTAGCCAGAGAAGCAGGCTGCCTGCTCGCACAAGGGCAAAATGGGCTTTATGTAAAACCGCGTATTAAAACATTCAACATGGCATCAGGACACCGTTCACTTCTGCACTACTGTAGCGTCCTATCTAGTCGTGAACTATACACTTTGGGACGCGACCTGTCAGCCACATCAAGCGACACCGTGAAACTAATCGCTCAGCAAGAGATAAAGCAAAACTCATTGGATTCTTCAAATAATATAAAACAGAACAAGCTCTTTACCTTTTGGTTTGGTGTAGCAATAAATGAACTCCAGTTGTATTTAACACATTTTGAAAAAATGGTCCTCACAGCTGTACTACTGGACGCAGCCATGTTGGATTACAAACGCACTGCTAACCGGAAATAGGTGACTTCACTTCCGATTTAGAATGCTAGCTGTGATGCTGGTTTCATACAACTTAGTGTGTGAGAGAAATCTTTAAGCATCCTTGAACACCGAAACTAATAAAAATATATTTTAAAAACCTATACCAAGATCAAGTTTATAGGTTGAATAATAATAAAACAAGTTACATTAATAAGAAATTTAAATAGAATTGTATTTAAGTACCAAGAGTTACATGAAAGGGTGGCACTGTGGCATAGTGGTTAGCAGATCCCCTCACAGCAAGAAGGTCTTCTTCTTCTTTTCCTTTCGTCTTTTCCCTTCAGGGGTCGCCACAGTGAATCATCTGCCTCCATCTCACCCTATCCTTTGCATCTTCTTCTCTTACACCAATGACCTTCATGTCCTCCTTCACCACATCCATGAATCGTCTCTTTGGTCTTCCTCTAGGCCTTTTACCTGGTAGTTCCAGCCTCAGCATCCTATTATCAATATACTCACTATCCCTCCTCTGTACATGTCCAAACCATCTCAATCTAGCCTCTCTGACTTTGTCTCCAAAACGTCTTACATGTGCTGTCCCTCTGATGTGCTCATTCCTAATCCTATCCATCCTCGTTACTCTCAAAAAGAACCTCAACATTTTCATCTCTGCTACCTCCAGCTCTGCCTCCTGTCTTTTCCCCAGGGCCACTGTTTCTAACCCATATAACATCGTTGGCCTCAACACCGTATTGTACACTTTTCCTTTCATTCTTGCCGATACCCTCCTATCACACATCACACCGGACACTTTTCTCCAACCATTCCAACCTGCCTGCACACGCTTCTTCACCTCTTTTCCACACTCTCCATTGCTCTGGATTGTTGAGCCTAAGTACTGAAAATCCTCCACCTTTCTTATCTTTGCTCCCTGTAATCTCACCGTTCCTCTTTGGTCCTTGTCATTCATGCACATGTATTCTGTCTTACTGAGGCTAATCTTCATTCCCCTCCTTTCCAGGGCATACCTCCACCTCTCTAGATTTTCCTGCACTTGTTCTCTGCTCTCACTACAGATCACAATGTCATCTGCAAACATCATAGTCCATGGGGAATCTTGTCTAACCTCGTCTGTCAGCCTGTCCATCACCATAGCAAACAAGAAGGGGCTCAGAGCTGACCCTTGATGCAGTCCCACCTCCACCTTGAACTCTTCTGTCACATCGACAGCACACCTCACCACTGTCTTACATCTCTCATACATGTCCTGCACCACACTAACATACTTCTCTGCCACTCCAGACTTCCTCATGCAATACCACAGTTATTCACCCTGTCATATGCTTTCTCCAGATCCACAAAGGCACAATGCAGCTCCCTCTGACCTTCTCTGTACTTCTCCATTAACATCCTCAAGGCAAACACTGCATCTGTGGTGCTCTTTCTTGGCATGAAACCAAACTGTTGTTCACAAATGCTGACCTCTGCCCTTAGTCTAGCTTCCACTATTCTTTCCCATAACTTCATCGTATGGCTCATCAACTTTATCCCTCTGTAGTTGCCACAACTCTGCACGTCTCCCTTGTTCTTAAAAATGGGCACCAGCACACTTCTCCTCCATTCCTCTGGCATCCTCTCACTCTCTATGACCTTGTTGATTGTTCTTGTCAGAAAATCTACTGCTACCTCTCCTAGACACTTCCATACCTCCACCGGTATGTCATCAGGACCAACTGCCTTTCCATTCTTCATCCTCTTCAATGCCCTCCTCACTTCACCCTTACTAATCTTTGCTACTTCCTGGTCCTCAACAGTCACCTCTTCTACTCTTTTTTTCTCTCTCATTTTCCTCATTCATCAGCTCTTCAAAGTACTCTTTCCATCTTCCCAGCACACTTCTGTCATCAGTCAATACATTTCCCTCTCTGTCCTTTATCAATCTAACTTGCTGCACGTCCTTCCCATCTCTATTTCTCTGCAGTGCCAACCTGTAAAAATCATTTTCTCCCTCCTTACTTTCCAACCGAGCATACAAGTCATCAAACGCGCTCTGTTTGGCCTTTGACACTGCTACCTTTGCCTTACGCTGTGTCTCCCTGTACTCCTGTTTACTCTCTTTGGTTTTCTCAATGTCCCACTTCTTAGCTAACCTCTTCCTTTGTACACACTCCTGCACTTCCTCATTCCACCACCAAGTCTCCTTATCTACTTTCCTTCCAGATGACACACCAAATATTCTCCTACCTGTCTACCTGATCACATTAGCTGTAGTTGTCCAGTCATCTGGAAGCACTTCCTGACCACCCAAAGCCTGTTTCAACTCCTCCTTGAAGACAACCCGACACTCTTCCTTTTTCAACTTCCACCACTTTGTCTTCTGCTCCGCCTTTGCCTTCTTCACCTTCCTCACCATCAGCATCATCCTGCACACCACCATCCCATGCTGTTTGGCAACACTCTCACCCGCTACTACTTTGCAGTCACTGACTTCCTTTAAATTACATCGCCTGCACAAGATGTAGTCTACCTGTGTGCTCCTACCTCCACTTTTATAAGTCATCCTATGCTCCTCTCTCTTCTGGAAGAAAGTATACACCACAGCCATTTCCATCCTTTTTGCAAAATCAACCAACATCTGTCCTTCTGCGTTCCTGTCCTGGATACCAAACCTACCCATTACTTCCTCGTCCCCTTGGGTTCAATCCCCAGCTCGGGTGTTTCTGTGTAGAGTTTGCATGTTCTCCCTGTGCTTGCGTGGGTTTCCTCCGGGTGCTCTGGTTTCCTCCCACAGTCCAAAACCATTCACAGTCCACTAACTGTCTGTTCCAAGTCACCCCTAGGTGTGAGTGTTGGCCCTGCAATGGCCTGGAGAGCTGTCCAGGGTGTACCCTGCCCTCGCCCGGAGTCAGCTGAGACAGGCACCAGCCTCCCTATGACCCTAATTAGTATTAAGCGGTTTAGAAAATGAAAGAATGAATGAATTACATTAAAAGAATGTACACCCTCTATGGTTTTATATGTTAAGACATCTTCAAATATGATTTAGTTCTCACCAGGTTAAAACTGTATAAATCTAATTTCGTGTAATGCAGAAGCCGTGTGTAAAAATTAAGTACACTGGATGATTCAGTACCTTGTTGAAGCATCTTTAATAGCAATAGCATTGTATAATTTTGTCAGTCTCTCACATTGTTGTGAAGGAAATCTGGTCTACTCTTGGTTACAGACTCACTTCAGTTCATTGATTTATGAGGGCATTTGTTTATGTGCAGCTCCTGAAGAGTCCGGCCAAAGCATTTTACTCAGGTTTAGGTCTGGACTTTGACTTGGTCATTGCAACACCTTGAATCTTTTTCTTTGTCGGTCGTGGATTTGCTGGTGTGTTTGGGATCTTTGTCCTCTTGCAAAGTCAATAGTGCAGTCAAGCTCTAGGTGCTGTACAGATGGCCTCACATTTTTCTCAAAAAATACTTTGATGTGTGTTTTCAGCTTCCTGCAATACAACAGTGAACCCCCGAAACTTTGACAACATTGCAATTACTGCAGTTGAATCTGAAAGCAATTTGAAAATGAGGTGGCGGCCATGTTTTCTATTGGTGGCGTTTTCAGTCAGTATGAAGCCAATCGTTCTGTAGTTCAGAATTTTCTGGAAACATCCTGACATGCAAACAGATATCCTAATCCCAGCTAGGGCAACCAAAAATACTGCACGTCCATTAGTCTGATAGTGACAGCCCACTGGTCCGACAGCCCTAACACCCTCATCTGAACTCTAACACAACTGAACTAAGTTGGGGAACAACTGATATAAGTATCTTATATGAGTAACGTAGCGGCTCAGTGGCGTACTGGTTAGCATGTCCGCCTCACCGCAAGAAGGCCTGGGTTCGATTCCCGGCCTGGGCGTTTCTGTGTGGAGTTTGCATGTTCTCCCTGTGCTTGCATGGGTTTCCTCCGGTTTCCTCCCACAATCCAAAGACATGCACAGTAGGTTAATTGGCTGTTCTAAATTGCCCATAGGTTCGTATCGTGCAGAAGGCAATGGCAAACCAGTGCACTAATCCTGCCAAGAAAACCACCATGAAGATGATAACCAGGGTGTTATCCTTCATGGTGGGTTGCCAATTGTCGTCCTATAACTCAGGCACTAGATAGATAGATATGAGTAAAGCTGTCCAACCAATGGGATGTCAAAACAGGGCTGCACCTGTCACAAGGATATATTTATGCAAATCTTTATTTTTTTCTTTTATACATTTTCCTGTATTTCTTTTAGCAAAAAGCTTGTAGAGTCCATTCACACAAATTCAAATGTTCTGCAGCCAAACACCCACCCCACAACAACTAGAAAAATAAATTATTTTTCCCATTATTACATTATTACAAGTTTAAGAACTTAACAGCATTATAAAGATATTTAGTTCATTACTTAAATCCATACAATAATAACTTGGATCCTTATTATAGCCATTAGCGGCCAAGGAGCCCATCATAGGAGACTGCAGGGTGGAGGCAAACCCCTATTCACATCGAGGGAGTCAAGTGTTTCAGGTTCCTGTGGATCAACATCAGTGAGGAACTGAGCTGGTCACATCAAGTGGGTATGATCATGAAAGCAGTGAATCTTCTTTCTCCATTGGCTGAGAAGGTTTGCATGGACTCCAGTATAATCACTCACTTTTACCAATGCACCATAGAAAGTATTCTGTCTGGCTTGCATCACATCCTGGCACTGCAGTTGTAATGCTATGGATCGCAAAGCTCTGCAGAGGGTGGTCAGACCAGCACAACGCATCACCGGGTCTGAACTGCCAGCCATCTACAGACAGCGCTCTAGAACGACGGCTTCTCTAACCCTGGCCACACACGTCTCACTCTCCTGGCATCAGTCACACGGTACAGGAGCATCCAGGCACACACCAGCAGATTCAGGGACAGTTTCTGCCCACAAGCCTTCATGCTAATGAACTACTGAAATATCAGACAACTCGGACATAACAATTTGGACACTCATTGCACACACACTATTAACTCTGCACTACAGCAGCATAGTCCTGTTCTAATTACTATACATGAATAGTTCTAATTTTTATTTTATGTGCAATACTTGTTTCTATGTTTGTAATATTTATTTCTTATGTGCAATATTGAGGAGTTCGAGATTTTAATTTCTGGTAGTGATGTTCCATTGTTGCTGGTGTTTGGTAAATAAACTTGAAACAAATTATTTAATCATCTAGTAAGACCTGCTTGTTTTTCAGTTATCACGAGACTGAACACGAGCTGTTCGTTCATCACTGTTCATTTTCTGTAATCATTTAATCCGAATTAGGGTTGCAGGGAGGCTGGTGTCCATCCCAGCCCACTCCGGGCGAGGGCAGAGTACACCCTGGACAGCTCACCAGGCCATCGCAGGGCAGAAACACGCCGACGGCTTTGCAGCTCCTCTTGTCAAAGGTCAGCAATGGTTCTTTTACAGGAACCTCACACCATAGACAGTGAGAGACATGGCCGGCCTTTGATAACCCAGTTCGCTGCACTGGGGGGGACAGTGACAACCCGTGGAGAGTGGGGCTTGAATCCCCAACCTTAGGAGCAGTGATCCAGCACCTTTACCACCAGGTCACCACTGCCCTGATGAGCTGTTGTGTTTTTATGGACCTCACTTTGAGAACTATAAATGGGATAATGTATGTCAGTTACCAGAGTGATACAGTATACTATAGGCAGTGTTTTTCCGTGTTCACAGAACTCAGATTGCCATGGTAACAACTGTTTAAACATGTATAAATTCATGGTGTCAGAGACGTATCAGGTGGACTAGGTCAACTGACTACTCTAAATTGTTGAAAGGTATAAGTGTGAATACCTCTCTGTGTCTCTGTATTAGCCCCTTGATGGACTGGGGATATCCCCAGGGTGTACCCCACCTTCCGTCCAATGAGTCTGGTATTTGTATTAGCGAAGCAGTTTAAAAAAAAAAAAAAAAAAAAAAATGTATTTCTATTGTAACAATAAAATTTGCTTGTCTGCAGTTCACGATTTTTAATTTGTCAAAGTTTAAAGTGTTTTAAAACTCTAGTATTGTTAGGGTTCAGATTTAATATGAAACAAGCCTTTGTTAAATATTATTGTCAGTACAATGGAATGCTATTATGGTGAATCGAAAATATTTAAGATAATAAACTGGAATAATGTTGATGGCTCAAATGTTTATAGCTGATAGAAAATATTTGTTTACTCAGCCTAACTTATTTCATAGACCAGCAAATTAATATGTATGAGGTGGCACAGGAACATCATGGTTGGCACGTCTGCCTCACAGCAAGAAGGTCCAGGGTTCAAGATCAAAGCTTGATCAAGATGTTTTACCCATGTTCGCATGGGTTTCCTCTTTGTACTTTGGTTTCACCCCACAGTCCAAAGACATGCATATTAAGCTAATTGGCTGTTCCAAAACCCACCCCAGATGTAAATGTGAATGGTTGTGTGTTGGCCTCGTAATGAACTGGCAAGCTGTTCAGGGTTGTACGGCTGAGATACAACATCCATTCACACTCACACTCACACCTAGGGGTGATTTGAGACAGACAATTAGCCTTCTGTGCATGTTTTTGGACGGTTGGAGGAAACCTGAGTGTCTGGAGGAAGCCCACACAAGCACAGAGAAAATGCAAACACCAAACATAAACTGCTGATCCTGGGATTTGAACCCTGGCATTCTTTCTGTGAGGGGGATGTGCTAACCACTACACCACTGCACCAATCTCAGGGAAAGAGTTTATATTTGCTGCAATGCATGTGACATTAAAGAAAAACTTTGGGGTCAAGGCATGTAAATTACAAAATGTGCTATGGTTGGCAGCAGGATTGTGAAGTGCTTAGCATATCTAGCTCACAACAAGAAGGTCCTGAGTTGGAGTTGGCTTTGTTATCCTCTGACAGTCCAAAGACATGCACACTAGACGAACTGGTTGTTCCAAGTTTCCCCTAAATATGAGGGTGGGTGTGAATGGTTGTCTTTGTGTTGGTCCTCTGATGGACTGGCGAGGTGTTCGAGGTGTACCGCGCCAGAGTTGACTGAGATGATGGCCATTATGCCTCCAGTAGAAAATGAATGAATGAATGAATGAATGAATGAATAGTACTTCAGGGTGGTATCTTGACTTGTCACTTTGCATTAAGGCCGCATCACAACACCTGGAAATGTACAATCTTCGATAACAGGACAATAATATTGTGTCTTATTCCTTCCAAATTAAATATAAAGGATTTTATTTACGTTCTCTATCCTCTGACTCACTGTTCATCCTTGCTAACTGAACTCTAATTTGCCGATAGATGGACAGACAGACAGACAGACCGACAGATAGACAGACAGACAGACAGACAGACAGATAGATAGATAGATAGATAGACAGACAGACAGACAGACAAACAGATAGAAAGACACCATATTTATCCCCCATAGTGGGAAATTCAATATGTCCAGTACCTCAAATATACATAAATCCTCAGCACATCAATACAATATACAAAAAACCCAAATCCACACTGAATAAATAAATTGTTGGCTGAAAATGTACACTCCCTGAAGAAGGTAGTTCAGCAGCCCCTGTTAAAAAGCGTAATGGCTGGCCTGTCTCCGCCGCTGCTTCTCTGACTTGTCAGGACGTCGTTGAGGGGGTGTTTAATATACAAACCGAATTCCAAAAAAGTTGGTACACTATATAAATTGTGAATAAAAACTAAATGCAATGATGTGGAAGTGCCAAATTTCAATATTTTATTCCAAATAAAAAATAACAGGTTTTTTAGAATTGATTGGTGGAATGCACCCTCCGGGTCGGGAATGAGGTCCTGCCCCAAGTGGAGGAGTTTAAGTATCTTGGAGTCTTGTTCACGAGTGAGGGAAGGATGGGGCGGGAGATCGACAGACAGATTGCTGCAGCATCTGCTGTTAAACGGAGACTGTACCGGTCCGTTGTGGTGAAGAAGGAGCTGAGCTATAAGGCGAAGCTATCAATTTTCCAGTCGATCTATGTTCCAACCCTCACCTATGGTCACGAGCTTTGGGAAGTGACTGAAAGAACAAGATCGCGGATACAAGCGGCTGAAATGAGCTTCCTTCGCTGGGTGGCAGGGTTCTCCCTTAGAGATAAGGTGAGAAGCTCTACCATCTGGGGAGAGCTCGGAGTAGATCCGCTGCTCCTCCGCATTGAGAGGGGCCAGTTGAGGTGGCTCGGGCATCTGGTCAGAATGCCTCCTGGATGCCTCCCTGGTGTGGTGTTTTGGGCATGATCAACTGGGAAGAGACCCCGGGGTCGACCTAGAACACGCTGGTGGGACAATGTCTCTCGGCTTGTCTGGGACCACCTTGGAGTTTCCCCGGCAGAGTTGGAGGAAGTAGCTAGGGAGAGGGACGTCTGGACCTCTTTGCTTAGGTTGCTGCCCCCGCGACCCGACCCTGGACTTAGTGGAAGAAGATGAGATGAGATGAGACATAACGGGTTTAAAATGAGAAAATGTATCATTTTAAGAGGAAAATATGTTGGTTTTAAATATTCTGGTGTCAACAAATCTCCAAAAAAGATGGCATAGGTTGCAATAAGAGGCTGGAAAAGTCAATTGCACTTATAACGAGCAGTCGGAAGACCAATTACCACTACTGAGGTCCACTGGGAACATGGCTGAGTATAAAAAGAGCTTCTCCGAGTGGCAGTGTCTCTCACAAGTGAAGATGGGTAGAGGACCACCAATTCCCCCAATGTTGCACAGAAAGATTGTGGAGCAATGTCAGAAAGGTGTTTCCCAGCAAAAAATTGCAAAGAGTTTGAAGTTATCATCATCTCCAGTGCATGACATCATCCAAAAATTCAGAGAATCTGGAACAATTTCTGTGCGTAAGGGTCAAGGCTGAAATACCATACTGGATGGCCGTGATCTTCGGGCCCTTAAACGGCACTGCACCACAAACAGGAATGCTACTGTAAGGGAAATCACAGAATGGGCTCAGCAGTACTTCCAGAAATCATTGTCGGTGAACACAATCCACCGTGCCATCCGCTGTTGCCGGCTGAAACTCTACAATACAAAGAAGAAGCCATTTCTAAATAGGACCCAGAAGCGCAGATGTTTTCTCTGGGCTACGGGTCATTTAAAATGAATTGTGGCAAAGTGGAAAACTGTTCTGTGGTCAGACGAATCATGATTTTAAGTTCTTTATCTAAAACTGGGACGCCATGTCATCCGGACTAAAGAGGACAAGGACAACCCAAGTTGTTATCAGCGCTCAGTTCAGAAACCTGCATCTGTGATGGTATGGGGTTGCACGAGTGCATGTGGCTTGGTCAGCTTGCACATCTGGAAAGGCACCGTCAATGCAGAAAGGTATATTCAGGTTCTAGAACAACATCTGCTCCCATCCAGATGTCGTCTCTTTCAGAGAAGACCTTGCATTTTTCAACATGATAATTCCAGACCACATGCGGCATTAATTACAAATCATGGCTGCGTAGGAAAAGGATGCGGGTATTGAAAAGGCCAGCCTGCAGTCCAGATCTTTCACCTTTCGAGAACATTTGGTGCATCATAAAGAGGAAGGTGCAACAAAGAAGGCCCAAGACAGTTGAACAGTTTGAGGCCTGTATTAGACAAGAATGGGACAGCATTCCTATTTCTAGCTTGAGAAACTTGTCTCCTCGGTCCGCAGATGTTTCCAGACTGCTGTAAGAAGAAGAGGGGATGCCTCATAGTGGTGAAAATAGCCTTGTCCCAACTTTCTTGAGATTTGTTGACACCATGAAATTTAAAATCAACATGTTTTTTTCCTTGAAATTATACATTTTCTCAGTTTAAGCTTTTGACCCTGTCATCTATGTTCTATTCGAAATAAAATATTGAAATTTGGCACTTCCAAGTCATTGCATTCAGTTTTTATTCAAAATTTGTATAGTGTCCCAATTTTTTTGGAATCCGGTTTGTAGGTGGACTGTCCAAAGCACATTCTAAAAGTACTTCACTGTTCGTGGCTGAAATCAGTATTTCTATTAAATTGTCTGCAGTTCTTCTTCAGTTCTTATTCATTTATTAGCAACAGCAATCACCAGGCTTCACTCCACAGGCATGTGCTGCATTACAGATCAATGCTCTGTCATCACATGTAGCACCGTGATGAATCTGGCGCTTGTACTGAGGTATATTCATCAAAATGAAGGGCGGCTAGCCTGTGGCTCGTGCCAGACCACGTGCGACGCTCGTCAGGACCATGATGAACTGTGTTTGTGCACAGACTTTTGCTACAAGCATGTTCTGGCTCTCTTAAGACAAATAGACCTGACCTCTGGTCTCTAATTCACTGTAGGGGGTTAAGGGGCTCGGAATAAATCATACGTTATCTAAGGACTAACTGAGTTAAAACAGGACTAGGCTTGGTGTTTGTATTTTGTGCGGCTGAGAGAAACTCTTGTGCTCTCGTGGGTAAACTATGAAACTGTACACCTGAATAAGAGCAGAACATTTTCCAGAAGGCTTTTGTGTTTGTTTGGAGTTTTCAAGGAATTCCTGTCCATGGCTGTAAAAAAAAAAAAGCTGAAGGTATTATTTCATTCATTTGCTGAACTGTGTAATTCTACTGTGGCGTCGGTGACATAGTGGTTAGGGCGCTGCGCTCATGATCGGGAGGTTGTGTGTTCAAATCCCAGTTAGACCGTCACTGTGGTAAGACCCCTGGGCAAGGTCCCAACGACAAGTGTGCCTCTGTTCACCCAGCAGTATAAATGGGTACCAGTACAAATATACTGGGAAGGTAACCTGCAATGGACTAGCGTCCCATCCAGGAGGAGTTGAACTCCTGTTTGCTTCACGCTATGGAAACCGGGGATAAACACCGGCCTGATGAGTCACTAGGCTCGGGTGTAAAAAGCCCAAAATAACCTTTCCTTTACCTTAATTCTACTATGGTTACGCGGAGGATGGAGCCTATCTCAGCCAACTCCGGGCAGGGTACATGCTGAAAAACTTTTCGTTTTATGACACACAGCTTCACACTGGCGTTCACAATTAGAGGCAATTTGGAGCATTCGGGTAGCTTAATGTGCATGTCTTTGGACCATTGGAGGAAGCTGGAGTACATTGAGGAAACCTATGCAAGAATGGCGCGAACACGTGATCTCCACACAGAAATGAATGCAAATTTGGATTATACCTTGAACGGCTCACCACACCATCACAGAGCAATACAGTCACAACCATTCACACTCACATTCACACATAGGGGCAATTTGGAACAGCAAGGTAGCCTAATGTTCATGCCTTTGGACCGTAATAGAAACGCACAGTATTTGTAGGAGGCCCCCCTCAGGCAAGTACAGGGACAGCATACAACACCGCATAGGAACCCGGGAACTTGAACTCAGGACTTTTTTTTTTTTTTTTTTTTTTTTTTCTGTGAGGCGGGTGTGTTAACCACAACACCACTGGGGGCAGAAGTAGGGATGAATTGAACCACTGACTGTTGGTTTGAAATGAATAATAATTATGTGCTTGTGGTGTATGAGAAGAAGAGGTAGTACCAGATTACTGAAACTATGAATTATGCTCAATTCGCTTTATTTCGTCACACTTGCATGCCAGTTTGATTTTTAGGATTAAAAATTAGTATTGCAGAAGTCTATGGCTTGCTTGTCTTCTCTGAGGATTAATCAGCGTTCTCTTTCGCTCAAGGAATTTTGGAAAAGTGGGCTCAGTCCAGTAAGCAAGTCATTAATACTTGAAAGGCAAAGGAAGCGTGTCTGTTTGGAGAACATGAGTGGAATGCCAGAATCTGTGGAATGAATTGTGGTTAGCGCTGCCATTTGTGAAGCATTTAAATATTAAAAAAAAAAAAAAAAAAGAAGAAGAAGAAGAAGGAACAAAGTCAGAGTGAGAGAGATCTGCTGAGCCTTTAGTGGTCGTGGTTCAGAGCTTATTGTAATCACAATTTTCACAGTGCTTTACAGCGATTTCCTAATATCCTTACTGGCTCGTGCCAGGATAAGCGCATCTCACCGTCTCGCCTTAAAGCTGTTATACTACTTAGCTCTGCTGAGTTATGGCCAACACAATCACAATCACAGGGCAGCATGCTCCGAGCTGCTTTTCCGCTAGCATTTTCCAGCATTCATGCACAATTCACCTCTAAAAACCATCTCAATAGCAAAAAATATTGAGCTTCTGCCAAGAACTCAAATGAACTAACGTGAACCCGATTTGGGTGCATCAGGATAAAGGCATAGCAGTGGATTAATTCATTCCACTACCAGTAATCTTAAGCCTTCCTACATTAAATACATCCATAAACACAGTGATGGCTGAAGATTCAGGAAATGAAGATGAATTCGTGGAAACACAGTACACCAAGGAGCAAAGTTTGTGGAAACTGAGAACCACATGCCAGGGAGAGTGATGAGGACGTGATGTGTGGCTCCGTATGCCACAGTTCTGTGTTCTGAGTTGCTCCTGGTTCTGATTGGATAGAAGATAACAGCAGCTCTGTTGACTCTGGGCGGGATCTCTTTTTTAAGATAAGATAAGATAAGATAAGATACAGCTTTATTAATCTCACAATGGAGAAATTCACTGTTACAGGCTCTTGAGGTACTATCAGTAGGGGGTGCAAAAATAGATACAAGTACGAACATACACACATACATATATAAGTAAATAAATAAATAGATACATAAATAGTATAAATTACTAAACAATAAAAGAAAAGAATGGAGCAACTTTATAGATTGGCCTATATTAAAGTGTAATGTATCTGAGGGCAGAGTAGATGGGTTGATATGGTTGACAGTCAGTGGGGTAGATGTGGTTGATTAAAGTGCGCGGGGTTTTTATTGCACATGACCGGTATTTTCACAGACAGTTACAAAGTGACGTTGTACAGTCTGACAGCGGTGGAATGAACGACCTCGGTAGCGCTCCTTCCTGCACTGAGGATGCCTCAGTCGCCCACTGAAGGAGCTGCTTAGCTCCTCGACAGTCTGGTGCAGTGGGTGAGAGCTGTTGAACAGGATGGATGTGAGCTTTGCTACCATCCTCCTCTCACTCACCTCCTCCACAGAGTCCAGTGGGCAGCCGAGGACAGAGCTGGCCCTCCTGACCAGCTTGTTCAGTCTCTTTCTGTCCCGCTCTGTGCTGCCCGGGGCCCAGCAGATGGCAGCGTAGAGGATTGCAGAGCCTACCACAGAGTCATAAAATGTCCTGAGCAGAGGTTCAGATATGCCGAAGGACCCGAGTCTCCTCAGAAGGTGGAGGCGACTCTGGCCCTTCTTGTACAGGGCGTTGGTGTTGTGGGACCAGTCCAGTTTATTGTTAAGGTGAACACCCAGGTACTTGAAACTGTCCACTGTCTCAATGTCCTGTCCCTGGATGTTCACTAGTAAATGTGTGTGTGTGTGTTTGAGTGTTTCTCCTGAAGTCGACCACCATCTCCTTCGTCTTCCTAGTGTTCAAGCACAGGTGGTTGCGCTCACACCAGTCCACGAAGTCGACGATGACCGACCGGTACTCCAGCTCGTTCCCCTCTGACACACGGCCCACGATGGCGGAGTCGTCCGAGAACTTCTGGAGGTGGCAGCTGTTTGTGTTATATATGAAGTCCGAGGTATAGATGTTAAAAAGGAAGGGTGAGAGGACGGTGCCCTGCGGTGCCCCCGTGCTACAGACTACCACCTTTGACTTACAGCCGCCCGCACGTACTGTGGACGGTTAGTAAGGTAGTCAATAATCCAGGCAGCAAGATGCCCGTCCACTCCCACGTCCTCCAGCTTCCCCCGCAGACGCGCTGGCCTGATGGTGTTGAAGGCGCTGGAGAAGTCAAAGAACATGTTTTTCTCTTTTACATGAACCTCACACCATAGATAGTGAGAGACATGGCCAGCCTTTGATAACCCAGTTAGCTGCACTGGGGAAGGGAGACAATGACAACCCATTGAGAGTGGGGCTTGCACCCCCAACCTTGGGAGCAGTCACCCGGCGCCTTTACCACCAGTCCACCACTGCCCTGCTTACTCGTTTTTCACACTCACTTTCACATCTCGGGGCAATTTGGAATAGCTAATTTGTGCAAAGGGCATGTTCTTGGTCTGTGGAAGGAAACTGTAGAAGGATTACCCTGAGGAGGACCACACATGCATGTTTAGAACATGTGAACTTCACACAGAAGCACTCTTACATAATACAGGACTTGAACCAAGGACATGTTGCTGTGAGGCAGTTGTGCTGACTACTACACTACCATTTGTCCTATATGCAATAGTTTGGTGCGGTATTGGCCCGGTGCTGGCTTGGTGTAGAGGTGCCGAATTATCGATTCCAAGGTTCATGGAACCCCCCCCCCCCCCCCCCCCCCCAGTGCAGCTAACTGGGTTACCAA
>CM045730.1:10460000-10465000 GCA_024760905.1 Plotosus lineatus | reverse complement strand
TATATATATATATATATATATATATATATATAGAGCACTATGTCGCAGTGGTGAACATGTCCGCCTCATAGCAAGAAGGCCTGGGTTCATGTCCCTGCCTTGCTTGCCTCAGGTGTTTCTGTGTAGAGTCTACCTGGTCGTATGGGTTTCATCTGGGTCCTTCAGTTTCCTCCCACAGTGCGAAACATGCACAATTGGAATTGGCTATTCCAAATCACCCCTAGGTGAGAGTGTACATATGAATTCATGTGCTGACCCTATGATGACATGGCAAGCTGTTCAGGGTGTACCCGTCCCTCGCCCAGACTCAGCTGACATGGGCACCAGCCTCCCAGCTACCCGAATGAGGATGAAGCGGTTTAGATAATAAATATAAGGCTAACAGGAGAGGCTGGAGCCCATCCTAAAGGTGAGATACACCGTGAAAAGCTCATCCGTTCATGGCAAGGCTAACATGCACACAACAAATTTGCAATCGCCAAGTAGCCTAATGTGCAAACTCACGGGAGCACAGGGATCACCCCGGACAGAACCGGTGCTTGAATCCAGGACCTTCTTGCTGGGCTAACTATTATGCCAGCCTGCCTATGTGTGTGTGTGTGTGTGTGTGTGTGTGTGTGTGTGTGTGTGTGTGTGTGTGTGTGTGTGTTATTCATTTAAATTTTTTTCCTGGTACATGGCCAGATATTTCTCCTGCTATTTCCAAGAAAACAGACTTTTTCCTTTTTTTGGTGTCGGCTTGTACAAGACTATTTTTAATGCATAGTTTAATCATCCTAATCATAATACTTACGCAACTCTATCCATCCACTGAGAACACTTAACCCAGCTTTCAGTATCTGCCCTCCATGCTAATCGCTCCTCAGGTTATCTGAAAGTGACTCCAAGAGAGTGGGCTATTAATTGATAACAAATAACGCTGTAATAAATAGAGACGTTTGGCTGAGAAGCAGAGAGAGGCTGAAGCGCCAGGCGATTACCTGCTGGACTCAGGCCTCATCAATATCCGGCTAATTACAAAGCAATTGTGGCAGTGTGTGAAACGGAAAATGAGCAGCGTGGTAGATTGGGACGTGGCCACAGTCATCCAGAGATATTACAGATTTTGGCTGGAGGACGGCGAGGGAGGTACCTGAGTATGACTTCGAACACAGTGGTGATAAAGGACGAATGATACGATTTAGATCTGACGGGCGTTCAGCTCATGCCATGGGACCTGCAATAACAACCAATCGTAGTGAACCTCATTACAAGTGTATTTTTTTTTTTTAATGTCACGTACTTCATGTGGTGTCATGAAAGTCTCTGTTTCTCTGTCTTTCTCTTTCTCTCTCAGATGGAACCACTTTTCAGCCTGAACATCCCCCTCCCCTCACACCCTCTTCACCAGAGGAGCGGTTGGATTGGGTTTCCATCCTGATACAAGATGAGGGTTCCTTCCCTATTTCCCATGGATGAAAAGGCCCATGTCTTTTTTTTTCCCTCCCCCCTCCTCTCCAGTCATGTGTCTAACCCTTTTTTTTCCCCAGGTGAGTGTCTGAGGAGGAGGGGCGGCATGAGGAAGGAAGCCATTACTGGGCAACGTTGTGCAAGAGGCCGTGGGATGCAGCTGCTAGACGCTTGGGAGGAAGAGGTCTGGGATCTCAGACAGGACGAAGGTAACCCTAGACTCTGGAAAGAGCCGAGAGCGACCGAAGAAAAACTTCCTATAGCGCCTCATCCCGCTGCGCGTTTGCCTCTAATGGCCACTGGGGTTTCCCCTGGGTCTTTCCACTGCCTCCTACCCTCAAAACTGCTTACATATTTAACGTTCTCATGTTTTGCTCTGTGAACATAATTGGCTCCTGATGTTGCTTTGCAGAGAACTAAAAAAAAGAAAAAAAAAAGAAAAAAAAAAAGAAAAAATCATCTAAGAAAGCCACAAACATGGTTTGGCATGGCAGATGCGCAAAAGAAGCCTCTCTGCCTAATTATGAACACTTTGAACAACAAAGCATCCACTGATGATGATGATGATGATGATGATGATGATCATCATCATCATCATGATGAGGGTGATGATGACGGTGATGATGGTATCAATGATCAATGAAATCACCAATCAGGCTTAAAATGTGGCCTTTGAATGAGAGGAGGTGAACACAAGCTGAATCTGAAGACCATTCCTTCTCTGATGAGAAGATAGGAGCTCTTGAGCAACCGCTCAACATCTGTGGAGGCAATTTAAGCCTACCGTGAAAGGTTAAACCAGTAAAAATCTAATATTTGCCTGGAGGGAGGGGGTCAGAGCACCACAATTAACCAGGTCCAGTTGGCCCGGGCTAATCAGCTGGGCATCGAGGGCTTGATGGGCTCCTGATCAGAACTCCTGTTCTTCTCGGTTTCTTTCTGTTTACTTATTAAATTCCATCCTGCGTTCAAGGAGTCACACAGCAAGCAGCCACACTTCACAGGAACCCGTTAATCAGTAGTTTTGCTCTAAGCCTGTGAAAGGAAAGAGCTAAATCTGGCAGTTATTAACACATCTATTGCTTACCCAGATAATACAGACCTAAAAAAAAAAAAAAAAAAAAAAAAGGTTTAACTTAAAGATCTCTGCGTCTGCCGTGCTGTTCCCCAATGTGATAACAACTGTGTCCACTTTAAAACAGCTGGGTGAAATATACTCAGGTTGGGACTTGTTGTTATTTATTTTTCTCATTCCTTTTGTCCCGCTCTTTGATACCCGTAGCGCCTTGATTGAAAATCAAATATGGGATTAGCATATAATGCATTATGATTGTCAAGGCTACACCCCTTTTTGAACAATGCTTGGGGAACAATTACGGTAATTAAATGTGCCCGTGCTATAAAAAAAAAAAAAAAAAAAAAAAAAAAAGATAATTATGTCCTTTGTGTATTACACCAATTAATTACTATTATTTCAGGGAATAAAGCCTGTAATGGCTTGGGAACGAGCACACACTGTGAAAAAGGTTTCACACAAAAACACAAAGTTTTTATTTCCCCCACCCTCATATATTTATTTGTATTATATACGTTTGGCTTAAAAAAAAAAAAAAAAAAAAAAAATGTCAGTGTTCAGGTTACATTAAGTTAATTGTATTGCTGGGGCGCATTGTGTCACATAGAAAGAAAAGAACATACACCGACTACTGTATACTGAAACTAACAATGCATTCTGGTTAATGAGAACGTTAAGGGATATCCAAGTGAGCAGTCAAAGTGCATAGAGCACCTCCCCCTTTTCCCCTACTCCATCCCACCCCACCCCAACCCACCCCAACCCACCCCACACCTCTCGCTCCAACCTGTTGTAAATATAAAATGGGATTGAAACTAAACCCACCGACAAGGCTGCGGTGCTGGCAGCTCGGTTTCCTGCTCCCGCTCGCACTTGGTTAGGTTGTCAGTCATTGAGGGTGGTCAGTCCTGAAAGTGGTGTGTGTGTGTGTGTGTGTGTGTGTGTGTGTGTGATTAAACATACCGGTCCTTAACTGATGACCCTGATGAACCTACCGACTCCCTTCTGCTAGCCTCAATTTGCAGCTCTCCAAATTACAAACACCGACTTTAAAAGCTAAGCTCGAGACATGCTCGCACGCTGGCGTTTCAGGCTTTAATGCCTAATCTGAAATACCTGTGCCCAATCATTAGTAATCTATTAAACCTTATGACCTGAAAATGGTTAACAGTGCAATCCTTGGCGCTAAACAGAGCTCGACTCATTTCTCTACCCCAAATCCCTGCCTGGTTAATTAGAAACTAATCCCAGCAGATGCCTCCTTCACCTCCATCCATACACACACACACACACACACACACACACACACAGTTTCTACCTCTCTGAATATATAGTAATTCTATCAGCCGGCTCATCCGAACCCCTCCCCCAAACATATTGCCTAATCCATGTGACAGGATGAGCCTGGATCTGTGTAGGACTACACGTGTTTGTGGGCACTTGTGTATATGCTTTAGGATGGGTCCCTCCCTAACACTAAGCAGTATTGACAAATCCATCGGAGGAAGCGATGGCTAAACGTCTTTCATACGCCTGGAGATTTCAGCGGACTCCAGGGACCAGGCCACACCGCCATTGATTCTCCAGTCATCCTTCCCCACTCGGGCTAAATGTATTCCTCTTATTCGCGAGTGAAGCTGTTTAACATTTGGGACGAGACAGGCCACGTGGAAGCTGCAGATTTGAGTGATTAATGGCGCTTCAGTAGGCCTTAGTCCGAGAGATGGATCATAGGTGAGATGCCGGTTCAGACAAGGGCGCAACGGTGACCACGTGAATTCATCCACACACGCTAACGAAGCCCGTGGTGTTCGCAGACAACTTTTCAGAGCAGCTTAAACCACGCCAAGAAACTCTTGAACGGAATCATGAAGTTCAATGACATGCCATCAAACACTACGGGGGCGTTCATAGGATCTGATGCATGAAGTACAGTACTGTATTCACGTATAAGTGACCGTGCTGGTGAAGAACTCAAAATTCGTCATCAGTGAATCCGTTTTCTGAAATTATACACAACTTCAAAGGATGTTCGAGCAAAAGTTATACACATCGACATCTGGATGAATTTTATTTACAGTATATACAGTATTTTAAAAAAAAGGTGGCGTCATCCTTAGCATGTCTGACTCACAACAAGAAGGTCATGGGTTCAAGTCCTGAGCTGAGCGAGATGTTTCTGTGTGAAGTTTGCATGTTCTCTATGTGCTTGCGTGGGTTTCCTCCGGGTACTCCGGTTTCCTCCGACACTTCATAAACATGCACATTAGGCTAATGAATTGTTCCAAATTGCCCTGAGGTGTGAGTGTGAATGGTTGCATGTATGTTGGCTCCGAAATGGACCGGTGGGCAGTTCAGGGTGTACCCTGCTCTTATCCAGAGCAAGTGGAGATCTTAGTAGGATTAAGTGTTTCCACAAACGAATAAATGAATGAATCATGATGCATCAGGTGAGGCACAGAAATAAATCAGGTAA
>CM045730.1:10425000-10435000 GCA_024760905.1 Plotosus lineatus | reverse complement strand
GCATGCGCGTGTGTTGACCATGTCTTCTTCGCAGAGTTATAATCTTACAAATGTTTATGCAAGGTTAAAAGCATGAGCCAAAAAATTAAGTTGTAAGGAGCACATTCGAAAAACTCACGAAGCAACAGTAACTCTGTCCTTTACACAAAAAGCATTATGGGTGCTCCATAATAGCCAATGGGAGGGAGCTGCGTCATCCCTCCTAGCCAATGGGAGGCTAGCGGGGAGGGATGTTGGGAGATAGCCAATGAGAGGGAGCTGTGTCATCCCTCCTAGCCAATGGGAGGCCAGTAGGGCGGGATGTTGTTAGATGTAGTCAATGGGAGAGCAACTCGTGCATTGTTTGAATTTTTGAGATGGTGCTTTCGTAACATGAACTTGTTTTGTATCCAGAACCTGGATTTTTCATTTGTTGGAGCTTTCGTAAGTTGAGGTTCCACTGTGTAGAGGCCTATACATCCCACCTTTTGTTAGTCTTTCTAGTTTATTAGGAACTGCAAATTGTAGGCAACTAACGATACCACTAGTTAACAAAGCAACCAATATCAATTGTTGAGGTGACCAACTTTTGAATGGGTCGCATTTCAACCATTAATTATACCAAATTGAAGCATAATAGGGTCACAGGGAGGGTGGAGCCTAGCTCAGCTGCCTCTAACCAAAGGTGAAATACACCTTGAACAGCGTGTCAGGTGATCCCAGGGCAACCTTTACAAGCAATAAGAAAACACGCCGAACCCAGGACCTTCTCGCCGCTAGACTTCGTAAAAATGATTCCACCTTTGGTTGTCTTTGGTTGCTGCAAGCAAGCTGTGTTTTTTTTTTTTTTTTTAAATTTTTAAAATTTTCTTTATCCAGCGACGTTGTTGTGATCATGTGTGTCAATACCATTCCTGCATTTCACTTTATCGTACACGGCGTTAGTAGAGCAGTAATACAGGTATTATAGCAATGTACCAACTGTGTATAGTATCTGGTGCCGCCCAGAAGAGGATGGGTTGTAATTACCTCGGGTGTCTTTCAACATTTCATCCCCCTGTCATCTCAGGCTTTTTTTTTTTTTTTTTTGTCCTTTCCGTTAAGGATTTTAATCGACATTTGGATTTCCGTGGACCTCTTTCATAACAATGTCGATCATTAAAGCCGCAATACAGTACAAATCGAATCGAGTTGAATAGATTTCTGTAAAGACGCATTCGGAGCTTTATTTATTAACGAAAAGTAGAAGAGTAGAAGAGAGCGCGGCGTATTTTCAAGCGAAATTTGCGTCCACACACACACACACACACACACACACACACACACACACACACACACACACACACACACACACACACACACACACACACACACACAGATAGAATATGCTGTGAGGAGAGAAGATCGCATCATCGAGAGTGCTGTGGATACTTTAAAGTAAAACAATTAAACATGTCACCAAAAAACCCCAAAAAACAAAAAAAAACCAAACAAAAACAAAACAACCCCAAACACAAAAAGCAAGAATTCAAAGTAAAAAATAAAAAATAAAAAAAATAAAGAAATAAAAGCCCATATTAGGGTTTATTATTAATACATCTTTCTTCACAGCCCCGAGGGAATCGTACGTAGATTATGGCTCAATAACTAAAGAATGACGGGAAAGCAAATCTGACTGTACGCTCTTATTTAATTGTGCAGTTTTTTTTTTCTTTTTTTCTTTGATATGATAAAAAATCAATTCACAGATTTACAGGGATGCATAATTCATGTATCAGAGAGCTGCTCCAAGTATTTACGGTAAACTACGACTTAATGTGGCCTTAAAAAATGTTAATGATTTTGATACATGGGGTTATATAGAGTGCATCTGATCTTCTAGAAGCTTCTAACCGAGAGCCTGTCACCTTTCTTTTGCAGAAGAGGGCTGCCCTCCTTCACTCACTCGCTCCGTAACTCAACTCGTCCTCGTCCCTCCATCTCTTGCCTTCCTTCAAGGATTGGGGTCTCTACTGGGGACATAGTCTTACACTACAGCCAAGAGACCAATGCCATGGCCATGCTGCAAATGCACACACACAAACACACCCACCCACGCACACACACACACACACACACACACACACACACACACACACACACACACACACACACACACACACACACACACACACACACACACACACACACACACACACAGGCATGCATGCATAATATCTCTCTCTCTGTCTCTCTCTCTGTCTCCCTCACACACACACACACACACACACACACACACACACACACACACACACACACACACACACACACACACACACACACACACACACACACACACACATTTCCGTTTTCAGCTCACATGAGCACTGCAGCCCTTCTCCTGCTGGCTATTTTTCTTTGAGAGACTACAAAAAAAAAGAAAAAATAGAAATGCAAATGCTATTGTTAAAGAAGAAAGCAAAGGCGTTTGTTTCTCCATGCTTGTCGAGAGAAAGGAAGGCTCTTACATTTGTCTCTTCATGGAGACGGACAGAGAAAGAGAGGAAAATGCACACTAGATGACCAGGTAGGATATTAAAATGAGCCTCCAGAAGCAGTCGTCGCTAGTTATAATAGTGGGGCCGGTGTCAAGAGCGACGCTCTGGGGCTCTCTTTCATCATGGACATCAGGCCTGAAACACGTGGCATCAAGCGCTTAAAGAGTGCGGAAAGTAAGGGAGGCATATTTGCAAAACCCTCATTGTGCCATCTACACTTTTTGAAGTGATTACGGAGATGGCTCAGATCAAAGCCTCTGACAACTCAGAGTGCCCGCCAAGACTGAGCCGCACTAATCGCGCCGAAGACTCGGGCAACAATGCAACACACGCGTAAAAAGATTATCAGGAGATGGAAAAAATGTCTGAGGAAGTAAATACGGGATTAGTTTTTTTTTCTTTTTAATTTGACAGCACTGATATGATAAAGCAGAGACAGTCAGGAAAACATTGATAGATAAATATTAATTATCAGAGGTTGGGGAACAACGCAAGAAAAGGTTTTACATTTAGCAAAGAGATTAGCGGCTGATGAAGGGCTCATGCTAACTCGGCTCTAGATGAGACCTAGTGAGAACCATATTTAGTTGGTTGGCTTCTTTCTATTTAAAGAGATAAGATGCTCCCCCCCCCTTCACAGAAATGTTGACATCCCATCCACGTTAAACGATACCAGGGTGTCAGATAATGAGGTTACTATATGTTTAAGTTTTCCCTCGGGGCTGTTTACGCTAGCTGTAAACAAATTCCATTTTTTTTAATTGATTTTTGTTGGGACACACTATTGCACCATGGTGTAATATGCCTTCTGATTAGATGCCCATTTCCCACTGAACCCCCCCCCCCCCCATGCAACCTGGCACCTCCTTTGCATCCCAGCACACTGAAAGAATTGACAACTTTAGAAAGGCAACCAATCAGAGCACAGGAGTACAGAAAGCAGAAAGACAATAGATGGGAGGAGGAAGCCAAACAGGCCATCTAACATGAATTCTCAAAATCAATGTTTGAGGGGAAGGAGGGGAAGCAACTTCCCGATACCCCCATTTCACTGGAGCACGGCAGACTTATGGAAGCAAAAATGTTGTCATCTGCAAACGTTCCGCAATTATTCCCTCATCATTCCGAGTCATTCCGTGTGATTCCGTATTTATTCCTCAAGTCTTCGACCACTTCCGTATGCTTCTGGCAGGCCAAAATATTCCGTGAGCGTGCTTTTGAACACGTTAATGGAAAGCATGTTAATGGAAAAAAATTCCGTGAGTGTTCCGTGGGGTCACTTTGGTGGACTTTGCCATACTTGTTCCGCACATGCTGTGAACGTTCTGAGAGTGTAAGAATGTCCACTTTTCCATAGGATTTTCACCCATTTTCCGTGCAAACATGCCAAAGGTCCTCTGTAGACTGCGTTCCGCGCCTTTCCGCCACATGATCCTTGCATGCCGTACTCCAATGAAATGGGGGGGATACGAATTTCCACTTTTCCGTATTTTTTTTCACCCATTTTCAGTGTAAAAAATGCCGAAGCACTTCCGTAGACTGCGTGCTGCGCCTTTCCGCCATGATCACTGCATGCCGTGCTCCAGTGAAATGGGGGTATAAAGAACCGTGGTGTGTTTTGGATTGATTATTCATCCAGATACTTATTCATTTGCCCAATTTGTGAATTCTGCTGAGGTCACCGGGTTAACTCAGGGTACTCAGCACTAGGAGAACATGCACACTGAACTCTATACAGATCCACCCTGTCCAAAGATTGATGTGTTAACCACTACACCACCAATAGGAGTCATACTTTGGGGCTCCAGTGTCGTCTGAAGTGAGAAATAAAGTATAATAGGTAGAATATCCAAAGTTTAATAAATAAAATTCTTAATACATAACGATGCAGGATTCTGTTCCAACTTCTTTATATATATATATATATATATATAGTAGATCCAGAGCACATAACTTTTATATGATTACATTGTGTTAAGCACAAAACATTCATTTCTTGGCCTGTCTTAGGGTTTTCTTTTATTTATCTATTCCTTTTGACTATAAATGGATTATTCTGAGTAAAACATACTCAGTGGCTGCAATAACAGCACTCGGCCTGTGCATGACTGTTCCATTTATTGTATCAAAAGGAGTAATATCAGCAATATGGATCAAATGTGCAATATTATATAAGACATGTGTAAATATATAAATAAATGTGCATGTGCAGGACATTAATGCTAATATTAGCAATAATACATTGTCGTTTACTACAGCAGCCTTGTATAGACTGGAATCTGCAGGTGAAACCTTCAAGGACGAAATCCCACCTGACTCCTCTGTCACGTCCTGTGTAGTGCCTTCCAACGTTTCTTTCCTGCTGTGTGTGCTTTTTTTTTTTTTTTTCATAGTTCCCTTTGTGGACTTTGTAATCTGTGTACACAGTACTGGTGCGTGAACAATAAAGGTTCTGTGAGCTCAAGCCATCTCCTCTCTCTGCCTGCTGTTTACTGTGTCACTCGGAGCCACTCTCTCGCTCCGTTCTGCGAGCTCTGGAAGCTTTCCAGAGCCCTCGGATTCAGAGTGGTCTCGCTCTCTGAACAGAGGCCAAGACAACGAGCCTTTCACCACAGCGGACGAACTTCTAGTGTCGCCAGCCGCGGAGAATGAATCTGCTTTTATCTGCCAGCCTAGTGCAGTACAATGACTCTTCCTGTGCACGTAAGCATGAGACAGCAGAGAGAGACAGGGTGAAAGGGAAGTGGGGGGGGGGGGGGGACAAATTCTTGTAAAAGTTCTTGTTGAAACTCACAAACACACACACACACACACACACACACACTAAATGAGAAAGAGCGAGAAAAAGGAATGGGGCAGGTGAGTGATTAAAGGTAAATTGCACGAAAAAGGCAGTACAGCTACATTTCTGTTGCTTGAGATACAAATAGTTTTAATCATCCCTCAGATGTGTGTACCTATATATATATATATATATATACTGTATATATAATATTCATTAATTTTCTGAAGTGCTTAATCCTAATTAAGATCACTTTTGCCGCTAGGTGTGAGTGCTTGTGTGTGTGTTGGCCCTGTAATGGTCTGGGGATCTATTCAGTGTGCACCGACCTTCACCTGGAATCGGCTTAAATAGGCTCCATCCTCACTGCCATCCTCATAGGATTAAGCAGTTCTCCAAATGAGAACATGGGTGCATGCCTATGCGTGTGTATGTGTGTGTGTGTGTGTGTGTGTGTGTGTATGTGTGTGTGTGTGTGTGTGTGTGTGTGTGTGTGTGTGTGTGTGTGTGTGTGTGTGTGTGTGTGTGTGTGTGTGTGTGTGTGTGTGTGTGTATTTAGACAGCGGCTTGGTCAGTGAGATTGTCATCGATCGCCTGATCGTTAGAAATGACCAGCAGAAAGGTAACTTCTCTTCTACCCGCTGTCAACACGAGTGTAAGCTCCTTTGACCGCTCTTTAATGAATGACCATCGAGTGACCAGGCGCGCTCATTGACCTCTACAGTCTCTAAAACAGTCTTTTATCGGCAAACACACATCCAGCCGATCGTCTGCCGCTAAGGGATTCCAATTCCGCTAAACAGCCACTGATACCTTCAATAATCATTACTGCAGCTTGACAACTACATCTAATAGGATATGAAATCAACAGTAATTCTGTTATTTATTCTGGAAATAATTTGATAATAAAAACTCAAAATTTAATTTGTTTGAACACAGTGATGGTGGCGTACAGTGGTGTCGTGGGTAGCATAGCCGCCTCACAGCAGGTAGGTACTTGGTTTGAGACCTGGGCACGGTATGACATTTGCATGTCCTCCATATGCTTGTGTGGGTTTCCTCTGGGTACTCTGGTTTCCTCCGACAGTACAAAGACATAAATATTCGGCTCATTAGTGGGTCCAGATTGCCCCTAAGTGTGAATGTGAATGTGACTGTTTGTGGACATGATGGACTTCGAGGGTGGTTCAAAATGTACAACACCATCCAGAGTCAGCTCAGATGGACTCCAGTCTCCTCAGGACACCAATAAGGAATAAATCAGAGAAGAAAACTAGATGAATTGATTTTTTTTTTTTTTTTTACTTTTTTTCAAATACTGAAGAATAAAAAGCAAACAGCTATGTAGAGAGTTATGCACTGGCAATGCTCATGCATGCATTCATTCAATCATTCATTTTTTGATCCATTTAATCATAATTAAGGTCACAGGGAAGATGGCACCCATCTCCATCGAATCTGGGCGAGGGCAAAGTACACCCTGGACAGCTTGCCAGGCCATCGCAGGGCAGAAACATGCTGACGGCTATGCAGCTTCTCTTGACGAAAGTCAGCAATGGTTTTTTTGCATGAACCTCACACCATAGACAGTGAGAGACAAGGCCGGCAGAGTGACAATCTGGTGATGGTAGGGATGGGTACTTTGGGTTCAGTAATCCAGTAATCCAGCACCTAACCACCTCTCTCTCTCTCTCTCTCTCTCTCTCTCTCTCTATGATATCTCATATATATATATATATATATATATATATATATATATATATATATATATATATATATATATAGAGAGAGAGAGAGAGAGAGAGATGTGACACTGACCTTTCACATTTTCTGCATATTCAGAAAAAATACGTTTCCCCATTTTGTAAAGTATGAGGCCAATATGGTTTAAATCCTGGTAGATGTAGGATTATATTCCTTGGAGAAGCGTCATCAAATTATCAGTAGGACGACTCCAAAAGTGAGTAATATGGACAGAATGAACAGCTTCTATTCACTAATAATAGCTTTAGATAATAATCATGTAATTAGTTACATTGAGCTGATTGATGGTGTTTGACATGTTCAACTTTTCTTTATTATCTAAAGTCAATAAATGCAAATCCATCAGTGATCGGTGGGAGCACAGATACACCGTGTAACATGGACAGGAAAACTTATGGATCTCATCGATCCTGTTTGAAGTCTGGTGCTTATTTACCAATTTCACCATATGCATGTAAATTCCGTGGTTCATGGTGCACATGTGCTCTGATTCATGGGGTGATTGGACCTGTGGAGACCTTAGCAGAGGCTCAGCGGGACGTGAAAGTAATGAGATCTTTCTCCTGTCACAAAATTGAATGTGAAAACAGTGTAAACAAATAAGTATTTGAATTATTAAAAAAACTGTGTTTACCATATGTACATGTTTTGATCCGATTTTATCTCCCAGGCATGTACTAAAGATTTGATGCGTTGACTCACAAATAAACCTGGACATAAAAATATTTATTGAAGTTTGAAGTTGGGTAGTTGGAAAATGTACCAGGTTTGTGATCAGACCCATGTGTACACACACACACACACACACACACACACACACACACACACACACACACACACACACACACACACACAGACACACACATACACAGACATATGTATATATGGTACCTCAATTAACGAAATTAATCCATTCTGGAAGTGGATTCGTAAACTGGATTTTGTGTAAGTTGAACCGCATTTTACATGTAAAACGTGTGATTCGTTCCAAGGCTCCCAATACTACCCCTAAACCATTTAAAAATTATAAAAGTATACCTTTTAAGACCTCCTTCTGCTTCAATATTGTACCGATGGTAGATGGGTTTTGCCATATTCCTTTGTGATATCACTCAACTGCATGCCACGAGCCCACTTCTTCTTTTCACTTTCACTGGGAATCACACGTGCACGTGTGTGTGTGTGTGTGTGTGTGTGTGTGTGTGTGTGTGTGTGTCTGTGTGTGTGCGCACTTGTGAGCGCGCACGCACGTGTGTTGACCATGTCTTCTTAGCAGAGTTATAATCTTAGAAATGTTTATGCAAGGTTAAAAGCCTGAGCCAAAAAATAAAGTTGCAATGAGCACACTCCAAAAACTCATGAAACAACAGTAACGCTGTCCTTTACACGAAAAGCATTATGGGAATTATGGAGATGCAGCTCCATAAGAGCCAATGGGAGGGAGCTGCGTCATCCCTCCTAGCCAATAGGAGGCCAGCGGGCGAGATGTTGGGAGATAGTCAATGCAGAACAACTCGTGCATTGTTTGAATTTTTGAGATGGTGCTTTTGTAACGTGAACTTGTTTCATATCCAGAGACAAAAATTTTAGGAAAATATTTTTCATAACCTGGATTTTTCGTTTGTTGGGGCTTTCGTAAGTTGAGGTTCCACTGTATATATGAGCAATTCTATGCTATAATTCTATATCAATTCTATAACCTAACTTTTACCTTAAAAAAGAAAATGGAAAGGGACCTGACTTTTTTAAAGCTAAAGTATTTAATGATAATAACACTCTCTTTCAATCAGTCATTTTCTGCTTAATCCCAGCTGACACTGGGCGAAGGCTGGATACATTCTGAACAGCTCGCCAGATCATCACAACCACATGAAAAACAAACAAACAAGCAAACATGTTTTTTATTTTACAGTTTTAGACCTTAGGATCAACCCAGTGCCCTCCCACCGGGCCACCACTCCACCAGCACTGTAGTCAAGAAAACAAATTAAAATGAAATGTATATAATTGGTACACATGGACATTTATGCAAATAGACAATCAGCCAAACATGTGATACTCAGAACACAATAATGAATATAATGCTCAGAATACAGTTTCAAGCAATGTTCACATCTGAAGAGATAATATGAATAGATAAGTGACTTTTGGCAGATGGGCTGGGTTTGTGTATCGCAGAAATGGGTCATATCCTGCAATGTTTCATGCGAGTTTGGACAGAACCGCAAAACAATTCAACTGTCTCAAGATCACAGGAAGGCTACGATAACTCGAATAAACACTTTTTTTATAACCGCACTGGGCGGAAAAGCATCTCAGAAGGCGTATCACGTTGCACCTTAAGGTGGATGGGCAGGAATTTAGAGCTACTCTGGGCACAAAGTCATGAAACTATAAATGGCTATAGATTGGAAAAATATGACTTTTTTTTCAATCTCCAAAGCTGTCGGGCAAAAACCTGCTATCTCAACAATTCGGAATATTTTTTGTTGTTGTTGCAAAAAAATGAGTGCTGTTGGTCACACTTAATGCCTGTTTGTGGGATTATATAACTTAAATAGAGCCGTGTGATCTATTTCTCTTCACATTGGTTCCCTGAACTGTCACTCAACCTTGTATCCTCAGTATCACCTCTTCTGAGCAGAAGCAGCTCACAACAGAACCGAGAATGAAAAATTTTGGCATGTCTGATTAGTGTGGTGGAAATCGACCGCACCGGTCATGCATACATGCAAATAAATAAACATTTATCAAGACAACAAACCCAGCGTTCATGACACAATGCTTCTGCCCAACAGCTGTAATATTTAATCCATTCATTTTCTGGACTGCTTAATCCTAATTAGGGTCACGGGGAGGCTGGCACCCAGCTCAGCCGTCTCTGGGGTCCCCCCTGGGCAGCATGAACAGGTCATTACAAGGCCAACACTCACACCTA
>CM045730.1:10417500-10420000 GCA_024760905.1 Plotosus lineatus | reverse complement strand
AGAGAAGCAGGGAAGGGAGGTGAAGAAGACACAGAGCCCACCACACCTCCCTTCCTCCACTCTTTGCCATCTCACCCCCACCCAACCCCTTTTCTCCTGCTGCTTTTTTTCCTCTCCCCAGCACATGTTCACCGTAGGCGCACTCACCCAGAACAGCACAAAGAGAGGTCAGGACAGTCAACAAGTTATTTACTGCCGAGGAACGCCGCATCTCCAATCTGCTTCTAGGAAGAAGGAGAGGGAGGAGGGGCAAAAGGCATTATGTCATGAAGGAAGATGGTTTAAAAATGCCAAAAATCTTGCCCTGGGTTCATTTCCAGATCAAGTATCAGAGATCTCACACTCCATTTATCACCTTGTCAGAACATTTTTCCACTTCTCTTGATGATAAAAGTGTTTGATATTACATGAAGGGGAAACACCCCCCCTCCCCCCCTCATTGCTACTTGCAGGGATCTGTGTTTAAATCATATTGCCCTTAGTATCATTATTTGGGAACGATTCATACATGGAGAAATATTTTCCCCAAGCTTATGATGCCGCGTCGGCATGGTGGCGTCATAGTTAGCACATCTGCATCACAGCAAGAGGGTCCTGACTTCGAATCCTGGGCTCTGCGAGAGTGTTTCTGTGGAGTTTGCATGTTCTCTTCATGCTTGCACGGGTTTCCTCAGGGTACTCCAGTTTCCTCCAACAGTCCAAAGACATGTACATTAGGCTAATTGGCTGCTTCAAATTGCCCCTGATTGAGAGTGTGACTGGTTGTTTGTATGTATATAGATCAAGTGAAGCTGTTCTCCAAACCTTTTCCCAGTGTTGGCTGAGATAGGCTCCGGCCCCCTTGCGCACCTAGTACGATTAAGTGATTGGCAAGTGAGTGAGTGAGTGAGTGATGATGCCCTGCTTCCTTAAATATTGTTTGTATTTCTGGTTTCTGAAATGATCCCCAAAACACATAAGTGGTTATTGTTAACAGCGTCTACCCTGAGTACAATACGGCACTATGCACATCAGGCTAATTAGCTGTTCTAAATTGCCCCTAGATGTGACAGTGAGTGTGGATGGTTGTATGTGTTGGCCTTGTGATGATCTGTTGAGTTCTTCAGGGGATACCCTGCCTTTGCATAATATTGACTGAGATAGGCTCCAGCCTCCCCATAACCGTAATAGTAGGACTAAGTGGACTGGAAAATGACTGTGAGAATGGACACTATATGGGTGGTATGGTAGGGTAGTGGTTGGCATGCCTGCCTCACTTGCAAGAAGGTTCTGGGTTTGAGGCCCATGCACGCCAAGGGCTTCTGTGTGGAGTCTGCATGTTCTCCACATACTAGTACTTGTGTGGGTTTCTTCCAGGTGTTCGATCTCCTTTTACAGATGTTCACTCTCTCCTACTCTGGGCAATGGTAGCTTAGTGGTTAATGTGATGGGATACTAATCTGAAGGTCAGCAGTTCAATCCACACTGTCACCACTGTTGGGCCCTTTAGCAAGGCCCTTAACCCTCATTTGCTCAAGTTGTATAAAAAATTTATAATTATAAGTCACAAGATAAGACATAAAGATAAGAGTGTCGACCAAATACAGTCGGCCCCCTTCTTAACGAAAACCCCTGAATACGAAAAATCCAGTATACGAAAAACATTTTCCTAAATTTTTGTCCTCTCTATACGAAACAACTTCTTCTTACGAAAGCGCCAAATGCGCCATTCAAACATTCAAACAATGTGCAAGTTGCTCTCTCATTTGGTTGGCTCCCAACATCCCGCCCCCGCTGGCCTCCCATTGGCTAAGAGGGATGATGCAGCTCTCTCCCATTGGCTATCTCTCAACATCCCGCCCCGCTGGCCTCCCATTGGCTGGGAGGGATGACGCTGTTGTTCAAGTTTGTGTGAACCGTATTCATGTTTTTGTGTCATTCCAACTGTATTTTATGGCTCAGGCTTTTAACCTTGCATAAACATTTGTAAGATTATATCTCTGCTAAGAAGACATGGTCAACACACACACACACACACACACACACACACACACACACACACACACACACACATGCTCGCGTGTGTGATTCCCGGTGAAAGTGATTCCCAGTGTCATGGTCATTGTAAGATTACAATCATTAGAAGCAATGCTTTTAGAATTTTTAAAGGGTAGTCTTGGGAGCCTTGGAACGAATCACGGCGCTGGGTTCCGAAAAAGGCGCTGGAAGGAATTAATTTTGTAAAAAGGGGTCCGACTGTAATGTAAATGCTTACTGTGGGTGAAGGCAGGGTGTACCCTGAACAGCCAGTTATGTCAGTGTGCATGGTGGGAGGAAAACGGAGTCCCCAGTTGAAACCCATTCAAACTCAGGAAGAACATACAGACTCCACACAGAAATGCCCTTGCCAAGCACAGGACTTGAACCCAGGACCTTCTCGTCCAGAGGCTGCCATGCTAAGCACTATGCCACCACGCTGCCTCATCAAAACAGTATGTTTGGAATTGCTAATCATAAATAA
>CM045730.1:10400000-10412500 GCA_024760905.1 Plotosus lineatus | reverse complement strand
CAGACAGTCTGGCACTGCTTAACATATCATGAGCATGGAAAATCAACCCCGTCATGCATCGACGACTAATGCCAACTGAAACCTGTGCCAGCGCTTTGGCCTGGGCTGCAGTGGCATGGCGCAGGCTGTCCTCGAGGTGGCATTCTTTTGCATGTATTCCTGAGAATGCCAGGCGCTGGTGGCAGCCTTAGCAGCTTCAGCAGTTAGTCAGCCGAGTGGAGGAACCTTGCCTTTCATCCTCAGGCTTCAAACAGAGCCAAAATTGAGTTTTTAGCCAGTTTCTGCTACTCCCGTGAACACAGCCCGCACACCATGGCTTTTTGCCTGAAGCAGCAGCGGGGAGTCCTTTCAAAGGCTCCCACACACAAACACTCTCTCTCTCTCTCTCTCTCTCTCTCTCTCTCTCTCACACACACACACACACACACACAATTGCATGCGAGGCTGCACAGAGGACATTCACAGAATTATTTTCATGTGCATCGGAGAAGAGAGGGAGAGTTTTGCTCCGAAGCCCTCCGAGGCATATGTTTGAGTGTGTGCGCATGCAGACATGTGAGAAATTGAAACCGAAGCTGTTGTTGGCTCGTACTGGAGCTCGAATCATTTTTACTTTTAACAAAGTGGAGAAAAATATCATGTTGTTATATGACTTCGATACAAAAGCTCCTCTTTCATTCATTCATTCGCCGATCCGTTTAACCTACTGAGGACTATTACAGCTGACTCTGGGTGAAGGGGAGGGACACCCTGCATCCTGTACAGCTCACTTGACCGTCTCAGGGCTAACACACAACCATTTACACCCACACTCACGCGTAGGAGCAATGTGGAGCAGCTAATGAGTCTGCATGTCTTTGGACGGTTGGAGAAAACCCAGAGGACATGGAGGAAACTCAGACGAACACATGGAGAAGACTATCACTCTCTCCCTCCCTCCCTCCCTCCCTCCCTCTCTCACTCATTCACTCACTCACTCACTCCCTCCCTCTCTCACTCACTCACTCACTCACTCACTCACTCATTCCCTCCCTCCCTCACTCAGTCACTTACTCCCTCACTCCCTCCCTCCCTCCCTCCCTCACTCACTCACTCACTCCTCACTCCCTACTGCCTCACTCCTCCCTCACTGACTCACTCACTTACTCCTCCCTCCCTCCCTCCCTCCTCACTCACTCACTCTCCTCCCTCCCTCCCCCCCTCCCTCCCTCCCTCCCCCCCCCCCTCACTCACCCACTCCCCCACTCCTCACTCCCTCACCCACCCACTCCCTCCCTCCCTCCCTCCCTCCCTCCCTCACTCCCTCACTCATTCCCTCCCCCCCTCCCTCCCTCCCCCCCTCCCTCACTCACTGATTCACTTACTGCCTCCCTCCCTCACTGACTCACTCCACTTACTCCTCCTCCCTCCTCACTCCTCCCTCCCTCCCTCCTCACTCACTCCACCCACTCCCTCCCTCCCTCACCCACCCACTCCCTCCCTCCTCACTCCCTCCCTCCTCCCTCACTCACCTCCCTCCGTCCCTCCCTCCCTCACTCCATCACTCACTCACTGATTCACTTACTGCCTCACTCCTCACTGACTCACTCACTTACTCCCTCCCTCCCTCCCTCATTCACTCCTCCCTCCCTCCCTCCCTCCCTCCCTCACCCACCAACCCATGCACTCACCCACTCCATGCACTCCCACTTACTCACTCACTCCTCACTCCCTCCCTCCTTCCCTCACTCACTCACTCACTTCCTCCCTCCCTCCCTCACTCACTCCCTCCCTCCCTCCCTTCCTCCCTCACTCACTCACTCACTCACTCACTCACTCGCTCGCTCACTCACTCACCCACTCACTCACTCACTCACTCACTCACTCACTCATTTGCCAAACCATTTAATCCTATTGAGGTTGCAGGGAGGCTGGATCTATCTCAGTTCACATTAGGCGAAGGAGAGGTACACCCTGCACAGCTCACCAGACCTTCGCTGGGCCAACAAACTCACAAATATTGATGCTCATACTCACACCCGGGGACATTAAGAACAGCCGATAAGACCAACAGGCATGTTTTTGGACTGTCGGAGGAAATTGGAGCACCTGTAGGAAACCTATGCAAGCATGAGAAGCGCATACAAACTCCAGACAGCCTTGGCCTGGAACCCAGGACTCTGCAGCTGCGAGGTGAAGGTGGAAACGTTACAATAAAAAAAACACACACATTGTAAAAGAGCCATGACCAGCTAATGTGATTCGATGATGGTTAAGCTGAGATAGTTTCTCAGTTTGAAGGTGTGCTGTGGTTTATTTTTCATGATCTCTCTCTCTCTCTCTCTCTCGCTCTCTCTCTCTCTCTCTCTCTCTCTCTCTCTCTCTCTCTCTCTCTCTCTGTCTTTTTCTCTCCCAGGGGAAGCAGTGCAGTCCTAGCAGTTAGTTTGTTTTAATTATTTTTCTGTATGCAAATGTGGTTTTATTTAATTGCGGTAAAGCGTACGCCAGACCCAGACGAGAAGGAGGGTGGGGGAAGTTTGCAAACTCATTATTGATGCCTTAGCCTTCTTTCTACAAGCCTTTGCCATTACTTACTGTAATCAATCTTTCCCATCCTCTCACTTCAGAACAGCGCAAGAAACCCTAATGCCGCTTTACGACATCAATCAAGCAGACGCTCTGGTTGGTTTTCTTCTTCTTCTTCTTCTTCTTCTTCTTCTTAAAGGTAGGCACCGTCATGTTAAACTTTGTTTTCATTACTCCATCATAGGGAGAGATGATTGTCAGGACGAGGCTGGTTTAGATCAGCTGTACAGCTTACGTTACCTCAGGCCTTTCAGTGAACCATCCTTTTGGAAGTGAATGGACAGAGATAATGTGTAACAGCCGGAATTTTTTTTTTTTTTTTTTTTTTTTTTTACAAAATGTCTTCTTGAAGATTCAAGTGGTTATGTGTGTGTGTGTGTGTGTGTATGTGAGTGTGTGTGTGTGAGTGAGTGTGTGTGTGTGTGTCCTGGTGATTGAAGCTCTTGATGGATCCTTTCAAGTGCACAGTATGACTTGCTCCAAGCGGAGATAAGCCATGCAAGTAGTGAATAAAGGAAGGCGCATTATCAAACTCTACCATCACAGAAGAGAGACTAATTACCTACAGTCATGCAGTGTGTGTGTGTGTGTGTGTGTGTGTGTGTGTGTGTGTGTGTGTGTGTGTGTGTGTGTGTGATGAGTGAAGGCCTTGCATAGGATGTGCTGGCAGGTAAAAAAAAGAAAAGAACATCAGGGTTAGTCGTGCTTGTCCAGTTGCTGACAGACTGATTGCTTAGCAATTGATCCTCACTCAGAATAACCTGGGTGGGTGGGGCTAAAACCAATCCAACAACATCACAAATTTTGTCAACAGCATCATCGTTTATGTTCCCACACAGACATACATGCTCTTGAATGGTTCTTTGGTTTTCAGAATTGATGTGAGTCTATAGCATGGCATGGTGGTCAACTGGTTAGCACATCTGCCTCACGACAAGACGCGCCTGGGTTCGAGTCCCCGGCTTGGCAAAGTTCTCCCCCATGCTTGCTCGGGGTTTCCCCAGGATACCAAGGTTTCATCCCATAGTCCAAAGGCATGGACATTCGACAAACTGGCTGTCCCGAAGGTGCGCGGACATTTGCTCACAGGACAAATGCTCACAACCTTTAATGAAAAAACAGACATTTGCTCGCAACATCTTTTTTTCTTTGTTCGAATAAATGCATAATACAAAAAGATCACAATGTGTTATAAAAATGATTTATTCTTATAAATACATAACGCTAAATTAACTCATCATACATCAGAGTTAGGGTTAGGGTAGGGATTAGGGTTGGGACTAGGGTTAGGGTTTAGGGTTAAGGTTTAGAGTCAGGGTTATGGTTAGGGTTTAGGGTTAGGGTTTAGGGTTATGGTTAGGGTTAGGGTTTAGGGTTAGGATTTAGGGTTTAGGGTTAGGTTATGGTTCGAGTTTATGGTTAGGGTTTAATAGGGTTAGGATTTAGGGTTAGGGTTTAGGGTTAGGGTTATGGTTCGAGTTTATGGTTAGGGTTTCATAGGGTTATGGTTTGGGTTTAGGGTTAGGGTTTAGGTTTAGGATTTAGGGTTTAGGGTTAGGGTTATGGTTCGAGTTTATGGTTAGGGTTTAATAGGGTTAGGATTTAGGGTTAGGGTTTAGGGTTAGGATTTAGGGTTTAGGGTTAGGGTTATGGTGCGAGTTTATGGTTAGGGTTTAATAGGGTTAGGATTTAGGGTTAGGGTTTAGCGTTAGGATTTAGGGTTTAGGGTTAGGGTTATGGTTGGAGTTTATGGTTAGGGTTTCATAGGGTTATGGTTTGAGTTTAGGGTTAGGGTTTAGGATTTAGGGTTATGGTTCGAGTTTATGGTTAGGGTTTCATAGGGTTATGGTTTGAGTTTAGGGTTAGGGTTTAGGATTTAGGGTTAGGGTTCACGTGTAGTGTTAGGGTTAGGTTTTAGGGTTAGGGTTTAGGGTTAGGGTTTAGGTTTAGGGTTAGGGTTGGGTTATTGTTAGGGTTCGGGTTTAGGGTTAGGGTTAGGGTTAAAATTGAACAAAAATTTTTATGTTCTGAGCAAAAGTCTTTTTTTTCATTTAGGTTCTGAGCAGTTCACTGGAGACCAAATGTCCTCGAACCTTACCTATCTTTGGTCGCCATGGCATAATTGTTGGAGAAGTTGGTTTATGACCAAATATCGGCTGAGACAGGCTCCATCCTCCATGAATCCTAGATAGGATTAAATGAGTGAACGATTTCTACATTGTGTACTTCATTGACCATAGAGGGGTCAGTGGTGGTCTAGTGATATAGGGTGCTGGATCGCTGATCCAAAGGTTGGGGGTTCGAGTCCCACTCTCCACAAGGTTGTCACTGTCCCCCCCCAGTGCGGCTAACTGGGTTATCAAAGGCGGGCCATGTCTCTCACTGTCTATGGTGAGAGGTTCATGTAAAAGAACCATTGCTGACTTTCGTAAAGAGCAGCTGCAAAGTCATCAGTGTGTTTCTGTCCCTTGCTAAAAGGGTTGTGACAGGAAGGGCATCCGACGTAAAAACCTCTGCCAAATCAAATGTGCGAATGAGATGATTCGCTGTGGCGACTCCCGAGTAAAAAGGGAAAAAGCCGAAAGGAAGACAGACAGTACTTCATTGACCATAATGTCTGTTCAGACTCATTTTCATCCAGTATTTACATTTCTTCATTTGCCAAACCACTTAATCCTACTCGTGGTCACCAACTCTGGTGAAAGCAGGGTACACCCGGAACAGCTTGCCATTGCAGGGACAACACACAGTCACACAACAATTCACGTTCAAACGGTGGCAATCTTGAACAACCACTCAGTCTCACGTGCATGGCTTTGCACAGCTGGAAGAAACCCAAGTACCTGGAGACAGCCCACACAAGTATGAGGAGGACATGCAACCTCCATGCACAAACGCCCATGCCAAGTCCAGGACTTGAACCTAGGATCTTCTTGCTGTGAGGTTAGCGTACTACACTCCCTCGCTGTATGAAGCAGGTTATATCCAAACAATCTGACAGCTTTCCCACAAGTCATTACATTCCCAAACCCCAGAGTGAGTGTGTTTACAGACATGTGATGGATTTAGAAGTTTAATAGATGTCCTGAGATAATGCTGATAAAAAGATCCTGCCAAAGCCTTTGTAGCTCAAGAGTGGAGAGTCGGCTCTCCTTTCTATTTCCTCACTCACTCTCTTACCAAACCAGAGGAGGAAAAACCCTCAAAGTCATTCCTTTAATCCATCTTGACAAGACAGAGGCAAAGTTAACACCCCCTCCTCTCCTTTTCATCCCCGGGAAGCCTTCAGTTCTGAAGTCCTACCTCAGCCTCTTAGAGGTTTGTGGTGTGTTCTATGACACAGCAAATACACGCACACACACACACACACACACACACACACACACACACACACACACACACACACACACACACACACGCACAGTGTTACGTATGCCAAATGGATTCTATCGGACGAGCCCCCAATTTTGTTAAGTGTGGATTTTAGAAGTAAATTGCCCCTTGAAACCAATAAAGCTCGACAGACCACGACATAAACTATATACATTTTAATAATATAAACAAGGCAAGACAAAATAACACTTACAGCTTAAAACTCAACCAAAATACAAATTAAACAAAGGGTCCCATAGTCACCAAGCACCTGCAGCAAGGTAAATTTAGAAGCTCGCGTGTGCTGGCGGGGAAAGGCTAGTAACCCCGCGTTACACAGAAACAAATGATGAACATCCTCGCGTTGACTGTGTGTGAACGTGGACGATGGTCTTTGGCGATGAAGCCCCGAACGACGAAACTTGGGTGAAGTTTCCATGATCCGCCTTGGATGAGATGAGCTGCCGCGATGAGTTTCCTTAGAGGATCTGCGCGTCAAAGAGACTGGAAGAGGCTGCACGAGACGGGAAGAGGCTGGAGCCAGTCGGGACCAGGTCCTTAATATATCCTCCCCAAAGTTCTGGAAGGTTCCTGAATCACCTGACCCGCCACCAGGGCGCATTCGCAACTAGGTCCATCTTGAAGTTTCCAGACCCCTTACAGATGAGTCACATCATGTGACACTGGTTACAGAACACTCTGACTCTAATTATGTACACCCGAGCCTTGTGGCTCATCAGGCCGGTGCTTATCCCCGGTTTCCGGAGCGTGAAGTGACGAGGAGTTGAACTCCCCCTGGATGGGACGCTAGTCCATCGCAGGTTACCTTCCCAGTATATTGTTACTGGTACCCATTTATACTGCTGCGTGAACAGAGGCACACTTGTGGTTGAGACCTTGCCCAGGGGTCTTAGCACAGTGACGGTCTCAGTGGGATTTGAACTCACAACCTCCCGATTATGAGCGCAGCACCCTAACCACTACACCACCGGCCCCACAACAGTTGTGGGTCTGCCATATAAAACTCACCTGTTGTGCATCGGAAAATAACGTCGTAGACCCCTGTCATGGAATTTTGGATTTTCCGTCTCATAGGCCAATCTTGGGATGACACAGTGGTGTACTGGCTAGCATATCCACCTCACACTAAGAAAGTCCTGGGTTCGATTACCAGGATGTGGTATATTACATGATTACATGAATGTTACTGTGTAGAGTTTCTATGTTCTTCCGGTTCTTGCATGGGTTCTCTCCAGGTAATCTGGTGTCCTCTGATAGTCCAAAGACACGTACATTAGGCTGATTGGCTGTTCCGAACTGACCCTAGATGCTTAATCCTAATTAGGGTCACAGCGAGGTTGGCGCCCATCTCAGCCGACTGTGGGCGAGGGAAGAGTACACCCTGGACAGCTTGCTAGGCCATCTCAGGGCAGAAACACACTGATAAAGGGCAGAAACACACTGATAGCTATGCAGCTACTGTTGTTGAAAGTCAGCAATGGTTCTTTTACGTGAACCTCACACCATAGACAGTGAGCGACACGGCCGGCCTTTGATAACCCAGTTAGTGCACTGGGGGGGGGGGGCAGTGACAACCATTGACAGTGGGGCTTGAACCCCCAACCTAAGGATCGTTAATCCAGCACCTGGACCACTGGGCCACCACTGATAGAGTTTTTAGATCAGGATATCTGCCTTATTTCTAAGACTTGAAGAAAGGGAGGTGTCTGGGTAAGAGAATAAACAGCATCTTGCTTAAAGGTGTAATAGAAATATCATGAATGTTTTATAAACACTGAGATTCTGGCAACATTGCAAATCAAAAAAGCTGAAGAACTGGAATGCTACTATTGCATCAGGAGGTGATAGATTTGCAGTACCTGCTGTCTGAAAAAGAGAAAGATCCATCCATTGCAAGGAATTGGCAATGCTTGAAATTCTAAGCTTGCCAGCTTCTGGGAGAACCACCGGATCCTGGAGATTGAGCTTAGACAGGACGAGGCATGCCAAGAAACACTGTCTCTGATTGGACACACTACTCAAAAAGTGGAGTCGCCTGGCAGACACGTGAAACCTTTAGCATGTCCAGCCCAGGCCTGGCATTCAGGTCATTGGCACTGAGGTCTGATATGGTGGGTCAGAGTATCCAGTATAATCCCAGGTTCCATGGAAATCAATTTCCTGGTCCTGACTCTAGAGGGTCGCCCAGTAATAATCCCGCTAAACCTCTATTGTGACTCGTAGAGAAAACCAGCTTTGGAGTGCCCTGCTATCTCATGGCATGTGACTGGTGCCAGGGACTGGGGGATAATCTGCTCTAATGCTGTGTGTCAGGGCTACCAGACCACCATGAACACCAAAATAAATGATTCTGCCAAAAGCCAGGGCAGTGCAGCTGGTGAGAAAATCGGATTTTATTGTGGCCACTGTTGTTAACACCTGCGCGCATGCCATATACCACATTTTTTATTCTCTTTAAGCACTACAGGAATGACGCTTTGAGCTTTCGACGAACCGAAACTCCAATTTAAGCCTCCAATTAACCGGTGAGCTCCGTCAGGGAGAACACAAAGCTGTGCGGTGGTGAAGCCCCCCCAGGGAATTCCACCAATACAAGGTTTTACCTTTGTATGCAATCCGAAATATTACATTTATCATATCGGTATTTATAGTGATACCTTATTGTCTGGGTGGCGTACTGGTTAGCACGTCTGCCTCACAGCAAGAATTCCTGGGTTCGGGTCTCGTGCTCGGCAGAGGCATTCCTGTATAGACTTTCCACGTTTTCCACACACTTGCATGGGTTTCATTTGTGTTCTCGGGTTTCCTCCGACAGTCCAAAGAGATGCACATTAGGCTCACTGTCTGTTCCAAATTGGGTGTGAGTGTTTATGGTTGAGTATGTGTTTGCCCTACGATGGACTGCTTAGCCGTTCAGAGTGTGTCTTGCCTTCACCCAGTGACAGGCTCCAGCCTCCCCATGACCCAGTTAAATCAAGCAGTTCAGAAAATGAATAAACAGAATGAAGTCAGTTGGCGACCTGAATTTCCTGAATAAGCAGATTATGACATTGATGGTCCTGATGAATGGCGATTACGTGCTATAATCATTCATTTTCTGAACCGCTTAATCCTAATTAGGATCACGGAGAGGCTGGCGTCCATCTCATCTGACTCTGGGCGAGGGCACAGTACATCCTGGACGGCTCACCAGGCCATCGCAGGGCGGAAACATGCTGATGGCTATGCAGCCTCCTCTTGATGAATGTCAGCAATGGTTCTTTTACATGAACCTCACACCATAGACACTGAGAGACATGGCCGACCTTTGATAAGCTGCAATACGGGGACAGCAGTGACAACCCGGACATAGTGAGGCTTGAACCCCCAACCATGGGATCAGTGATCCATCATCCTTGTTAAGGGCATGTATATAAATGTGAGTGTGTAAATGGTGTACATTATTAGATTCGGAGTGTGCTGTAACTAGTGTCACATGGTATATGACTCAGCTGTAAGGGGGGGGGGGTCTGGAAATTTCGAGATGGACCTGGTTGCACAATGCGCCCTGGTGGCGGGTCAAGTTATTTAGAAACTTCGAGAATGGAACTTTGCAGAACTTTGACGAGGTTATATAAAGGACTTGGTCCCGACCGGCTCCAGCCTCTTCCTAGCTCGTCCAGCCTCTTCCAGTCTCTTCAGCGCACAGATCATCTGAGGAGGCTCATCGTGGCGGATTATCTCATCCAAGACGGATCATCGAAACTTCGCCCACGGTTCGTCATTTGAGACTTCATCGCCAAAGTCCATTGTCCACGTCCACCCACAGCCAACTCAAGGATTTCAATCATTTGTTTCCTTTGACACGCGGGATTCCAAGCCTTTCCCCTCCAGCGCGCGCGCGCCTCTTCTGAATTTACCATGCTGCAGGTGCTTGGTGACTATGGGACCCTTTGTTAAATTTGTATTTTGTTTAGCTTGAAGCTGTACGTATTATTTTGCCTTACTTTGTTTATATTATTAAAACGTATATAGCGTATTTACTGGTTTCACGCGGCAATTTACTTCGAAATTCCATACATAATAAAATTGGGGGCTGGTCCGAGAGAATCCATTTAGCATATGTAACACCTACCACTGGAACACCACTGCTCCAGCTTATGTGCTATAATCAAGGCAAAAGATGATCAAGCATAGCATGTGGAACTTTTATTTTGGCAGCATGTACCAGAAAATTAATAAACATTATGTGATATTCTGAGTGTGTGTTTCATAAAAGACTTGAGTTGTGTGTTTATCCTGAACGTTACCACTTTTTCCGATGTATGGAGCCGTAGAGAGAAACATCCTGGCTTCATGTACGAGGCCTTGTTGTTGTTCACTATATTATTCCTGCTGATAGGTTTTAGACCTGAGGGAGTGACACAGCTTGCTGCAGTGCTGTGATGAGGTCAAGCTTGGCATATGCCAGCCTTTCAGCCCGTCCTGTCCGGGCCTGAGCTAGCGAAGTGGGAGATACCAGCTGGCTAGGGAAGTGGGCACAGTGAACGGGCACTCCACTGGGGGTTAAACTGCCAAACGGTAGGATGGGAGGAGACGACAGATGACAGTTTGAGTCTCAATTGTTCGTGGATGTTTATTTGACGACACATGGATTCTGCTCGTTCTGGAGTCCAGATGGACATGAGGAGGGGTCAGCGTGTGACGGAGCGACAGGAGAGACAGGATTTCTCCAGAGCCCACACTGTGCTGTCAGACCGCTCCACACTGGAAACCTGTTAACCCCCTGCTTCTCCAGCCTGTTCAGAGACCTGTGACACTCACACACATGTCTTTACACAAGAATATGCAAATACATGCACAACTACCCCAAAAGAAACACGCCTGGCAGTCTCTCAACCAATTCGCTCATTTGTAGAACTGCTTGCCTCTACTAGGCTCGAGGAGAGGCTGGAGTCTATCTCAGCCATCAGTGGGCGACGGTGGAGTGCATCATGCACAGTTGGTTAGAACATCACAGGAAGAAAACACACAACTATTTACGCTTACACTCACACCTAGGGGCAATTTGGAACAAACAATTAACCCAATATGCACGTCTTTGGATGCAGGCGGAGAACATGCTCATACTCCACACAGAAACACCTGAGCCTGGGATTCGAACCCAGGACCTTCTTGCTGTAAGGTGGACATGCTAACCAATATGCCACCATGCCGCCCTTCGCTTAGAATTGCTTCCATGAATTTATTGGTCCCTGGTGAATGTCTGGAATACTGCTGAATATTGAAGCTACCGTCAGTGACCTCTTCTTTACAATGAGTTAAATTTATTGGTGGTAAGTCAATGTATCTGTGATGTGGTTGAGCAAACTCAAATTTTTCTAATTTTGCCGACTTGATATTTTCATAGCGAGAAATTAACTGGTTTTCACTTGAAAAGCAGGGGTTGTACTAACTAAAATTCGAAGGGACTTTCACTTCCAGAACATGCATTCACTATTTTCAAATTTCCTCATTTTACAAGGCACGTTATCCTGTTTTAGAATTGCAGGAAGACTGGAGTCCATCTCAGCCAACTCCAAGCAAAGAAATGGTACACTCTGAACAACTCACTGGACCATCGCAGTGCCACATTTCAAAAATATTTTCTTAAAAATAACACACAACCCCCAAAATACAGTGGTACCTCACCTTACGAAAAATTCAGGTTACGAAAAACATTTTCCAAAATTTTTTGGCTCTGTATATGAAACAAGTTCTTCTTACGAAATGCGCCAAAAGTGCCATTCAAACATTCAAACAATGCACGAGCTGCTCTCCCATTGACTATCTTCCAACATCCCACCCCGCTGGCCTCCCATTGGCTAGGAGGGATGACGCATCTCCCTCCCATTGGCTATTATGGAGCTGCATCTCCCATAATGCTTTTCGTGTAAAGGATAGAATTGCTGTTGTTTCATGAGTTTTTTGAGTTGCTTTATTTTTTGACTCTGGCTTTTAACCTTACATAAACATTTGTAGGATTATAACTCTGCTAAGAAACATGGCCAACATACACGCGCACACACACACACGCACACACACACACACACACACACACACACAAATACACGCACACACACCCGCGTGTGAATTCCGGTGCAAGTGAAAAGAAGACGAGAGCTAGTGGCATGCGGTTGAGTGATATCGCAAAGGAATATGGTCAAACCTGTCTACCATCGGTACGATATTGAAGCAGAAGGAGGTCTTAAAATGTATGCTTTTATCATTTTTAAAGGGTTTAGAGGGGAGCATTGGGGGCCTTGGAACGAATTACACATGTAAAATGTGTTTCAATTTACGAAAAATCCAGGTTAAGAATAAGGCTTAATTTCGTAAGGTGAGGTACCACTGTATACTGGAATTGTAGCTGACGTTGAGATTTTGTTTATATAGCAGGCATAATGTGTTTTTTTTCATCCAGCCACCCACCTACCCACATATTCACCCACTCATCCATCTATCTATTCATCTATTCATTCAACCTTGCATCCATTTACTCTTCCATCTATCCATCCATCCAT
>CM045730.1:10340000-10387500 GCA_024760905.1 Plotosus lineatus | reverse complement strand
ATTTGTCCCCCACTCCCCACTGCAGCCAACTGGGTTATCAAATGCTGGCCGTGTCTCTCACTGTCTATGGTGGGAGGTTCATGTAAAAGAACCATTGCTGACTTTTGACAAGAGTATCTGCATCGCTGTCAGCGTGTTTCCGCCCTATGATGGCCTGGTGAGTTCTCCAGGGTGTACTCTGCCCTCGCGTGGAGTCGGCTGTTATGGACACCCCCCCGCGCCACGATCCTAACGAGAATTAAGCAGTTCCAGAAAATGAACGATCTAAATAAGGAACGGACGGCTGGATTGCTATAAGAAGCATGGGGGGGGGGGGGGGGCAAATATATCTCCACTTCATTATGAAGGTGTAAGATGTGATTCTTATAATCCAACCCAGGGATCATCAATAAGATTTGACACAAGATTAATCTCTCAGGAACCACATACCTCACTGATACAAACTAACCTATCAACACAGGGACAGATTTGTGTATTGCATCAGGATTAGCCTATGAACTTTCCAGCCCAGCATTATAACATACAGAATGAGAACAAGCATGCAGTGAGCTGTATGGTAAGCTGTATGGTCGGATGCTATGGTGGTATAGCGGTTAGCACAGCAAGAAGGTCCAGGCTTCGAGTCCCGGGCTTGGAAGGTTTTGTGTGGAGTTTGCATGTTCTCGTCGTAACCTTGTACAGATTATCTCTGGGTATTCTGGTTTCCTCCTACAACCCAAAAACCATGCCACGTAGGCGGTTCCAAATCACCAGTGAGTGTGACTGCTTGTACAGTATGTATGTGTCCTCAAGGTGGTCAGGGTGTACCCTGCTTCCGCCCAGAGTCTGCGGAGATAGGCGACCGCCTCCCCGTGACACTTATCAGGATTAATCGGCTTAGAAAATGAATGGATGGATGAATGAGATCTTGAACATTATCACCGATACTTTTTTTGTATGCTTCAGCACATTTATTAAATAAAAAGGATTTCAGAGATATCTGAGAGAAAAAAAAAAAAACGAAAAAAAAAAAAAAAAAAAAACCAAAAAAACAAAAAAAAAAACCCACCCAGCTGATTTTAATTAGGGTTCATCTGAATCACGTAATTCATTACAGGTGTATGATAATTGCTACTGTATATATAAAGACATGTTTAACTTGTAGAGATTCATTAATAAAAACTCATTGTGATGAAGGCCGGCAGGGAATGAGGGTGATTACGGCGGCTGTTTGTGCAGGAGTCTGCACAGGTGGCTTCGTGATGGAGGAAAAATTGCAGGGTGCGCCGCACGTCAGTGAGCAGCAGTGTATCCAGACGAGATCGGAATACCCACTCCATCAGAAGCACCAGCAAATGCAGAGCAGGCGTTTTGGTTTAGGATTGATAAGACATACCAGAATGTGAAGCCTATTTATAGTCATTTTAATTGATATTTCTTCCTTCTTTCTAATTGAGCTAATTATTTACCAGGCTTGGGCACCTCACCATGTAATGTCAAGCACTCTGTGTATGTGTGTGTGTGTGTGTGTGTGTGTGTGTGTGTGTGTGTGTGTGTGTGTGTGTTTGAATTTTTTGCTATCTAGTCGAACCTGCTATTTTACTTCAGCCCCAGTGACATATACGACAGAGAAGTAAAAGGTACAAGGCACATTTATTTTATTTATTCGTATCAAATTCCCACCCATCCAGTATTACCTTCCCTATCACACTATCACCATCAACCAGGGAGGGGCGAAAGAATGCACACACTCCCTCCACGACATGCAATGCTTAGCTACCCGACTCTTTTTGAACTGCCGTGCATGAGTATTTTGGGACGGTCTAACACACTCGGAGGGAAAGCGCTATCTGCCCATTTGAACAAACAAGCTCACAGATGCCTGTGATTGGCTGTGAGTGACAGGGAAGTTAGCGTACGCCGTCTCACCCTCCATCCCGTGAGAGCTCGACTAATTAGCTTCCAGGGACTCCCGGGTATGGGGCTGTCACATTAAACCGGATTAAAACTTTGGATCTCCGGGTTACTCGGGAACCACATGTCTGATCTTTATATAGATTTTGCTTGGCCTGAAGCATGGAACTGGATGGCGCCTCACTGCAAGAAGGTCCTGGGTTCGATTTGCTATTGTTTCTGTGTGGAGTTTGCATGTTTTCCCTGTGCTTGTGTGTGTTTACTCTGGGTACTCTGGTTCCCCCTACAGTCAACAAAGACATGCACCTTAAGCTAACTGGCTGCTTCAAATTGACCCTAGGTGTGAGTATGAGTGAGTTTTGAGATGTTGCCCTACAATGTTTTGTTGAGCTGTTCAGGGTGTACCTTGTTATCGCCCAATGTAGGCTGAGATAGGCAAGGTACACCCTGAACAGCTCACCAGACCATTGCACGACAACTCAAAACTCACTCACTCTCACCTGGGATCTTGGATCTGGAAAAAGCATATGACAGGGTGCCAAGAGAAGAACTGTGGTATTGCATGAGGAAGTCTGGAGTGGCAGAGAAGTATGTTAGAGTGGTGCAGGACATGTATGAGAGATGTAAGACAGCGGTGAGGTGTGCTGTCGGTGTGACCGACGAATTCAAGGTGGAGGTGGGACTGTATCAAGGGTCAGCTCTGAGCCCCTTCTTGTTTGCTATGGTGATGGACAGGCTGACAGATGAGGTGAGACAAGAATCTCCATGGACTATGATGTTTGCAGATGACATCGTGATCTGTAGTGAGAGCAGAAAACAAGTGCAGGAAAATCTCGAGAGGTGGAGGTATGCCCTGGAAAGGAGAGGAATGAAGGTTAGCCTCAGAAAATCAGAATACATGTGTGTGAATGAGAAGGACCCAGGAGGAACGGTGATGTTACAGGGAGCAGAGATAACGAAGGTGGAGAATTTGAAGTACTTAGGCTCAACAATCCAGAGCAATGGAGAGTGTGGAAAAGAGGTGAAGAAGCGTGTGCAGGCAGGCTGGAATGGTTGGAGAAAAGTGTCCGGTGTGATGTGCGATAGGAGAGTGTCAGCAAGAATGAAGGGAAAAGTGTACAAGACGGTGGTGAGGCCAGCGATGTTGTATGGATTAGAAACAGTGGCGCTGAGGAAAAGGCAGGAGGCAGAGCTGGAGGTAGCGGAGATCAAAATGTTGAGGTTCTCTCTGGGAGTAACAAGGATGGATAGGATCAAAAATGAGTATATCAGAGGGACAGCCCACGTAAGATGTTTTGGAGACAAAGTCAGAGAGGCTAGATTGAGATGGTTTGGACATGTACAGAGGAGGGATAGTGAGTATATTGGCAGTAGGATGCTGAGGTTGGAACTACCAGACAGAAGGCCTCGAGGAAGACCAAAGAAGAGATTTATGGATGTGGTGAAGGAAGACATGAAGGTCGTTGGAGTCAGAAAAGAAGATGCGGAGGACAGGGTGAGGTGGAGGCGGATGATTTGCTGTGGCGACCCCTGAAGGGAGCAGCCGAAAGTAAAAGAAGAAGAAGAAGAAGAAGACTCTCACCTGGGATCTAGTAAGCTGTTTAGGGTATACCTTGCTATTGCCTGATGTAGGCTAAGATAGGCACCAGCCTCTCTTTGAACACAGGAGGATTAAGAAGTTCAGCAAATGAGTGAGTGAGTGAGGAGGACATTTATGAAACTGCCTTCATGGTGTTCAAGTCATATATTTAAGTTCAGTGTTGGATAAAAATAGACCGAAACCACACCTTCAGAGTATTAATATTAAAATTTTTGTTATTTTCCCCATATCAGTACATCATCTATGTACTTCATGACTGTGGCAGATGATTTACATTTCCATCGTACAGTGGGTTAAGAATTTTAGAGCGACAGGCTCAGCTTTAAAAAGAAAATGACCTGGTCGACCGATGAGTGCTTGCACGCCTGAGAAGTTTCAAGCGTTCGGTGATCTGTTACGCAGTCACCGTGACAATCTACACAAGGATGCTGTAGCTGTAGGATTTCCTTACACAAAGATCTCCACTTCCACCCATTAAAAAAGTTTCAAAGTTTCATGCGTGTAAATAATAATTTGACGATCATTAATTAATATTTTTTTATTTACCTTTTAAATGGTGGCAGTTTCATTAGATCACCCTATATTATGTCCTAATTAATAATAATACAGTGGCACCTCATCTTACGATAGTCCCAAAATACGAAAAATCCAGTTTACGAAAAAAAATTTCCGAAATTTTTTGTCTCTGTATATGAAACAAGTACTCCTTACGAAACATGCCAAACGCACCATTCAAACATTCAAACGCGCCATTCAAACAGTCAAACAATACACGGGTTTCTCTCCCATTGAATACATGTCCCAACATCCCACCCCGCTGGCCTACCATTGGCTATCTCCCAACATCCCGCCCCGCTGGCCTCCCATTGGTTGGGAGGGATGATGCAGCTCTCTCCTATTGGCTATCTCCCAACATCCCGCCCCGCTGGTCTCCCATTGGCTAGGAGAGATGATGCAGCTCCCTTGAGCAGCAGCTTGTTTCATGAGTTTTTCAAGTGTGCTCATTGCAACTTTATTTTTTGGCTTAGGCTTTTAACCTTGCATAAACATTTCTAAGATTATAACTCTGCTAAGAACACATGGTCTACACGAAGTAAGTACCTTAAAAGGTACAGTATGCTTTTATAATTTTTAAAGGGTAGTCTTGGGGGCCTTGGAGCGAATCACGCGTTTTACATGTAAAATGCGGTTCTGATTGCAAAGAATCCAGGTTACGAAAAAGGCTCTGGAACGGATTAATTTCGTAAAGTGAGGTACCACTGTACTGTACTGCCTAGTGGCCAATAAATGGTTGACATTTGAATTTGAATAAGCAAATACTAAAGAGGTTTTGAGTTGATAATTACCCCAGAAATTAATATATTTCAGCTAGAAATGACTCTTTTAACTGTAAATTATGCAGTGAGTAGCTTCTCCTGTCTCACCCTCTCTTCCATGCTCAGGGATGTGGTTCAGAAAGCAGTTATATAGAATTGTCCAATGCATTATTAAATCTTGGAAGTCCATGTGTGGGTAAGAAGGGGGGGGGGGAATGATATGGTGTATACATCATGCATACTGTAGTGGCCGCTGGATAAGCCTCTGGAGACAGTGCTATGATTGGGGGTCATGTCAATTTGTCACGTCACAGAATAGATGTTTAAATTATTGAATGAGCAAAAAACATTAATTCATTCATTCATTTTCTGTAACCACTAAATTCTAATTAGGGTCATGGGGAGGATGGCGCCCATCTCACCAACTCTGGGTGAGAGCAGAGTACACCCTTGACAGCGTGCTAGGCCATTGCAGGGCAGAAACACGCTGGCGGCTATGTAGCTACTCTAGTCGAAAGTCATCAATGGTTCTTTTACATGAACCTCACACCATAGACAGTGAGAGACATGGCTGGCCTTTGATAACCCAGTTAGCTGCACGTGTGTGTGTGTGGGGGGGGCAGTGACAACCCATTGAGAGTGGGGCTTGAACCTCCAACCTTAGGATCAGTCAGCCAGCACCTTTACCACCAGGCCACCACTGCCTTGGGCAAAAAGCAAACAAACCAAGAATAACAGTCCGAGTGAACATGATTGATAATTTGACGTGAAACCAAAGTACCTGGAAGAAACATTTGCAAGCACGGAAGAACATGCAGACTCCAGATAGAGATGGCCTTGGTGAACCCGGGACTTGAACCCAGGACCTTCTTGCTGTGAGTTGTATGTGCTTTGACTTATACTAATTAAAACAATTTACTCCCCTGCACGCGCTCACTCAATTTGCCGAACCACTTAATCCTATGAGGATCATGGGGTCCAGCCTATCTCACCCAACACTGGACGAAGGCAGGGTACATCCTGAATAGATTTCCACCCCCTCTTTTTTGATATACTGTATTAATCCCATAAGGGAAATTATTTGCTTTGCATTTGACCATTCAAAGTGGACACACGCACACACACACACACACACACACACACACACACACACACACACACACACACACACTGGGGTCACCTGGAGAGCAGTTGAGGGTTAGGTGCCTTGCTCAAGGTCACTTCAGCCATTTATGTGGAGAAAGGGAAGGTGCAGCTTGCTCCCCCAAAGCCACTCATTTTTCCTGCTGGTTTGGGAATTGAACCAGTGACCCTTCGGTCCCAAAGCCGCTTCTCTCAACATTAGGCTCCAGCTGCCCCTTTAAGGGCAGGACACACACACACACACACACACACACACACACACACACACACACACACACACACACACACACACACACACACACACTTTGGGGGCATTTTGAAACAGGCAGTTAGCCTGGTGTGCATGCATTTGGACTGTGGGAGGAAACTGGAGCACCCTAATTAAACCAATGCAAGTATGGGAAGAACATACAACCTTTCTCTCTCTCTCTCTCTCTCTCTCTCTCTCTCTCTCTCTCTCTCTCTCTCTCTCTCTCGCTTTCTCTATCTCTCTCTCTCTCTCTCCAGGGTCTCAGCAATCAATACTCCAAGACACAGCTTTGTTGATTTCTCCATCTTGCTTGTGGCTCTGTCACCAGCAGAAACCATAAAAAGATCAATTCACTCAGCGCTGCCACTACAGAGCCACAATGCGGGAAATCGCTGTCTGATTTCTCTCTTCTCTCTCAGTCCTCCTCTCACTCCTATTCTCTACCGTGAGCATTTCTTCCACTCATTCATGCCCAAATGCACATGCTCAGTCTTTGTTTTCTCAGTTTTAGAGGCCAGCGATGCGATCACTGTGAACGTCTGATTATTCTTAAGCTTTTATTGAAAATCTAAAAGCTGGAGAGACTCAGTTCCCTCTTTCCAGGAACAGTTGCTGTAGTAAGTTTATATTAAAATCCAAAATGAGTCGATCCATTTTAAATGTGCTTTCTGTTATTTTAGATCATTCTTTCATTTTAACAATGTTATAATCCTACGATTGTTGCCCAAACACACACAACCATTGGCACGCACACTCATAGCGAGGGAACGACGAACATTCTAATGTGCTTGCCTTTGAACTGTAGGAGAACACCAGAAGAAGCTCACGCAAGCACATGCAAGCTCCACACAAATACAGCCTGGGAGTCGAGGCCAGGACCTTCTAGCTGTGAAGCTTGATAGACCATCGCAGGGCCAACACACATACACACAACCATTAACACTCACACTCACACTTAAGGGTGATTTGGAAGATCCAATTAGCCTACTGTGCATATCTTTGGACTGTGGGAGGAAACCTGGAGGCACCTGAGGAAACCATCGTTAGCACGGGTTCAAGCACGGGGTCCTTTCAGCTGTGAGGTGGACATGCTAACTACTTCACCATGGTAACACCGTCAAAATATATTATGGTGTTTGTTTCTTTACGAATATTTGCACAGAAGGTAGGCGCGATCCAACCAACCAATGCACAGAGCTGTCCGGACATCTCTCAGTCTCACACACACACACACACACACACACACACACACACACACACACACACACACACACAAATATTAAATTGATTTAATTAAAAGATTCATTTGTCATACCAGGATTTGGACATTTCCACTTGGGTTTGGGGTGTAGCCCCAGAACTTTTGCAATCTTGTGAGCAAAATGTTAAGGTCATACCTTTAATATATATATATATATATATATATATATATATATATATATATATATATATATATATATATATATATATATATATATATATATATATATATATATATATATATATATATATATATATATATATATATATATAGTGGAACCTCAACTTGCGAAAGCCCCAACAAACAAAAAAAATCCAGGTTATGAAAAACATTTTCCTAAAACTTTTAACTCTGGATATGAAACAAGTTCACATTACGAAAGCACCATCTCAAAAAAATCAAACAATGCACAAGTTGCTCGCCGATTGACTACATTTCCCAACATCCCGCTCCACTGGCCTCCCATTGGCTAGGAGGGATGATGCAGCTCTCTCCCATTGGCTATCTCCCAACATCCCGCCACACTGGTCTCCCATTGGCTACGAGGGATGCTGCAGCTCCCTCCCATTGGCTATTAAGCAGCACCCTTAATGCTGTTCGTGTAAAGGACAGAGTTATTGTTGTTTTGTGAGTTTTTCAAGTGTGCTCAGTGCAACTTCATTTTTTGGCCCAGGCTTTTAACCTTGCATAAACATTTGTAAGATTATAACTCTGCTAAGAAGACAGGGTCAACACATGCGCGCGCACACACACACACACACACACACACACACACACACACACACACACACACACACACACACACACACACACACACACACACGTGCGTGATTCCCAGTGCGAGTGAAAAGAAGAAGTGGGCTCGTGGCATGCGGTTGATTGATATCGCAAAGGAATATGGCCAAACCCGTCTAACATCGGTACGATATTGAAGCAGAAGGAGGCCTTAAAAGGTATGCTTTTATCATTTTTCAAGGGTTTAGTGGTAGTATTGCTCGCATGTCTGCCCTAAACCAAGAAGGTCCTGGGTTCAAGCCCCGTACACAGTCAAGGTGCTATGTCAGGTGTACTGGTGCACCGGTTTCCTCCTTCAAACCAGACATGCACATTAGGATAATTGGATATTCTCAATTGCCACGAGGTGTGTGTGTGTGTGTGTGGGTGTGTTTGTGTGTGTGTGTGTGCGTGTGTGTGTGTGTGTGTGTGTGTGTGTGTGTGTGTGTGTGTGTGTGTGTGTGTGTGTGTGGCGGTTTGGTGAGCTGTTCACTGTGTATCCTGCTTTCATCCAGAATTGGTGGGGCTTGGCTCCAGCATTCCTGCGACCCTAGTAAGATAATGCAGCTCAGCAAATGCACAGGTAGGCTGTGACACAGAGGAGCCCGATGTGTGCCATGAAAACATCCAACCATCACACCACCATGAGCCTGAACTGTTGACACAAAGCAAGTTATGCCCATGGTTTTGTGCTGTGGATGCCAAATTCTGACCCCACCATCTGTCTGTCACAGCTGCAGTCAAGATTCAGCAGACCAGGTGATGTTTTTTTTTATTATTATTATAATCAACTTGTGCCCAATATCGCATGAGATTCCTGTTCTTGGCTGACAGCAGTGGATCCAAGCCATTGTCAGAGTCACAAAGATCACATGTTTTCACCATTCTAATACAGAATACCAAGTATTAAAGTCTCCGTCTGCTTCAATATTGTACTGATGGTAGACAGGTTTGACCATATTCCTTCGCGATATCACTCAACCGCATGCCACGAACCCACTTCTTCTTTTCACTCTCACCAGAAATCACACGCTTGTGCGTGTATGTGTGTGTGTGTGTGTGTGTGTGTGTGTGTGTGTGTGTGTGTGCACGTGTGTTGACCATGTCTTCTTAGCAGAGTTATAATCTTACACATGTCTATTCAAGGTTAAAAGCCTGAGCCAAAAATGAAGTTGCAGTGAGCACACTCTAAAAACTCACAAAACAACAATAACTCTGTCCTTTACACGAAAAGCATCATGAGTATTATGGAGATGCAGCTCCATAATAGCCAATGGGAGGGAGCTGCATCATCTCTCGTAGCCAATGGTAGGCCAGAGGGGAGGGATGTTGGAAGATAGCCAGTGAGAGGCCAGCGGGGTGGGATGTTGGGAGATAGCCAATTGGAGGCCAGCAGGACGGATGTTGGGAGATAGGAGAGCAACTCCTATCTAGCAACTCCTATCCTAGAATGGGAGAGCAACTCGAGTATTGTTTGAATTTTTGAGATAGCGCTTTTGTAACGTTGTAACGTTGTTTCGTATCCAGAGACAGCAATTTTAGGAAAATGCATTTTGTAACCTGGATTTTTTGTTTGTTGGGACTTTTGTAAGGTGTGGTACCACTGTATTTGATACAAGCGGGACATTAGGTAGTCATTAGCACGTCCACATCACAGCAAAAAAGGTGTTGGGTTTGAGACCTGGGCTTGGCAGAGGCATTTCAGTGTAGGGTTGACATGCTTTCTGTATACTCGCATGGATTTCCTCTGGGTACACTGGTTTTCTCCCATAATCCAAAGCACATGATGCTAACTAGCTGTTCCAAATTGTTAATTTTTGAGTGTGAATACATGTGTGGGTTTTGGCTCTGCAACGCATAGGCAAACAGTTCAGGGTGTACCCTGCCTTCACATTGAATTGGCTGAAATAGGCTTCATTCTTCGCCTGAGGAGTACAGGCGTTCCGGATTGACTGAATAATGAGTGCACTTGCTATACAGATATTAATACTGCATTGCCTTTCCTGCAAGATATTAGTGCTATTTAAAAACACAGCAGCTCAGCGGTGTCGTTGGTCGCACTACCTTCTGAATGCTTAATGATCCCTGATTTAATCCGGAGGCCTTGAGGTTTTTTCTCTCTCCCTGGGTTTCCTCTGGGCTTTCCTGGAGTTGCTTGTCTTCCACCATAAGCATGGCAATAAATGAACTGATGATGATAAATTTCCCCTAGGTAGGATTTTTTTTGAGTCCATGGATAGACTGGTGCTCCACTTGAGCTGTGTTCCTACCCAGCACTCACTGCTTTTTCAGTGTGACTCAATAGTTAAGGGTCTGGATTAATGATCATATGATTGGGGGTTCGAACGCAAGTAGCACCAAGCTGTCAGTGTTGGGCTCTGAACCTGCAGCTGCTCAGTTGTATATGTGGTGGCTGTGTATCTTAGATATCAAAACACCAACCGTCATAAGTAAAATGGTGAGCGTATGATGGAACTAATGGACTGGAGGCTCCCAACCTGCGAGTATTCTTCCTACGTTCGCAATGCATGATGCACGTCATTCACCACTTTATGGGCCCCTCCTTGGCGAATGGCAGCTCATCACTTAGCTGGTCATTTGCAAGATCTACCCATACGAATGCTGAGATTTAGAAGGCTTTAGCTCGCGCTTGCAGGCATCCTTAAACCAGAGTCGGGCCCCTGAATAAAATGTAAGCTATGCTGGATAAGGAGTGTCTACCAAATACGTCTTCATCTTCATTGTGGGCGGCCTCAGCAGTGAGGTCCAGAGTTCCTTCCCTCCCTCCCAGTCACTTCCTCCAGCTCTTCCGGGGGGATCGGAAACCGAGACTATTCATGTTGTATTGTATTGTAGTAGATTTTATATAGCGCTTTATCCCTACTGAATATTATGCTCTTTGGTGGTTTTTGTGCTCTGGGCACCTGTCGCCACTGTGCAGCACCAGTTATTGTGTTGTTCTATCCTTTGATGCTGATCGCCAAGCAGCAAGCAACAACTACCAAATTTTAATGCCTTATGGTTTGACGCGGCCGGATTCGAACTCCGACCTTCCGGATAAAGCGGACGCTCCACCAACTGAGCTAAATCGCCGGTATGTTCCCAGACCAGCGGCGACACATAGTCTCTCCAGCATGTTCCGAGTTGACCCCTGAGTTCTCTTCCTGGTCAGTTATGCCGGAAACACCACACAGAGTAGGCGTTCAGGAGGTATTCTGATCAGATGCCTGAGCCGCCTCAACTGGCTGCTCTCAATACAAATACTGGCTGCTCTCAGATGGCCGAGTTTCTTACCCTACACCATAATATCCTACACAAATGACATAAATGTAAATCCACTACATCTCTGACCAGGATGGGAATAAAACGAATGTGTAGGAAGATAGGAACTTTTTCCATGTGACAAAGTGAGAAGCAGGTAGAGCGAAAAGAAAACAAGCGTGCCAGGAAGAGAGAGTGAAGGTGATCCAGGGAAACAGGCAGTGAAGGATGGAGCGATAGAAAGAACAAGAGAGAGAGTGAGAGAGAGAGAGAGAGAGAGAGAGAGAGAGAGAGAGAGAGATGGAGAGAAAGTGTGTCCGTTCGCTCTGGCACTGCTCTCACCAGCTGGCTGCGAGCCACTCACTGCTCCGTCTCTGCTTGTGCTCCCAGCAGGGGACCGTAGGAGGACAGGCCTGCATTTATAAATAAAAGCATATGGCAGAAAGACAGTAATATGTGGACGTGTAATTGCTAATTGCATAACACCGCTCCCTGTCTTTCTTGCTGGAGTGAATAAAAAAAAAAAAAAAAAAGCACAACAGCGTGCTTCTCGGCTTCATCCTGTAGTCACATGGACACGTTTGCACGAGTTCATCAGCACTGCGGTACACAAAGGTACACAGCAGGTAGGATGAATAGAGCTAAAGACAAAACTCTTAACTTTGCTGGCTGGAAGCTGCGCATAACACTGGCATCACCGAGGAGCTGCAGTCTTTTTGGACGTGTGCCATCCGCATCCAAACTGCAAACGACTGACAGTTTCAACTCACTGCATTTCCACTCGAGCAATTAAATGAAGTCGAGCATGATGCGAGCTCTAAATACATAAATATCTGATTCCATTTCCTGTGCATATAGCTGTTAGAGGATATAATCCACTTTTCCTTACTAATCAGATCCACTCTGAGCACTTCAGTGACGCAACCTGGGATACATCTGTTAAAAAATACATATTTTCCTATTTCAATAATAAAAATCCAGAAAATAATTCATCACCAGTGTTCATTTCATTGGGTGAACAGACAAGACTCGATCATCAGAAATTACCTCTTATTCATTCATTCATTCATTCATTCATTTTCTGTAACTGTTTAATCCTAATTAGGGCCACGGGGAGGCTGGCGCAGTTACCCAGTTAGCTGCACTGGGGGGGACAGTGACAACCTGTAGAGAGTGGGGCTTGAACCCCCAACCTAAGGATCAATGATCCAGCACCTTTACCACCAGGCCACCACTGTCCAACTTGTTATTGTTGTGGAATAAAAATTTTGGATGAATGAATAGAGGAGTCTCAGGATGACCGTCTTTCGCTGTCACAAATACAGTGATACCTCACCATACGAAATTAATCCATTCCAGAAGTGCTTTGGTAACCTGATTTTTTTCGTAAGTTGAGTCGCATTTTACATGTAAAAAGTGTGATTCGTTCCAAGGCTCCCAATACTACCCCCTAAACCCTTTAAAAATTATAAAAGTATACCTTTTAAGGCCTCCTTCTCCTTCAATATTGTACCGATGGTAGACAGGTTTGGCCATAATCCTTTGCGATATCACTCAACCACATGCCACGAGCCCGCTTCTTCTTTTCACTCGCACCGCACGCGTGTGCATGTGTGTGTGTGTGTGTGTGTGTGTGTGTGTGTGTGTGTGTGTGTGTGTGTGTGTGTGTATTGACCATGTCTTCTTAGCAGAGTTATAATCTTACAAATGTTCATGGAAGGTCAAAAGCCTGAGCCAAAAAATAAAGTTGCAATGAGCACACTTGAAAAACTCACTAAACAACAGTAACTCTGTCCTTTACATGAAAAGCATCATGGGTATTATGGAGATGCAGCTCCATAATAGCCAATGGGAGGGAGCTGCATCATTCCGCACAACCAGTGGGAGGCCAGCGGGGCGGGATGTTGGGAGATAGCCAATGGGAGAGCAGCGGGGCGGGATGTTAGGAGATAACCAATGGGAGAGCAACTTGCACATTGTTTGAATTTTTGAGATGACGCTTTCGTAACGTGAATTTGTTTCGTATCCAGACACAGAAATTTTTTGGTAAATACGCTTTGTAACCTGGATTTTTTGTTTATTGGGACTTTCGTAAGGTGAGGTACCACTGTACTTATTAATATGTACGCTGCACCCGTCACTGGTTCCCTCAGTGTTACATAATTTAAAATTCTGATTTTGTGAAATCCTGCAATTAAGAAATATCAGCATGTTCATCTCATGAGGTCCTCGATTCGAGTCCCAGGCTTGGAAAATATTTCCGTGTGGAGATTGCATGTTTTCTCCATGCTTGCCTGGGTGTCCTCTGGGAACTATGGGTTCCTCTTACAGTCCGATGGCACGCACATTAAACTGATTAGCTGTTCCAAAATAACCCTGAGGTGTGAGTGTGATTGGCTGTGTGCGCTTCCCTGTGATGATTCGGTTTGCTGTTCAGTTAATACCTCGCCTTACACACCACCCTTCCTGCCACCATATTCGGAGAATTAAGTGCGTCCTCTGAACAAACTCAACTCCTACCATTACCACGACCACTACGTCACTGACAATATATTTAACATAACATTCATTCATTCATTTTCTGATTTGCTTAATCCTAAATAGGGTTGCACTAAAGATCGCGCTCATCACAGCCGACTCTGGGTAATGGCAGGGTACACCCTGGGCAGCACGCCAGACAATCACAGGGCAAAAACATGCTGACGGCAACCCAACTTCCGGCAGCAATGGATCTTTTACATGCCTCTCGCCACAGACAGTGAGAGACATGGCCGGCCTTTGATAATCCCTTCAGTTGCACTCACTGGAGGACAGCAGTGAGAATGTGGTGATAGTGGGGCTCGAACCCCACACTATGAGGATGGGTGGAGTTAGAACACATAAGTTGCTTATACGTTAATACAAATTTTCTACAGCTGTATGGAATGTTCCCAGCGTGCTCTGCTTAAGGCCTTCTCCCTCATTAGCTTATCGTAAACTAGCCACAGCTACATATTAGCATTCATTCCCCACTGTGTCCGATAAGATCACGATTAGATCCCCTCTCATTAGTGGAGATCATATTACAGAGAACAATAAGGGCGCTTTTACTTTTAAAATCTTTTTTTTTGATAAGGATGTATTAGCTGAAGTGAGGGTACAGAGGGATGCGTGGTAATAAAACCTGCCTCCTAATAATGTAATCTTGAATTACAGTTTAATTACAGGTGCTTAGTCGCAGGGGACGCACCATAATTCAATCACTGGCCTCCCATACAGTATTGCACTGCGCCTTATCTCGGTGTTCAACACCGAAAAGAGTGAGCTGGTATTTTCTGGTGTTTTAACCAACTATAATTTATAATGCTACCTGCTCAATTGTACACTTAATTAATACACTATAACCATGTATATAAGTTATCTACTGACATTAAACATCTACACTTCCCTAAAAATGAATTATACAAACAATTAAAGACCCAGTCACAACTGATTACAAAAATAGCAAGTCTCATGCTGAACCACCCACTCATAAACTGCTTGCAAGACAATCGCAGGACCAAGACACATACACAACAATTCACACTAGAGCAGTGCTCAAATAGTTCTCAAATAGTTGGGCAATAGCGGTATGGTGCGGGGTGTGTGTGTGTGTGTGTGTGTGTGTGTGTGTGTGTGTGTGTGTGTGTGTGTGTGTGATACGGTGTGATGCCGAGGGGGGGACACACGTATGATCCTGGGGAAAATGCTTTTCTGGTATAGTGTACGAGAATTAAGTGTAATTGCACCTCCACTCCAGTAGTTGGCAGTGACGCTTTTATTGTCGCGCTATAGTGTAGCGGTTTTTCGCACGAGCAAACGACATGAAGTGCAGTAAACAATCCCTCAAGAAACAACACAGAAAAATTTCTAACAGGAACGAAGAGAAATGTGGAGAGAGACGGAGGTATTAAGACTTAAATAAGTTGAATGAGTTTAAATGAGGATGTATATTTTTTTATTTCAGGCACATTGGTGCACTTTAAATCTTTTCTATTACAGATTAAAAAACAATGTTAATGAAGTTTTTCTTTATTGTAAGTTGAACTATATTTCTTTCTTTTTTATTTTTAATGTTAATAAAGATACGATGTTATGCAGAGGTGTACTAATAACAATTTTATAGACAAATAATACTACCTATAGTCGCTCGCTGGGCGGTGTGTGTGTGTGTGTGTGTGTGTGTGTGTGTGGGGGGGGTTCTTTCTAGAGGGGGCACCACAGAAAATAATTGAGAAGCACTGCACTAGGGGCAACTTCATCTGTTCATTTTCTGTAACCACTTAATCCTAATTAAGGTCGCAGGGAGGCTGGTGCCTATCCTAGCTGACTCCGGGCGAGGGCAGAGTACATCCAGGACAAACAAAAGTTTGTTCATTTTGATGGTAAGTGGGCGGGGGGGGGGGGGGGGGGTTGCTCAGTGATTGGGGCGGTTTCATGATGATCCAGAGCTCAGGGGTTCACTCCCATGTACCACCAGTATTGGACTCTTGAGCAAGGCCCTTCATTAGATGTATACATATTATATGGGTCATTATGGATAAGAGCATGTGCCAAATGCTGTAAATGTAAATGTAATTGGACTGTAAGAGGAACCCCACACAAACACAGGGAGAACATTCAAATGCCGTACAGAAGCACCTTAGCCAGGGACTTGAACCCAGGACCTTCTTGCTGTGAGGTGCACATGCTAACCACTACATCACCATGTTGCCAAAAGGAGTTCACAGCTATATTTATTCATCATATCAGGGGAGCTTATGGGCCATAATGGCTTATGGGCAAGGGCAGTTAAGGATCCCAAGGTCATTGGTTCAAGCCTTACTATCAGCTGTTGTCACTGCTGCTGCCCCCCACCCCACCACCCAGTGCAGCTAACTGGGCCAGCAATGGCTGGCCATGTTTCTCACTGTCTACAGTGGGAGGTTCATGTAAAAGAACCATTGCTGTCTTTTGACATGAGAAGCTTTGTAGCCATCAGTGTGTTGATGGCCAGGCGAGATGTCCAGGATGTACTCTGTCTGCGACCTCAGGTAGAATTAACTGGTTCAGAAGACGAATGAATGGATTCGACGAAGGAATTTTACTTACATGAGTCTAGAAGGTAATAGTATGTATCTCGTGTTAGTCTTTTTTTTTTTATCAGTAGTACGGTGGGCAGGGGTGGGCAGTGGTGGCCTAGTGGAATAGGACGCTGGATCGCTGATCCTAAGGTTGGGGGTTCGAGTCCTACTCTTCACAAGGTTGTCACTCCCCTCCAGTGCAGCTAACTGGGTTATCAAAGGCCAGCCGTGTCTCTCACTGTCTATGGTGAGAGGCATGTAAAGGAACCATTGCTGACTTTTGACAAGAGTAGCTGCAAAGCCGTCAGCGTGTTTCCACCCTGCGATGGCCTGGTAAGCTGTCCAGGGTGTACTCTGCCCTCGCCCGGAGTCGGCTGGGATGGGCGCCAGCCTCCCCTGCGACCCTAATTAGGATTAAGCGGTTACAGTATGTATAGTACGGTGATGGGTTAGAGAATCCAGCCACTTCCCACTGTAATTGATTGCAGTCTCACAATGACCCAAATGCATATATGTCTTCTAGTGGTTGTTACCAGGGACACTCACCCAAGTGCCCTGATGGCTGTGGTCATGAATACACTGAGCTACTTTCTGCAGCTTGTAGCAGATATAGCAGAGAGAGCAGAATTTTGGGATGCATGCTGAAGAGTTTACATTGGCAAAGTGATTTTACCTGGGCTACTGATCAAATGGTTGGGGGGGGTTCAAGCCCCAGTGCCACCAAAGACTGTTCAACAAGATCCTGTACCCTCAACAGCTGCACTATTTATGGATCAAGCACGTTTATGCTGTGATTTGCCTTTCAGATGGAAGGGAGACTTTCCAATCCCCTCAGACCACAAATTCTATGAAGTACATGCAATTATTAAAGTGTGGACCTGTTGGTGGGTGGGAGAAGCAATGAAGTTTTAACTTCTGTCATTGAATTTTTTTGTGCTTATATTCTGTATAAAGTGACGCAAACTAAGTGCACTAGAGCGATGAAGTATAGAATAAAAACCAATTAGTTTGTTACAGGACCAGCACAGTGTACTTCGCAATCTAGACTAATACTTCACAGTAGTGCACTTAAGTTGCATTCATTAGGTATGTACTTAATAACACATAATAACACTGATTAAGAACAATGATTATTATTTGCTGGGGAGGAAAAAAAAAAATAAAAACAACAACAACGACCACCACAACATGTGACTCACCGAGGGCTGTACTAATTAATTCAGCATCAAGTGTTGTCATTAAGAGACAACAATTACGTGTAAGTGTGTTAGGTGAATACTTTGAATAACAAATTCAGCATCACTCCAAAAAGAAAACAACCCCCCCCCCAAAAAAAAAACCAAACAAACAAAAAACAAAACAAAACAAAAATACAACAACAGGATATTCAAATAGTTTGTTTTTCGAAAAGGGATTCCTCTAGCTGTCTTCGTGTTGCCGTGTTTTATAATAATAAAGAGTTATTTTAAGGTTAATCATGCTTCTTAATGCTTTAACGCCCAGCAGGACCATATGGTCCTCTTTCAAAAAAAATGGCAATAGCTACTAGACGCATTGTACTCAGTGCTGCTGCTGTTTAGGACGTGTTCTGTACTTGTTGTGGCGTCACCTGATGCAACACATCTTGGTCCCACAGCTCAGTCAGCTGCGAGATGACCTTGAGTGCGCAGGATTGTGTTGTTTACAAATTTGTGGGAGTGTTATTATTATGTTATTATTAAGTTGCTATTATTATTATTATTATTATTATTAGTGTTATTGTTATTTTGTTGAAAGAAATGTGTTTGGGGTGTTTTCTTCGGCCTTTTTGATGAGGAAAAACTAGTGATACGTTTTTTTAACTGCAAAAACATTTTGGGTGTTAAAGGGTTAATTCACTTTATTTACTATGACAACAACACAGCGGCCATGTTTTTAACTAAAAGCTGGGATTGGTAATCCCGCAATCTTTGAAACAAGTCACACCCCCATTTCTATCATCCTCCTACCCTAATCCTCCACACACTCCCACCATCAGCTCCTTCAACACACACTCTGACTGAAGGTTCATGCATGGTAGGGCTAAGGAGTCACAGGAGAATTTGATTGGATATGTCTGAGTGGGCCATGAAGCAGTGATTGGTCTGCATTTTTTTTTTTTTTTAATTTGGATTTTCCCCCATTTTCTCTCTAATTTGTTCGCATACAATTCCCACCCATCAGGTATTACTTATTACCTTCAATATCACACGACCACCACCGACCAGAGAAAGGTGAAAGCAGGCAATACTAGCCAGCCGCTTTCTTTTTGAACTGCGCCGCATGGGTATTTGGGGGTGGTCTAACATACTCAGAGGGAAAGCACTATCCACCCCTTTGTACAAATGAACTCATGATTGGCTGGCGATCGCTGTGAGTGACAGAGTGAGCGTACGCCGTCTACCCTCCCATGATAGCTCGGCCAGTTAGCTCTTATGGACTTCTGGCCATGGACAGCTGTGCCATTAACCTGGATTCAAACTTGCGATCTCCCGGTTAACAGTCATCCAGGAGCTTGGTCGGCATAACAGGATCACGATGGCTACAGATTGCAAACCTTTTCCAGATCTCAAAAGTTTTTAATTGCTCTCTGGGTGTAAAGAACATATCAAGCAATATTACAGCTTGGGGGCAGTGGTGGCCTGATGGTAAAGGTGCGAAATCACTGATCCTTAGGTTGTGGGTTCAATCTCCACTGTCAATGGTTGTCACTGTCCCTCCAGTGCAGCTAACTGGGTTATCATAGGCCGGCCATGTCTCTCACTGTCTATGGTGAGAGGTTCATGTAAAAGAACCATTGCTGACTTTCAACAAGAGTAGCTACATAGCCGTCAGTGTGTTTCCGCCCTGTGATGGCCTGGCGAGCCATCCAGGGTGTACTCTGCCCTCGCCCAGAGTCGGCTGGGATGGGTGCCAGCCACCCCGTGACTCTAATTAGGATTTAACGGTTCAGAAAATGAATGAAATGAATGTATTACAGCTTTTTTTTTTCAAAGATGGCGCCGGGTGACCTGCAGCCAGTTACAGGAGCTCTTCAGTTTATTTTTCTTTTTTTTCTCTTTTCTATTGTATATAGGCGTGTTTCTTTATCTTTTTTCAAATTTTCTTTTCTTTCTTCAATCCTGCATCTGGAAAACATACTTTCATGATGCTTTTGTTCTTCTGTGCACTTTTATTTTCACTTTTGGATCGGCGTCAGGAAACTCATTCACCGACGGCTCTGAGCAACGCAGGTCTTACACACGTGAGACCCTCCTCGGCCTGCGCGCCCCGCCCTCCTTCACGCGGAAAAGCCCGTTGTTCCTTTGGAAATACGGAGGAAAAGGAGAGGCTGCAGAGGGGGACGAAAGACGCGGAGGACATGTGTTCCCTCTGTCATCATGGGAAATGTCCGCGCGATCGCCAACAAGACGGAGGAGCTGGCGGCGCTGACCCTGCAGCAGAGGCAGTACCGACTGCAGCCTCATGTGTTTCTCGGAGACGTGGCTGAATGAACTCACACCGCACACTGTGGTTTCTCTTAACGGATTTACACTCGCGCGTGCAGATCGGAGTGTAACGGAGAGCGGTAAGAAGAAAGGAGGGGGTGTGGCGGTCTATGTGAATGAACGATGGTGCCACCCGGCAAACGTGCACGTGAAGGAGCAGCTGTGCACGCGGGACGTGGAGCTGCTCGCGTTAAGCGCGCGGCCATATTATCTACCGAGGGAGTTTTCACACGTGATTGTGTTTTGCGTGTACATTCCGCCCTCGGCTGATGCGGCGGCCGCGTGTGAGCGCCTACACAGCGCCGTTAATCAGACACAGACTCGTCACCCCCGCGCCATGATTCTGATCAGCGGGGACTTTAACCACGCCCCTCTCTCCGCCTCTCTTCCGACGTTCACGCAATACGTGAAGTGCGCCACAAGAGACAATAAAACACTGGACTTACTGTATGCAAATGTGAAGGACGCTTACAGCTCCTCCCCTCCCCCACTGGGACGCTCAGACCACAACCTGGTCTACCTGCTCCCCCAATACACACCCAGGGTGCGAAAGGAACCTGCACAGAAGAGGTCTGTGAAAGTGTGGACCGAGGAGACCAACGAGAGGCTTAGGGACTGTTTCCAGACCACAGACTGGAGCATGCTCTGTAACTCCTTTGGTGATGACATCGACGGCCTCACACACTGTATCACCGACTACATGAACTTCTGCGTGGACAGCACCGTGCCAACACGGAGGGTACGGTGCTTCTCCAACAACCACCCATGGGTCACCCCTGAGCTCAAAGTCCTCCTGAACCAGAAAAAGAGGGCTTTCATCTCGGGGGACAGAGAGGAGCAGAAGAAGGTCCAGCGTGAGCTCCAGTGGAGGATCAGGAGGGCAAAGAAGGACTATGGGAAGAAGATGGAGGAGAAGCTGGCTCAAAACAACGTGCGGGACGTCTGGAGAGGACTAAAGACCATGTCTGGATTTGGGCAGAGTGTCAGAGGGACAGCTGATGGTGACCAGCGCTGGGCGGATGAACTAAACTGCTACTTCAACAGGTTTGATTCTCCCCTCCCCTCTGCACCCCTCCCTGCTCCTCCCTCTTCACACGTCTCCAGACCAGCTGACACCTCCCCTCCCCAGGCCAACTTCACTTGACTGCTACAGCCCGACAGACACATCCCCTCCCTCTGCAGCCCACCCCAGCCCCCTCTCCCTCACATCAGACCAGGTGAGGAGACAGCTGAGGCGACTAAATCAGAGGAAATCTGAAGGACCTGATGGCATCAGTCCCAGGCTGCTGAGGACCTGGCGCAGACCAGCTCTGTGTGGTACTATGCTACCTGTACAACCTGAGCCTCAGCCTGGAGAAGGTTCCAGTCCTCTGGAAGACCTCCTGTGTGGTTCCGGTTCCCAAAACAGCACAAGCGAAGGAACCAGCCCACTACAGACCTGTCGCCCCTGACCTCCCACCTCATTAAGATCATGGAAAGGCTCCTCCTTGAACACCTCCGCCTATGGTGAGCCCCACCCTAGACCCGCTGCAGTTTGCCTACAGGCCCAACATCGGAGTAGAAGACGCCCGTCATCTACCTTCTGCAGCGGCACTCACCCACCTGGAGATCGCCGGCAGCGCTGTGAGGGTCATGTTCTTTGACTTCTCCAGCGCCTTCAACACCATCAGGCCAGCGCGCCTGGGGAAGCTGGAGGACGTGGGAGTGGACGGGCATCTTGCTGCCTGGATTATTGACTCCCTTACTAACCGCCCACAGTACGTGCGGCTGCGCGGCTGTAAGTCAAAGGTGGTAGTCTGTAGCACGGGGCACCGCAGGGCACCGTCCTCTCACCCTTCCTTTTAACATCTATACCTCGGACTTCATATATAACACAAACAGCTGCCACCTCCAGAAGTTCTCGGACGACTCCGCCATCGTGGGCCGTGGTGTCAGAGGGGAACGAGCTGGAGTACCGGTCGGTCATCGCCGACTTCGTGGACTGGTGTGAGCGCAACCACCTGTGCTTGAACACTAGGAAGACGAAGGAGATGGTGGTCGACTTCAGGAGAAGCACTCAAACACACACACACACACATTTACTAGTGAACATCCAGGGACAGGACATTGAGACAGTGGACAGTTTCAAGTACCTGGGTGTTCACCTTAACAATAAACTGGACTGGTCCCACAACACCAACGCCCTGTACAAGAAGGGCCAGAGTCGCCTCCACCTTCTGAGGAGACTCAGGTCCTTCGGCATATGCAGACCTCTGCTCAGGACATTTTATGACTCTGTGGTAGCCTCTGCAATCCTCACGCTGCCATCTGCTGGGCCCCGGGCAGCACAGAGCGGGACAGAAAGAGACTGAACAAGCTGGTCAGGAGGGCCAGCTCTGTCCTCGGCTGCCCACTGGACTCTGTGGAGGAGGTGAGTGAGAGGAGGATGGTAGCAAAGCTCACATCCATCCTGTCCAACAGCTCTCACCCACTGCACCAGACTGTCGAGGAGCTAAGCAGCTCCTTCAGTGTACGACTGAGGCATCCTCAGTGCAGGAAGGAGCGCTACCGCAGGTCGTTCATTCCCACCGCTATCAGACTGTACAACGCCACTTTGTAACTGTCTGTGAAAATACCGGTTATGTGCAATAAAAACCCCCGCGCACTTTAATCAACCACATCTACCCCACTGACTGTGAACCATATCAACCCATCTACTCTGCCCTCAGATACATTACACTTGAATATAGGCCAATCTATAAAGTTGCTCCATTCTTTTCTTTTCTTTTATTGTTTATTGTTTAGTAATTTATACTATTTATGTATCTATTTATTTATTTACTTATATAATATATATGTATGTGTGTATGTTCGTACTTGTACCTATTTTTGCACCCCCTACTGATAGTACCTCAAGAGCCTGTAACAGTGAATTTCTCCATTGTGAGATTAATAAAGCTGTATCTTATCTTATCTCTTATCTTATCTTGAAACAGTTAAAAATTTACCAACCCCAGCTTTAACGGCTAATATTAAATAGCTAGTTGAAAGCGTGGTTAATTAGCGTCAGTAGTTTATGCTAGGTGTCCAGAACAATCCCCGACGTCTTACTTTTATTTACTAGTTAGCTCATAGTTAAACATATCAATTTTACTCCGGCAGCCACACCAGCAGCTGACGTGTCCACCTCATTGGGGAGGCATAACCGAAGCATTTCTCTGGGTAAGAGGAAAAACAAATCAGAAAAGAAGACATTTTGGATTTGGACGCACTGATTTTGTCCCATTTATCCCTGTGTGCAAAGGTGGAAGGTGGTGAGTAGAACTTGTACAGTACCATCAAACACCCTGTCCGAAAGAAATACTTTTTATACTTACGACACCAAACTCACCTGCTCATTCATTTACCACTTAATCCTACTACGATCACGGGAAGCCTGGTGCCTATCTCAGCCAAAACTCGACCCTCAACAGCTCACAGTACAAGGCTTACACACAAAAAGAAAAAATTTCACACTTACACCTTGGATCAATTTGGAAAACTAGCGAGCCAAATGCATGGTGGTGTAGCGGTTAGCAGGCTTGCCCAACAGTCGGAAGGATATAGGTTCAAGCCCTGGGCTTGGAGATGGCGTCTCTGTGCAAAGTTGCTTCTGTTATTTTATTTATTTGGGTACTCTGGTTTCCTCACACTGCTCAAAGACATGCTAATCATGATTTAAATTGTCCTGTCCCCAGCTATGTGTGAGTGTGAGCGTGAGCATGAATAGTTGTGTGTGTGTGTGTGTGTGTGTGTGTGTGTGTGTGTGTGTGTGTTGGCCCCACACTGGTCTGGTAAACTGTCCCGCCAGTGTCAGCTGTGATAGATTCCAGCCTTAATAGAATTAAGTGGTTTGGAAAATGAGCAAAGTGAGCAATGACCTGGGACTCCAGCCGAGGACCTTCCAGCTGGAGGGTGGATGTACTAACCCCTACACCACCATGCTAACTTTGTTAGCATTACTACCGTCAATATTATTAGCGTAAGATGTAGAACAGGCGAATAAGAGATACTCAACCCGTGGACAGCGCTGGTTTCAGCAGGAAACCTTTATATTCATTTAAAATAAACCGAAAACGGAAGATGTGGGCCTTTTAATGAAACATATTTTCCCGTAGATTGGTGCTGGACGTTTTACTCCAGCTATACGTTTATTTATTTATTTTTTTTGGAGTGAGCGCCAGAGAAAGAAAAACGCGCGAGAAAAATTACATCAAATGCTCCCTGAAGAACACGTGAACAAGTGCAATGAAAGAGTGTTCTGAGCGCGGCGAACTGGGAGCGGTGGGATGTGTTTTCTTCACTCATCGCCAGGTCAGAGTCCACGTACACAAACTCAATTTGTCTTTCGCTTCGTACGCCTTATTCCTTTAGAGATGCTGCCGCATGGATATTATGTGGCAGGGAAAATTTAATGCTCTCCATAAATTTCAGGGGAAAATATTAGATTTGCGGAGAGGGAACTTCATTTCGTTGGGGGCCAATCGCTCCCTTAGCTGCTCGAACCGCGGGCAGCGAGACGCTGACATGTAGTGTGTGTGTGTGAGTGTGTGTGTGTGTGCGTGCGAGGGGGGAGGGGTGGTGAAAAAAGATTAAATGAAAATCTATAGAGAGGTGCTGAGTCAGCGCCATTCACTCTGGCTCTTATTGTGCCAACAGACACACAGCACACTTCATAAACGCTAAAGCCATGATCTCCTTCATCTCCCCCCCTCTCTCCCTCCCTCTCTCCATCCTTTCATCTCTCCCCTTCCCCCTATCTCTCCCCCTCCATCTCTCTCTTTCTCTTTCTCCCCCCTCTCTCCCGCTCTCTCCCTGTCTCTCCCTCTCTCCCCTCCATCTCTCTCTTTCTCTCCCCTCCCCTCTCTCCCGCTCTCTCCCTGTCTTTCCCTCTCTCCCCTCCATCTCTCCCTTTCTTGTTCTCCTATTAATCTCTCCATCTCTCCCCTCCTTCTCTCCCTTTCTCGTTCTCCCCTTCATCTCTCCCTCTCTCCCTCTCTCTCCCCCCTCCATCTCTCCCTTTCTCTTTCTCCTCCCTCCTCTCTCCCCTCCCTCTCTCTCTCTCTCTCTCTCTCTCTCTCTCCTTCTTTCCCCTCTGTCTCTCCTTTTCTCTTTCTCCTCCCTCCCTCTCGCTCCCTTTCTCTTTCTGCCCCTTCATCTCTCCCTCTCCCCTTTCTCTCCACCGCCATCTCTCCCTTTCTCTTTCTCCTCCCTCCCTCTCCCCCTTTCTCTCGCTCTCTCTCTCTCTCCCTCCATCTCTCCCTTTCTTGTTCTCCCCTTCATCTCTCCATCTCTCCCCTCCATCTCTCCATCTCTCCCTCCATCTCTCCCTTTCTTTCTCCTCTCTCCTCTCTCCCCTCCATCTCTCCCTTTCTCCCCCTCTCTCTCTCCCCATCTTTCCCCTCCGTCTCTCCATTTCTCTTTCTCCTCCCTCCCTCTCTCTCCTTTCTCTTTCTGCCCCTTCATCTCTCCCTCTCCCCTTTCTCTCCACCTCCATCTCTCCATTTCTCTTCCCCTCCCCGCCCTCTCTCTCCCTCTTTCCCCTCCGTCTCTCATTTTTCTTTCTCCTCCCTCCCTCTCTCTCCTTTCTCTTTCTGCCCCTTCATCTCTCCCTCTCCCCTTTCTCTCCACCTCCATCTCTCCCTTTCTTTCTCCTCCCTCCCTCTCCCCCTTTCTCTCGCTCTCTCCCTCTTTCCTCCATCTCTCCCTTTCTCTTTCTCCTCCCTCCCTCCCTCTCTCTCACTCTCTCTCTCACACTTTCCCTCTCTCTCCTCCATCTCTCCCTTTATCTTTCTCCTCCCTCTCTCTGTATTTCCTCCATCTCCCCTTTCTCTTTATCCTCTCCCTCTCTCCCTCTCTCTCCCCCTCCACCTCTCCCTTTCTCTTTCTCCTCCTTCTCTCTCTCTTGCTCTTTACTCCTCTTTCTCGTTCTCTTTCTCTCTCTCTTTCTCTCTCTCAATCTCCCTCTCTCTTCCTTTTTATCCCTCTCTCCCCCCTCTTTCTTTCTCTCTTCCTTTCTCCCTCTCTTCCTCTCTGTCTATCTGTCTGTTTCTCTCTCCCTCTTGATCTCACTCTCTCTTTTTCTCCTCCTTGCTCTCTCTCTCTCTCTCTCTCTCTCTCTCTCTCTCTCTCTCTCTCTTTTATACTTTTCTTCATTCCACCCTTTCTCCCCTCAAAGTCCCCCCAACCGCATCAGCCGTTCCCTGAGACAGAGAAGCGAACAGAGCCTGTCAGATCTCTTTTGAAAGAAAAATAAGAACCGTGACCCCTTTGCCATCTCGTTGGTTGTGCTGGCTGTAGAGGGAGGGGCCAGCAAAACCCAGGTAGGGCATGCTGGGTAGTTGTCTTGTTAAGTACACCCGTACACTCTCCCGCGACTCCTCTTCTTACACCCCCCCCCCCCCTCCAGGCCTTTTAAAACACAGACAAATCCATTTTCATGTCACGCTGTCACAACGCCAGCCAGAACACACACATCTGTGCACGCATATCACTGACAGCGCCCAGCTATACGGTTCATAAAAAGAAGATATAGGTTTCGCACAATGATAAATCCAACACGTGCGCTTGGTTTATGTATGACATAAACAGAGATGTATATGTCATGCTGATCGAATGGAAATGAGGGAAGGAACAACGAGAGAGAGAAAGAGAGAGTGAGTGAGAGAGAGAGAGAGAGAGAGAGAGAGGTAGAGGGAGAGAGAGAGAGAGAGAGAGAGAGAGAGAGAGAGAGAGAGAATCAGTACACAGGATGTATAAATACATCACTCTCGTTCACTCACTCATTTGTGTGAATGGTTGGGTTTGTGCTGCTCTGTGATAGTCTGGTGAGCTGTTCAGGGTGTACTCCACCAGGGAATGCGCCAGCCTCCCTGTAACCCTGATAAAAGGATACAAGGTTAGCAGGCAAACGGCACACCTGAGTCGTTCAGGATGTAGCCCATCTTCCCCCGGTGTTAGCTGAGATAGGCTCCAGCCTCCCTGTGACCCTAGTGAGAATAAATGGTTCGCCCCATGAGTGAGTGTGTATAGTTCATCCTCTCATTTTCTGTAACCGTTTAATCTTAATCAGGGTGGTCGGGAGGCTGGTGCCCATACCAGCCGAATGTGGGCAAGGGCATAGTTCACCCTGGACAATTTGCCAGGCCATCCACCACGTTTACCACCAGGCTACCCCTGCCCAGTTTGTATAGTTTGTCATTATATTTAAGACAACATTAAATGATTCCTTCATTCAGTTGCCGAACCAGTTAAACCTATTACGGTCACTAAGAGGCTGGATATGAGCACAGGTGACCCTGGGAGACCAGTGGAGGGCCAACATACGGGAAACACACACCCATTCACACTCACTCATGAATTGCCCCTATGCGTGAGTGTGTTGGCATTGCAATACACTGATGAGCTGTTCCGGGTGTATCCCGCCTTCAACGAGAGTTGGCTGTTGTAGGCTCCAGCCTACCCACAATGAATGAATGACTGAATGAATTTTCTAGAACTTTGTGATTATTATTTATTTAACTCTTCTTGAGAGACAGATCAGATTTTAAAAATTCATAGAGGTGCCCATCTCAGCCGACTCTTGGTACACCCTGAACAGCTCACCAGACCATTGCAGGGCTAACAAACACACAACCATTCACACTCACAACTAGGGAAGATTTTGGAAAAGCAAATCAGCCTTTGTGTATGTTTTTAGCTTTTAGACTCATTCATTCATTTTATGAACCAATTAATCCTGATTAGGGTCGCAGGGAGGTTGGTGTCCATCTCAGCCGACTCCAGGCATGGACGGGGTACACCCTGAACAGTTCACCATGCCATTACAAGGCCAACACTCACACTTAGGGGAGATTTGGAATGGCCAATTAACCTACAGTGTATGTTTTTGGACTGTGGGAGGAAACCAGAGTGATGATGAGTTCCTTTTGGCTTTTCCCTCTTTCAGGTGATCGCCACAGTGAATAATTCAAGTGTTTAATTTGGCATAAGTTTTTACGTTGGATGCCCTTCCTGACACAACCCTTTGCAGCTACTCTTTACGAAACCTCTCACCATAGACAGTCAGAGACATGGTCCGTCTTTGATAACCCTGTAAGCTGCACTGGGGGGGCGGGGGGGGGGGGTCAGGGTTGGGGGGGTTGGGTGGAAGACAGTGACAACCTTATGGAGAGTGGGACTCGAACCCCCAAACTTAGGATCAGCAATACAGCGCCCTTTACCACCAGACCACCACTGCCCACTGTTGGAGGAAACCAGAGTATCCATGCAAGCACCTGGAGAACATGCAAACTACACACAGAAGCAACCTGGCTGGGAATCGAACCCAGGACCTGCTGTGAGCTGCTTCTTTCTGTTAACCATGCACTGTTCTAACACTCACACGCACACACGCACACACACACACACACACACACTGTGATGGCCTGCCAAGCTGTCCAAGGTATACTCCACCTTTGCCCCGAGTTGGCTGAGACAGGCACCAGCCTCTCTACGACCCTTATTAGGATTAATCAGTTGAGAAAAATTTATGGATGAATGAATTAATGAATGAATATATATATATATATATATATATATATATATATATATATATAAATAAAATACACACATATATACATATATATGTATATATTATATACATGTATATTATATATATATTATATATACATGTATATTTTATATATATATATATATATGTGTGTGTGTGTGTGTGTGTATTATATACATGTATGTTATATATATTATATATACATTATATATATATATATATATATATATATATATATATATATACACACACACACACACATATATATATGCCTCGCTACGACCCTTATTAGGATTAATCAGTTAAGAAAAATTTATGGATGAATGAATATATATATATATATATATATATATATATATATATATATATATATATATATATATGTGTATATATCTGTGTGTATATATATATATATATATATATATATATATATATATATATATATATATATATATATATATATATATAAATTCTTTACTGTTCCACTGTGCGCTGCTGGTACAATTAAACATGTCTGGGTTGCTCTAAATCCAAATGTAATATTACACAGAAGCTTTCAGATACAAGCTATACAAGACTGGATGAATGATGACTCTCAGACCCCTTGGAGAACACTCACAGGCAGCATTAGTTAATCTGCCATGCCTGCAGGATGCCCCTTTCTAACTGATAAATTTCTTCTTTTACACCTGACATCATTGTGAATCACTTTCCACTTCCAAAAAAAAAAGAAAGTGAAATCCTGTGCGTTTACTTTATCATTCTCTATATGCTGGAATCATGCATTGCTGGAACTCACGCTCGAACCCACAGTGTTTATACTACATTTACACTCTGATGTTTCTCCTGGTGTAACCTTTATTCTCATTCATTCATTCATTTTCTGAACCGCTTAATCCTAATTAGGCTGGTGCCCAACCCAACTGACTCTGGGCGAGGGCAGGGTACACCCTGGACACCTCGCCAGGCCATCGCAGGGCAGAAACATGCTGATGGCTATGCAGTTCCTCTGGTTAAAAGTCAGCAATGGTTCTTTTATACCCCCATTTCACTGGAGCGCGGCACACTAACGGAAGCAAACATGTCATCCGCAAACGTTCCTCAATTATTCCCTCATCTTCCGTGTCATTCGGTGTGATTCCGTAGTTATTCCTCAAGTCTTCCCCCGCTTCCGTATGCTTCTGGCAGAGCAAAATATTCTCTGATCGTGCTTTTGAACATGTTCCGTGGGGTCACTTTGGCCTACTTTGGCGTACCTGTTCCGCTCATGCTGTGAACGTTCTGAGAGTGTAAGAGTTTTCACTTTCCCGTAGGATTTGCACCCGTTTTCCATGTAAAAATGTGAAGCTCTTCCGTAGACTGCGTTCCACACCTGCCCGCCACAATCATTGCACGCCGTGCTCCAGTGAAATGGGGGTATTACATGAACCTCACACCATAGACAGTGAGAGACATGGCTGGCCTTTGATAACCCTGTTAGCTGCACTGGGGGGGGGGGGGGGGGGGGGCACTGACAACCCATTGAGAGTGGGGCTTGAACCCCCAACCTTAGGATCAGTGATCCAGCACCTTTAACCATCAGGCCACCACTGCCCCCCTTTGTTCTTCTTGTTTTGTTTTTTTTCTGCTGGTTTAACTGGTTAGCAGGTCTGCACTTGGAGAGTTCTACATCATCTTTCTGTGGTTCTGTGGTTTTCCTCTGGATCGTCTGGTTTCCTCCTATAAGTCCAAAGACATGCACATTATGCTAATTTAGTGCTCCAAATTGCTGCTAGGTGCGTCAGTGAGCATGATTGATGAACGTGATTGATGAGCATGAAGTCCTGAATTGGTAGGTTGAGCTGTTCAGGGTGTACACCACCTTCTTCCAGAATTGGCTGAGACAGGCTTCAACCTCCCTGTTGACCTGCATATTATAAGGCGATTCAGCAAATGAGTGAGAATGACATTTTTTCCCCGCTCCTTCTTATTCACTTTTTTGTTGAACTGCTTAACCTTGCTACTGGGATTGCAGAGAGACTGGAGCCTATGTGTGTGTGTGTGTGTGTGTGTGTGTGTGTGTGTGTGTGTGTGTGTGTGTGTGTGTGTACTCGTGCAATGGATTGGCAAGCTGTTCAAGTTATACCCCACTTTCACTGGGCAATGGCTGAGATAGGCTCTAGCCTCCCTGTGACTCTAGTAAGATTCTGGTTCGTTGATGCGTGGACATTTGCTCAATGCTCACAACCTTAATGAAAAAACAGACATTTGCTCACAACATCTTTTTTTCTTTATTCTAATTAAATGCACAATACAAAAAGATTACAATGTGTTATACAAATTCTTTATTCTTATCAAATACATAATGCTAAATTAACTCATTATACATTGGGGTTAGGGTTCAGGGTTAGGGTTCAGGTTTAGGGTTAGGGTTTAGGGTTAGGGTTGAGTGTTAGGGTTTAGGGTTAGGGTTTAGGGTTAGGATTTAGGTTAGGGTTTAGGGTTTAGGGTTAGGGTTTAGGGTTTGGCGTTAGGGTTTAGTGTTAGGGTTTAGGGTTAGGGTTAGAATTTAGTGTTTAGGGTTAGGGTTTAGGGTTAGGATTTAGGGTTAGGGTTAGGGTTAGGGTTTAGGGTTAGGGTTTAGGGTTAAGGTCAGGGTTCGTCTTCGGGTTAAAATTGAGCTAAATTTTTTTATGTTGTGAGCAAATGTCCGTCTTTTCATTAACGTTGTGAACATTTGTCTTGGGAGCAAATGTCCTGGCACCGGTTCGTTTTGTGAATAATCAGGTGATGTGCCAATGAGATCTGATGTTATAGGTTTATGTGACTCACTGTGTTCCGATTTCTCCCTGATCACTAACGTACAGGTGCTAATGCTAGCCTTTTGTTACAGAACATGGATTTCATGAGAGGGACGATTCTGCAAGTTACTGGTACAGGAAACGTTCCAGTGGTAAAGCTGGGCGTCTGAAAAAAGGTTCTCACCTACCATTGTCGATAGGTGTTGAGAATGAAGCTGAAGCTGCTCTACTTTAATCAGGGTTTCTGAGGAATATTCCGAACACAACAAAATGAATACCGGTTTGTTTATGAACAAAATACTCTGAGGACGCCAGATCTCCTTTGATCTCAGAAGCTCAGCACGGTCGGGCATGTCAGACTCTCAACAGAACAGTCTTAGGTTTGAGTCTTGGTGAGGGTGTTCTTGTGTGGAGTTTGCATGTTCTCGCCATGCCTGCATGGGTTTCATCTGCGTAGCCCGTTTTTCTCTGACAGGCCAAAGGTATGCAAATTTGGCTAATTTCAAATTGCTTCCAGATATAAGTGTGTGTGTGTGTGTGTGTGTGTGTGTGTGTGTGTGTGTGTGTGTTTCAATGGATTGGTGAGATTTTCAGGGTGTACCCCATTTTTGCCAAAAGAAGGCTGAGATAGGCTCCAGTTCCTCCACAACCCTGGTGTGTTTAAGCGATATGAAAAACAGATGGATTCAGATGGAGGGAGGCTGGACCATCCTCAGCCAACTGTGGGCGGAGACCCTGAACAGCTGAAGAGTATATCATGGGCCAACACACACACACAACAGTTCACACTCATACCAAGGGGCAATTAGGAAGATCCAGTTAGCTTAATGTGCATGTCTATGAATTGCAGGAGGAAACTGGAGTAACTGGACAAAACCCCTTGCAAGCACATGGAAAGGACATGCAAGGACTTGCAAGGACATGAAAGGACATAAAAGGACATGGAAGGACATGAAAGGACATGCAAGGACTTGCAAGGACATGAAAGGACATAAAAGGACATGGAAGGACATGAAAGGACATGGAAGGACATGAAAGGACATGCAAGGACTTGCAAGGACATGAAAGGACATAAAAGGACATGGAAGGACATGAAAGGACATGCAAGGACTTGCAAGGACATGAAAGGACATAAAAGGACATGGAAGGACATGAAAGGACATGGAAGGACATGAAAGGACATGCAAGGACTTGCAAGGACATGAAAGGACATAAAAGGACATGGAAGGACATGAAAGGACATGCAAGGACTTGCAAGGACATGAAAGGACATAAAAGGACATGGAAGGACATGAAAGGACATGCAAGGACTTGCAAGGACATGAAAGGACATAAAAGGACATGGAAGGACATGAAAGGACATGGAAGGACATGAAAGGACATGCAAGGACTTGCAAGGACATGAAAGGACATAAAAGGACATGGAAGGACATGCAAGGACATGCAAGGACATGCAAGCACATGCCCATGCAAGCACAAGGAAAGCATTGACCCCCCCCCCCCACACACACACAGAAATGCCCTTGCTCAGCCCAGGGCTTGAATCCAGGACCTTTTTTGTTCTGAGACTATACAGAAATCTATCTTAAAAACAAAACAAAACAAAACAACAACAACAACAACAACAACAAATCAACAAACAGGCGGCATGATGGCGCAGTGGTTACCATGTCAGATTCGTATTCAGAAGGTAGTGAGTTCTATTCCTAGTCTTGAATGTTTCTGTGTGGAGGTTATATGATATTGGGTTTCCTCAGAGTGCTCTGGTTTTCTCCCGCCGTCCAAAAATCATGTACAGCCGGATAATCGGCTGTTCCAAATCACACTTAGGTGTGAGTGTCTGTAAATTGTTGTGTGTGTGTGTGTGTGTGTGTGTGTGTGTGTGTGTGTGTGTGTGTGTGTGTGTGTGTGTGAGTTAGCACTGCAATGGCCTGACGAACCGTTCATGGTGTACCCCACTTTCGCAGAGCGGGTTGAAATAGGCGGCGGCCTCCCTTTGACGCTAATTAGGATGAACGGCCTTGGAGAGGTAAATTTGTGTAGTGTTAGAGATTCAGGTTGATATGTTGGAGACGTGTACAGTTAAAACAGATGTAGCTTTGCGTACTTCTTCCAGGAACATGTGGATCCCGCCCATCACTCAATAACAGCTTAACAGAGCTCAATAAAGGTGAAAAATGTCCAACCTTAAAACTTGCTGCCATTGTGTAGGTTTACAATGTGCCTGTAGTGTGCTCGGCTGTCAAACTCCAATCCCCTTAGAAGAAAATCTCTCGCTCCGGCTCCACCCTCCCCCCATCCCTCTCTCTCTCTCTCTCTCTCTCTGGCCCTCTCTTTATTTATCTATTTCTTTCGGCTCCACTCTCGCTCGGTTGCTCCGGCGTGTGGGCCTCATAAAACATCTGAACCAATTTGTTTTAAAAACACGTTTTTCAGAAACTTATTAGGCACTTTAGAGATATATCATACACCTTCGGCCGAGCGAAGCAAGAAAAATGGCGCAGGCGACGTAAACCCATTTCTCCAGCCACGTCGCAGGGGAACCATAAAGGCCCAAGAGAAGCCCGGCGGCTATCGGAACGCTCGCTACAATACCAGTCCAACACAGGCATAAATCAAGATAATTCTCCACATGCCTTGAACTCCGACCTCAGCACAATTCATTGCGACGTCATGACTGAGGGAGAAGAAGATGAAGAAGAAGAGGAAGGGTAAGGCGGAAAGGGAAAAAAGAAGAAAGCAGCCGCTGGTACATGTAATTTTTTTTTTTTTTTTTTTTTTTTTTTTTTTTTTTTAGGGGAAGATATTAGTCACTACTGAGGTTGGGACCCCAACTGAATCTAAATGGTAGCTCTTTACGATCCATTTGTCTTCGCTTGTGGCCATTTTCATTAAGGCGGTTGGTTGCTGGTGCGGGTGGAAATTAATAACCACACCTCTTCTTACATCTCTTCAGGCTTCCCTTCATTTCAACCCTCTCTCTTTTTTGTCTGCTCTAGCACACACACACACACACACACACACACACACACACACACACACACACACACACACACACTCACACTCTCTCTCTCTCTCTCTCTCTCTCTCTCTCTCCCCATCCCCCCTGAGAAGATGAAAGGTACAGGCACTCTCCCAGGTTGTGTTGCTATTTTGCATCCCTGCATCTCTGGCAGTCTTTCAATTTTCTTCAGTCTCTTAGCCTTTTGCTCGCCCCACCATCACCACCACCACCACCACCACCACCACCACCACCACCACCACCACCATTTCACTCAACAACACCCCCCTCCACATAGACACTCACAACCCTCCACCCCTCTGCCCCTCTTTCCCTGAATTTCAAGTCTCCAAACACAAACAATTCATTCGAAGCATTTAGAATTCTCCCAGCGCCTCAGCCTCAGCAATGCAGCCAGCAGTGAGCAGCCGCCAGGGCATGGAGAGAGAGAGAGAGAGAGAGAGAGAGAGAGAGAGAGAGAGAGAGAGAGAGAGAGAGAGAGAGAGAGAGAGAGAGAAAGAGAGAGGAGGAGGGGGATGGAAAAAAGGGGCGAGCGATTTCATTAATTCTTGCATCCTGCTTTCTGCAGCTCCTGTGGAACGAACAGAAGAGCGCTGACCCCCCCACACCACCCCACCTGCCCACCACCCCTCCATCACCGAGGTCCCTTAAAGAGCATTGTGAGCTCTGAGATTTTACTGCGTGCAGCAGGATTAGTAGCTGTCTGAGATGACCTGTGCCAGGCTTTGGTAAAAGGAGCTTTGTAGCTGGGAAAAAAAAATAAAAAAAATGAACGTGCTCACCACAACATCCTGACTAGCGCTCATTATCTACGACTCATAGAAACCACAAGGACCGCACCGCTGCTCTGGTTTAAATTGAGCTTGTTTCAGGAAGATTTTATGTGATTCACAAGTGAAGTCGGGGGGCATCCTTATTGTTTACCTGGTTTCCTGTGCAACAAATAAAAGCTTAATCTCAAAAGAGGGCGGAATGTTGATGTGGTGGTTAGCACAGCTACTGCAGCGCGAGACGATCCTGGGTTCAAACCCCTGACAGCAAGAGCATTTGTCTGTAGATTTAGCTTGGTCTTTCTGTGCTTGCATGGGTTTTCTCTGGGTATTTAGGTTTCATCCTACAGTCAAAATATAAAAAAAAAAAAATCCAAATAGCTTCTCAGTGTGAGTGTAAGTGTTAATGGTTGTGTGTATGTTGGACCTATGTTGGTCTGAGGAGGTGTTCAGGATGTACCAAGCCATCTCCCAGTGTCTGATATAGGCTCCATCCTCCCTGGAACCCTAGTAGTAAGCTACTCAGCAAATGAGTAAGTAAGTGAGTGAGCGAGTACAGCTCACCTTACGTTAGTCCCAGCAAATGAAACAAACAGATTACAAAAAACATTTTCCAAATTTTTTTGTCTCTGTATACGAAATAAGTTCTCCTTATGAAATGTGCCAAACAAACACCCAAACGTGCCATTCAAACATTCAAACAATCTACGAGCTGCTCTCCCGTATCTATCTTCCAACATCTCGTACCGCTGGCCTCCCATTGGCTAGGAGGGATGACACAGCTCCCTCCAATTGGCTATCTCCCAACATCCCGCCCTGCTGGCCTTCCATTGGCTATGAGGGATGACGCAGCTCCCTCCCATTGACTATCTCCTAACATCCCGCCCCGCTGGCCTCCCATTGGCTAGGAGGGATGATGCAGCACCTTCCCATTGGCTATTATGGAGCTGCATCTCCCATAATGCTTTTTGTGTAAAGGACAGATTTACTGTTGTTTCATGAGATTTTTGAGTGTGCTCATTGCTTTTAACCTTCCATAAACATTTGTAAGATTATAACTCTGCTAAGAAGACATGGTCAACACACGTGCGCACAAACACACGTGCACACACACACACACACACACACACACACACCCACACACACACACACACACCCACACACACACACACACACACACACACACACACATGCGCATGTGATTTCCAGTGCAAGTGAAAAGAAGAAGCGGGCTCGTGGCATGCGGTTGAGTGATATCGCATAGGAATATGTCCAAACCCGTCTATCATCAGTACGATATTGAAGCAGAAGGAGGTCTTAAAAGGTATACTTTTATAATTTTTAAAGGGTTTAGGGGGTAGTATTGGGGCCTTGGAACGAATCACACATTTTACATGTAAAATTCGATTCAACTTACGAAAATTCCAGGTTTAGAAAAAGGCTCTGGAACGGATTAATTTCGTAAGGTGAGGTACCACTGTATTCTTATCCCGTACGTCATTTATACTGATGTTTGATTGACACTTGGTCACTTTTCCCCTGTTCCTGACACGTGTTGTTGTAACATGTAAATTTACATGATGTGGGTTGATAACATTTTATTTTTATCATATCCTGTCTTCTCTTATATTTACTCAGACATTAATAAGTAATAAATTCTGACAAGTAATACTTGGTACTCTGACCTCACCCAGAGTTGGCTGATTGGCGCCAGTCTCCCTGTGACTCTAATTAGTATTAAGCGGTTCATAAAACAAATGAAATGAATGAGTTTCATGTATTTTTTTTTTTTTTTGTACATCATTGTACCATTACAAGCAGGCCAGGTGACTTCCAAGTCCTCCGAGCAGAACTAAGCACTTGGTAGGTAATGCTGTCTTTATGAACCTTTTCAATTTTTTTTAGAACTACTACATAGAAAGGTAATTAAACTGCACCCTGTAAAAGCAAGTTTTTAAATTCATTTGAAATTATGACACATTATTAATGAGTGATAACAATGATGCCCCCCCCGCTGCAGGCTATTGTGATAAACTGTGTTTTGATTTAAGATTTATCCACTCGGGATAATCTTTTTAATTTTCAGAGAGTAGACCAATCAGATCCCACTATTTCTTTGCAAATATGAACAATTCTGTGTTCCGATTGGCTAATTCACCCCAAGGATGTCGGCTGATATATGGAGACCTCATTGTCACGACAGAAATATTAAAAACAGAAAAGTCCATGACTTGTTCTCAGCTCAGTATTTCATCATGTCAATAAATATTTTTTTTTCAAGAATTAGTTTTGATTTTTCACCAAACTCGGTATTTTTCAGAAACGGGAATTAATGTAATGCTCACTTCTGCTAATTCTGCTAGCAAATCGGAAGTGCTGGCTTTTCAATCTAGATTAATTATGCAGAAAGCAACACAATATAGAAAGGAACTATTTAATAATAAGAATATATGTATTTTAATTTTTAGGAATTTCTTCAAGCAGTGGTGGCCTGGTGGTAAAGGTGCTGTATCACTGATACTAAGGTTGTGAGTTCAAGTCCCACTCTCCATGGGTTGTCACTGTTCCCCCAGTGCAGCTAACTGGGTTATCATAGGCCGGCCATGTCTCTCACCATCTATGGTGAGAGGTTCATGTAAAGAACCATTGCTGATTGCAAGAGGAGCTGCATAGCCGTCAGCATGTTTCTGCCCTGCGATGGCTGGGCGAACCAGCCAGGGTGTCATCTGCCCTTGCCCAGAGTTGGCTGGGATGGGCGCCAGCCTACCCGCGACCCTAAATAGAATTAAGTGGTTCACAAAATTTACAAACAATTTCTTCATGCTGCAATTACGACAGGCCTTCAACTGACCAGCTAGCGACATGCTGATGTGCTAACTCTGTGCTAAAAACCAAAAAAAAAAAAAAAAAAAGGAATTAAATTAAAATATACAGTTTTACAGTAAAATACAAACATTTGGAAGGGTATTTGTACCAAACATGATTTTATTTAACTTCTACTGGAACCAGTTGGCTCCATGCTAACCAGCTACCGTTGTGGATTTTCCTGCCTGTCTGTTTTCCATGTTCATTTGTATCATGTGTCTTGATGTAATATAACACGTAAAAGACTTATTAACTTATTAAATTTGTTTTTCGGGATGATTTTGGGTAATACATGTGAATGAGGCTTGATTTAGCATTTTTATTTAAAATAAATTCTGTTTCTTGCTTATAATCGACATAATGGTTATTTTGTTGACCCAGGGCATGTCTTTTAAATTTGTAGCACAATGACTGTAAAAATCCACCCCTAAAATAACAGTAATATATCAATATATATTACTATAAATAGTGTTTACTGCACTTCATATCGTTTGCTCGCTGCTTTTCCCCTACACCATAGGGAACACAGTGAGAGCACCACTGCCACCTACTGTAGAGGATGCGCAATTACATTTAATTCTAGTATAGTATGGCACAAAAGCATGTTCCCCAGGTTCATATATACCCCCCCCCCCCCCAGCACGCCCCACTATTTGAGAAGCACTGAAATAGGGTCACAGGGATGCTGGAGCCTATCTCAATGGACATGGGGGCGATGGCAAATACACCCTGAAAATTTCACCAGATCATACCAAGGTAACTTGTACAACCATTCCCACTCACTCATGCAATTCTGACCTAATTTGCATGTTTTTGAAGTGTAGGAGAAAACCGGAGTACCCAGAGGGGACTCAAGCCTATTGCTGTGTTGCTGTGAGGTGGTCGTGTTAGCCACTACACTGTCGAGCCAGCCGATCTCAGTCAACTGCCATATAAATATAGCTTAAAGAAATAAACTACATGTGCTTTGGGGAGTTGGGGAAGATTATTCCACATGATCAACATGACACCTTTCATTTCTGTTACATACTTTTGTTTCAGGAAAATAAAGCTTCACTTTTATGGATACTCAAAGATCATTCTCCATGAAGGCTACTCCGCAGATCTTAGGACGGCTAACCAAAACATGGCATCTTCATTCTGTTGTCTCTCTACAGGGCTATTGCTCTTCAACGAGTGTTAGGTCTCAGATGAGAAGAAATCAATGCAAGTGAGGCTCTTGTCCAAAGCATGTTGACCGTATGAGCAATCCTTCCAGCAATGAGAGGGAAAGTTCATTCCGCCTACAGGAACGAAGTTTTCTGGGGCCAGGGTCGGTGGGCACAGTTTGTGAAAGAGCTGCCCCCTGGCGAGTACTCACTGGGGTTATAAGGCTCGGTTCACCTCCTTTGAGTGCAAAAGGAAACAAGGGAGCAAGGCCTTGTGACTCAAGCCAATCTTTGCCAAACCCCTCCATCTCTCACTTCCTTCCTCTCTATCCTCGATTTCCTTTGGGCTATCAATGCTGTGCTCCCGCATCCGTAATTCAAAGAGACAAAGAAATGAAAACAATCTTTTGGAGCTCGCCAAGAATGGATAGAGGATCACAAAAAGATGAAGGGAAATAAAAGATGGACCTTGATGATGCTATAGGCAAAGATGACTTCGTGTGTGTGTGTGTGTGTGTGTGTGTGCTTGTGTGTGTGTGTGAGGAAAGCCGTTTATGTTCATGAGAGCCTGTTCGGAAGGTTTTTTTGTTTTTCTCCCCAAGAGAAGAGTCAGGGAGTCATGCTTGATCAATACACCAGCCGTTACTCTGGCTACATCAGGGGAACCTGGCCACACTGCCACGACAGCATTTTCCTTTCATGATCTACGACACAGAAGAATAGGAGGAGAAGCTGAGTAAAGACGACAGAAAAGGAGATAGAGAGAAAAAGCGAGAGCGAGAGAGCGAGACAGCGTTGGGGGGTGTGTGTGGGGGGGGAGGCACCAAAGGCAGTAGGGTTAAGAGCTTCTGAAATACAAAGAATGAACACCGAGGAGGTCTGAGCTTGCATCTGCTTGAAATGCAACGCGACTATAAGTTCTTATGTGCACAGAGAATTTTTGGAATTCAGAAATATTTCAAGAGGTACCAAGATTTTTACAGGATTTTAAAGAATACCTTCTGCACGCCTTTTCGGGTACAGTGCCATGTGTTCGCATCCAGTGATATGTCAAACCTCCAGTGTGATAAGACATTTCAGGTTACACTGATCTCTCGATACATTAGATAGATAGATAGATAGTGTGATATCCTACCGTGTAGCAATGATCACACTTGTTTTGTTTTCTTTGGCTTCTTGCCGTTTAATGTTTCACTCATGCAAGCGCCTCTAAACAACGACTTCTTCCCGGGGTTTACATATCACTTGTTCTACTTGTATCCCCATACAGCAGTGCTGAACAATATGTCTAGCTCAATACAGTTCCCCCTAGAGGTATGGGCCAGTACTGTTTACATTAGACTTGTGGTCTACCACATCCCTCCCCTCTGGATTAAACTATGTTTAACTACACCAGAGTTATACTGGACATCCTGGAACTTACAATTAACCATTAACTATCACGGTTACTTTTAAACTTCTTAAAACACATGTGCCATACACATAATACACATTTTTTTTTTTTTTTTTTTTTTTTTTAACTAGGGATTTGGTTTGACTACCGCCTCCCAGTGGTTCCAGGACGCATTCTTGTCCTGTGGCTGGGGAACTCACTACTGACTAAGTATAGTCTTTTAAATAGTCTGGAGCTTTCCTAGCTCGCTGAGATCTTCTCACGACTGGTGAGTCAACTGCAGTTGAAGACTCAGGCTGCTCCAGGGTTGGTTCTGCTGCAGTGCCGCCAGTAGACTCCGCAGAGACGGTTACCTCAGGCAATACCTGAAGTGGTGGCTCGTCGATGCTCTCCTCCGGGGATGTGTCAGACAACACCTCGGGTGCCGTCGGCAGAGGAACGGAGCTTCTACCACGAACTTGGTCAATGTGTCGTCTCACAACTTGTCCATGACCTAATATCACTTTGAATGACACTGGGCCTGTCTTTTCTGTTATTTCTCCCGGAACCCAGGTTGGTCCGGGCGAAGTTGCGGGTGTAGACCAAGTCTCCCTCTCTCAGAATTCTCTCTCTTGCATGCATGTCATGATAACCTTTTGTTTCTCTTGTTTGTCATGCACTCTCTTTCTGAAGTCTGGATGTATTAAGTCCAATGTTGACCTCAACTTTCTTCCACACAACAGTTCAGCTGGTGACTTGCCAGTTGTAGATTGGGGTGTTATGCGATAGCTGAACAGAGCTCGCGACATCCTTGTTTCTCACGGATTCTCCTGCCATCTTCTTCATGAGTGACTTGAACGTTTGTACTGCCCTCTCGGCTAAACCATTAGAAGAAGGATGGTATGGCGCAGTCGTGATATGACGTATGCCATTCTTTTCAGAAAACTCTTGGAACTGTTCACTGGTAAAACATGTACCGTTATCTGATACTATGATTTCTGGTAAGCCATGTTGGCTGAAGCTCTTTCTAAGGCATTCAATTGTGACAGTGGAAGTAGAGTTACTCACAGAATATGCGTCGATCCACTTTGAGTATCGTCAACTATGACCAGGACCATCCTTCCCATCCATGGACCTGCGTAATCAATGTGAATTCTTCTCCATGGTTTATCTGGAACTTCCCAGGGATGTAGTGGGGCCGCTGGAGGACTGTTCCTGTTCTCCTGGCATGCCACACACGACTTCACCAGCGCCTCCACCTCTGCATCCATGTTGGGCCACCACATGTAGCTCCTCGCCAACGCTTTCATGCGAGTGATGCCAGGGTGTGCTTGGTGTAGTTGTTGCAGTAAGGCCTTGCGACCAGGCGGTGGAACAACCACGCGTCCTCCCCACAGGATACAACCTTCCTGGGTGCTGAGCTCATCCTGTCGTCGGGTGTAGGGCATGAACTCAGGACTGTTCGCTCTTTGGCCATCCTCTCAAGATGTACTCACGCACTCTTGCTAGAACAGGGTCTTTGTCTGTCCATTTCTTTATTTGTTGTGCGTTTACCAGGGGCACGCCGACATCTTCAAACAACAACACTCTCTCCTCCTCCTCAGGCGTGCTGTCTCCTCCTCCGTTCAAGGGTAGCCTACTCATCGCATCCGCATTTGTATGGTCCCGTCCTGCTTTGTAAACAATGGTGTACTCATACGCTGCTAATGTAACGGCCCATCTCTGAATTCTCTGAGATGTCATCTGGGGTATGGCTCTCATTTCACTGAACAGTGATATTAGTGGCTTGTGGTCAGTCACGATAGCGAACTGTCTCCCGTAAAGGTATTTGTGGAACTTTTTCACACCGAATACTACTGCAAGGCCCTCCTTGTCTAACTGGGAGTAGTTTTTCTCAGCTGCACTGAGAGTTCTGGAGACGAACCCTATGGGTCTCTCGGAGCCATCCTCCATACGATGAGAAAGTACGGCACCCACCCCGTAGGAGATGCGTCACATGCTAGGATGAGTGGTTTGTTTGAATCATAGTGCACTAATACACTACAGGACTGAAGTAGCACTTTGGACTCTTCAAACGCCTTCTGCTGCTTGACCCCCATGTCCATTTTTCTTCCTTTTTCAATAAGGTATGGAGCGGTGGCAGCAGTGTGGAGAGCTTTGGGAGGAACTTATGGTAATAGTTCAATAAACCTACATAAGCTCTCAACTCTGTAACGTTTTGTGGCTCCGGCGCCTTACAATGGCTTCCACTTTGTCTGTCAGAGGATGAAGCCCACTGGCATTGATCTTGTGGCCGAGGAACAACACCTCTTTTCCCATGAACTCACACTTGCTTCTTTTCAACCTCAGGCCGCTTTTCTCCAACCGTTGAAGAACTTCTTCCAGCGTTTTCAGATGTTCTTGTTCATTTGGTCCTGTACACAGGATGTCGTCCAAATAAATGGCAACATTCAGAATTCCACCTAGGATGCCCTCCATAGTTCTCTGGAATATAGCAGGACTGGAAGCTACTCCAAATGGTAGCGTGTGTAGGTATACAAGCCTTTGTGTGTATTGATGGTTACATACTTTCTGGATTCTTCTTCCAGGACTACCTGTTGGTAAGCGTGACTCATGTCTAATTTCGTGAAGTGTCGACCACCATTCAACTGTGCGAACAGGTCCTCTACTTTAGGAATTGGATACTGATCCACTCGTGATGCTCTATTGACAGTGAGTTTGTAATCTCCACATATTCTAATGGAGCCATCCGGCTTTCGCACTGGAACTATGGGCGCAGCCCATTCTGCAACCTGCACTGGCTCGATAATCTTGTCGTCCAGCAGCCTCTGTAGCTCGCTTTCGACCAGGGGCTTGACTGCATATGGCACTGGTCTGGGTTTGCAGAATCGTGGTTGGGCCTCTTGGTCCACATTTATCTTTGCTTTGACACCTTTCAGCTGTCCTAAGCCTTCTTTGAACACCTCAGCGTGTCTTTCAAGGATCTCCTCCAATTTTAATTTGGGCTGAGACTCCACTTTGTTCACTGACACTAACTGATCAATCATGGCCAATTCTTGTAGCCAATTTCGCCCTAGTAAATTTGGTCCTTCACTTTCTACTACCACTACAGGTAGCTGCTTTTCTTTGTTTTCATGTTGCACTTTAACTTGTGCCATGCCGAGCACCTCTAGCTTCTCTCCTGTGTATGTTTTTAATTTTAGGGAGCAGGGCTTTAATTCTGCTGTGTCTGCTTTCTTCCACAGCTGTGTGTATTGCTGTTTACTCAATATGGTCACTCCACAACCTGTATCAACTTCAAATGTCACTTTCATTCCGTTAACATTCATGGTGCGCGTGATGGGAGCCACCTTGGTCAGCTCATCTGACATGTTGTGAATTGTGTGAAACCCTATCTCTTCTGTATCACTTTCGGCTGCTCCTCTAAGTTGATTGGCTCGCTGTTCGTTTCTTGGGCCCTTGTTTTCAGTCCTTTGCCCCTTTACTGTTGCCTTTTGCACTTGTGCATTGCCCACCTTCGTTTTGCATGCTTTCTTTATGTGCCCTCGCTTGCCACAATTATGACACAGCTCCGTGGCAAATTTGCATTCGGTGGCATTGTGCTGGCCTTTGCAGCGATAACAACTGGGGAATCTGCGCTGAGATTTTTCAGTGGAGAACTTGTGGACGCCTACTTGGGTCTTGGGCACACGAGCATGCGCTGCCGTGTCCTCTGTTAGCCTACCCTGCATTTCTCTCACATCTTTAGATGCGGTTTCCATCGCTTGGCATAATTCCAAAGCTTTTGCAAACGTCAGTTTCGTTTCAGATAGCAGTCGCCGTTGCATTCGGTCATCATTCACTCCACACACAAGTCTGTCTCTTAACATTTCCTCCAAAGAGTCTTTGTAATCACAGTGCAGTGCTAATTTCCTCAATTCAGCCACATACTCTGCTATGGACTCCGTGTTCCTACGTGTGCGTGAATTAAATTTGAATCGTTGCACGATTTCACTCGGTTTGGGGCTGAAGTGCTTCTGCAGCTCAGCAGTAAGCTGGTCGTAGGTTTTATCTTTCGGAAATGCGGGCTTACTAAGTTTCTCAACAAACTGTATGTCGTAGCACCAACCCCACTCAAAAGTACAGCCTTCCTTTTGTCTGGCTCGTCAATACCATTAGCTTGGAAGAAAAAGTCCAACATTTCACTATATTCTTCCCATGACTGAGTCGCGTTATCAAAGGGGTTACCGTGCGATTACAGCCGCCATCGCTCGTCGTGGTGGGGAAACTTCTTTGTTGTTCTCCTCTGAACTTTCACTCGAACTACTGCTTGGTTCTCTTGAGTTCGCCACACTTGCAATGTTCTCTGTCTCTCGTCGATAACTTGTCTTTATCCTCGTCGCCAAATGTGTGATATCCTACCGTGTAGCAATGATCACACTTGTTTTGTTTTCTTTGGCTTCTTGCCGTTTAATGTTTCACTCATGCAAGCGCCTCTAAACAACGACTTCTTCCCGGGGTTTACATATCACTTGTTCTACTTGTATCCCCATACAGCAGTGCTGAACAATATGTCTAGCTCAATACAGTTCCCCCTAGAGGTATGGGCCAGTACTGTTTACATTAGACTTGTGGTCTACCACAGATAGATAGATAGATATAGTTGCGAAACCACTTAATCCTACTGAGGTCATGGGGAGGCTGAAGCCTATCACAGCTGACTGTGGCAAAAGTAGGGTGCACCCTGAACCGCTCACCCAATTAACTGCACCCAGAACTGTCCTTGCCGAGCCCGCGACTCAAACTCAAGACTTTCTTGCTGCGAGGCAGACATGCTAATAGCTATAGCACCATGCTGCCTCCAGATAGATAGATAGACTGATTGATTGATAGACTGATTGTATTGTTGGAATACATCACCATGTGCATCCACCTTTGACCTTTTCAGAGCCTTTTTTCCTTTTTATAATGTTTAGATTCAGGGCTCATGTGGATGGCTTAAACCACACGCAGGGCAATTGTGCTATTAGAATAACTTCAGAAAAGTCTGTTTAGTATTTATCATTCATGCTACATTTCTCAGGCTTTCGTTTATCATCGCCGGAGAAGAATTAAATATAGAAAAAACATTGTAAATAAAATGCAAATTAAGTTTCTGAGCCTTTATCACTAGAACCGCTAATGTGCTAAAGAATACTAACTGAAAGTTGATGATCACCACTGGATGAAGTAAACGACACCTAAATACAAATTCGAGTGCTAATAGAGGAATATGATAATGCTTGGTGATGAGTGGTGTTGTTGTTGGTGTATATTAATTGTAATTAGACTAGCTTAGCTTGTGTGTGTATGTATGTATGTATATATATATATATATATATATATATATATATATATATATATATATACACATATATATATATATATATATATACAGTCATACATCACCTTACCCCTTACACCTTACGAAAGACCCAACGAATGGAAAATTCAAGTTACGAAACGCATTTAACTAAAATTTCCATCTCTGGATACGGAAAAATTTCACATTACGAAACGCGACATCTCAAAAATTCAAACAATGCTCGCTTGGCTTCGCAGCCACCCGGATCCCCCGAAATGTAAATACACTTGTAGCATCCTGTATTTTTTTAATTGGCGTGATAGAGTTGCTCGCCCATTGGCTATCTCCCAACACCCCGTCCCGCTGTCCTCCCATTGGCTAGGAGGGAGCTGCATCTCCATGCTACCCATAATGCTTTTTGTGTACCTTCGAGCTATTGTTTGGCATGGCGTTCTAACATGCGCAAAGTACAGAGTTACTGTTGTTTCGTAAGCCTTTCAAGTGTGCTCATTGCAACTTTATTTTTCGTCATTCATCATGCGCCCCAAGAAAGTGATTCCCGGTGTGAGTGAAAAGAAGAAGCTGGCTTGTGACATGCGGTTGAGTGATATCGCAAAAGAATATGGCTGAAACCCGTCTACCATCGGTACGATATTGAAGCAGAAGGAGGCCTTAAAAGGTATACTTTTATAATTTTTAAAGGGTTTAAGGGTAGTATTGGGGGCCTTGGAATGAATTAGGCCTTTTACTTATATAATATATATATATATATATATATATATATATATATATATATATATATATATATATATATATATATATATATATATATATATATATATATATATATATATATATATATGTATATTATACACCCATATATATATATATACAGGGAGCCCTCACTGCTTCGCTCTTCCATCCATGCGGCTTCAGGGCATCGTGGTTTTTAAAAAATATTCATCAAGAATAAGGAAATTAAGGAAGAATAGGGGAAAATTTAATGAAAATGCCACACAAAAACAAGGCCAATTATGCAAAAAACCTTCAAACAAACAAAAACAAAAAACAACCCAAAATCTCTTATCAAAACTACAGTGGCACCTCAATTTACAAAATTAATCCATTTCGGAAGTGGTTTCGTAACCTGGACTTTTCGTAAGAAGCTACTCACTGCATCATTTACAGTTAAAAGAGTCATTTCTAGCTGAAACATATTAATTTCTGTGGTGATTATCAACTCAAAACCTCTTTAGTATTTGCTTATTTAAATTCTAATGTCAACCATTTATTGGCAACCATGCAGTACAGTACAGTGGTACCTCACCTTACAAAATTAATCCGTTCCAGAGCCTTTTTCATAACTTGGATTCTTCGTGAGTAGAACCGAAATGTGTGATTCGTTCCAAGGTCCCCAATACTACCCTTTAAAAATTATAAAAGCATACTGTACCTTTTAAGGTACTTACTTTGTGTTGACCATGTCTTCTTAGCAGAGTTATAATCTTACAAATGTTTATGCAAGGATTAAAGCCTGGGCCAAAAAATAATGTTGCAATGAGCACA